>JACDOX010000159.1:62303-76470 GCA_014549065.1 Cardinalis cardinalis
TCAGAGCAGACCCTACAGCTTGGCAGAAGGGCCCAAAGAGGAGTTTGTAGGGTTTAAAATGTAGCACAGTGTGGTAATGTAATGATTCTTACAGGCTGTATGGAAATGCTCTAGGATTTGTGTATTGTGCTAGATTGGTTAGTGAGAATCAGAATATTCAACACAGAAGATGATTTATTGGATTGGAACAGGAACTTCGCTCTTACTTTTCTATGCTCTCCCCTCTTGTCTCTTAGCTCTTGCCTTTTACGCTCTGACCCCTTTTACTCTCTTACCCTTTTGCTCTCTCACCCTTTTATGCTCTCACCCTCTCATCCTCTCTCCCCTCTCTTCTCTCAGCCCTGCTCCAGCTGTGGCTGCAGCTCCCAGCAGGGCCCTGCCCAGGCCCTTTGCAATAAACCCCAAGTTCCTGACCTGGCTACAAGATATCTCATCTCTCTCTGTCCCGGCCGTGCTACCCCCATCAATCCTACACTCCCCTCTCCCCTCTCCCTGTCCTATTTTGGAGCTAACAAATCCTCCCAGCCCTGCCACCTCCTTCTGCTCAACCCCAAAGAGTGGCAGCAACTTTCAGAGGAGCAATTTTTTTCCTCCTCAAAGGGAGGAGGAAAGAAAAAAAAAAAACAAAAACAAAAACAAAACGGGGGAAAAAAAAAAAAAAAAAAACAAACTCTGGCATCACCATGGTAACCTGCTCTATCCTGGAGCTGCAAACCCTGAAATTCCCACTCCCCACTTTTCCCTTGGATAGGATCAGGCAGGGACGGCAGCTGGCATCCCTCTGTGCTGTGTCAGATGGAGTTGTGCTTCAGAGCAGGCTGGTTTTGTACATCCTCCCTCGGGAAGGCTGGGTCAGGTCTCTCCAGGAGCCTGCAGGGGGTTTGGGGCAGCAGGACCATTCCAGGGGCAGGGAGTGCCTTGCCAAGCCCTGTGCCAGCTGGGCTGGGCCCCCTTGGCCCCAGCTCTCCTCCCCAGTGGGTGCTGCTGCAAAAAGGTTTTGTTTTCTGCCCTGTGCCCCCTTGCTGCGCTCCTCAATACCCTCCAGGACAGAGCTCCCCAGCTCCATGGGCTGTTTGTCCTTCCACATCCACTCAGCCCGGGCCTGGAGGTGCAGGATGATCCCAAAGCCCTGCAAAAGCTCCCAGCCAGCAGAGCAGGGGCTTGTGAGCCTCTGAAATCCATCAGGAGCTGTGTGGGGCTGCCCCACTGCTGTCCCCGTGCCCTTGAGCTCCAGCCGGCAGGGACTGCTGCAGGAATGGGCTCTCCAGAGGGCATTCAGCCCCATTTTGTCTCATTTATTGCTTATTACTGGCCCTGCTGTGCTGGGAAAAGCAGCCAGAGGTGGAAAGGAGTTGGCTGTGCCCTCTGGCAGAGCAGTGGGATGCTGGATTGCTCCACACCATCCCAGCCTGGAGCAGGAGCAGGGCTGGCTCGTCCCAGTGGATCTCAAAGGATGAGAGATCCCAGGGGATCTTCAGCTCCTGCAGACCCTCACTCAGGGTCACCCATTTGGGCACTGCCACCCCCCTGACCCATCCTGCACCCCCACAGGAGGAGATGTTGCTCTGGGAGCTCAGCAGATGGGCCTGAGCAGAGAGGAAATTGCTTTTGCTTTACAGCTCAGGCAGCAGCGCTTTATTTCTCCATTTATAACCCATTCATATCCCACCCCCATCATCTGCAAACCCATTCCCCTCTCTGGCAGCACAAGTGGCACCAGCTGTGCCCACGGCCAGCTGCCCACCACGAGCCCAGGGTCTGGGGTTTGTGAGGCTGGGTGCCCATCTCCATGTAGGAAATGAGATGCCAGGCGTGCCCTGCTCCTCCACAGCCTGGCAGGGGCTGCTTGTGCTGCAGCTTTGCTGAGCCCTCCTGGGCAGGGCACAGATGCTGCAGTTGGCTCTTGGTGCCCCTCCAAGGGTGTGGAAAGCAGCTCTGGAGCCATGCAGGGGATCACAGCTCTCCAATTGCTGCTGTGAGTGAGGGCAGAGCCTCGGCGCCTCCTGGCACAGGGTCTGCAATAAAGGTGYTGGAAAAAGCCCCAAAATGAGCTGGGTTTGCAGCATTGCAGGGGGATGGGATGGGATGGGTCACCACAGGCCTGTGGAAAACCTGGCAAAGGGCAGCACTGAGRAGAGAAACATTTCATTATTTTCTCCTGGGAGATGTCTGGTCCAACATCTCATGAGTTAAATTCTTCAGTGATGCCCAGGTGGGGCAACACTTTCTCCTGAGGCTGCTGCTTCCACCAGGCCTCAGCACCTCTGGATAAACCAGCCCACAGCTGGAAACTCCCAGTTTGGCTTCTAGCTTTGTAAACTCCCAGTTCATTTGTAAACTCCCAGTTTCATTTTTCCCACAGTCCTGTGTCGCAGACATCTTTTTGTGAAAAATCCTTTCCTTAGGATTTTTTCCTCCTGAGAAGCTGAGAGGCCTCAGGAACAAAATGCAAACATTGATTATCTGCTCCTGTGGAATGCAACAGGTGCATCTGGGATTGGCCCATGTTGGTTGTTTCTAATTAATGGCCAATCACAGTCAGCTGGCTCAGACAGAGAGTCCAAGCCACAMGCCTTTGTTATCATTCTTTCTGATTCTATTCTTAGCCAGCCTTCTGATGAAACCTTTTCTTCCATTCTTTTAGTATAGTTTTAATGTAATATATGTCATAAAATAATAAATCAGCCTTCTGAAACATGGAGTCAGATCCTCATCTCTTCCCTCATCCTAAGACCCCTCTGAACACGGTCACAGTCCTGCAGGTCAGAATTCACTCCCAGTCCCTTTCTGCATGGAACATTTGAGCTGTCCTTTACCAGCAGGGAAACTGAGGCACAGGCTGGACCTTCCCCTCTTGTGAATGATGCCACAGAGCAGCCCCTTCCCAACTGCTCCCCCTCCTGTGGAAAGCAGAGGCTCCAGCCCATCCCATCCTCCCCCTGCAGCCACCACATCTCCCTCAGGATCTRCTTAATGAAGATTAAAGAAGTGCTGCTGCCAATATGTCAGTCATAAAATCACCGAAAATAATACAAGGAGCAAAGCACCGTGGCTATCAGCCCGAGTGGAAGTCTCAATTAGCAAATATATCAATCACTGATGACATCTTAAGTAGCATTTGCAGGGAGAGCATTACAGAAATGATCTGCAATTACAGAGCTGCTGGGAGCAGAACTTCCTGGGAAGTGGGGCTGGATTCAGGGTGATGCTGGCCTAGAACAGAGGCTGGACAGAGCTAAAGGATAAATTAGGGATTTATTAAAAGGATTTCCTCCATGGACCCACCTTGGGCAGCACAAGAGCCCAGCCAGGGCTGCACCCACGATGAACCAAAATGGTCCCAAAATGAACCCAAAATGGTTCCAAAATCACCCAAGATGAACCAAAATGGCCCCAAAATACACGACCACTCATGGGGTCTCTCACTGTGATCAGTTCTGCTCCATTTGCACCTTGCAGTTCATTGTCCCATTCCAGCTTTAGCCCCTGCAGTCCCACCCTGCTTGTTTTTCTCTCTCCAGCCCACGCTGTTTGTGCTCTTGGGCTGAGATTTGGATCATTTGTCCTTGGTGCCCAGCTGGAGCAGGAATTGTTTTGTCTCCCTGCTCTGTGCASAGAGCTCACCATCCCCTGATATGAAGCTCAGAACTACACATCAAACAGCACAGAATGTGAAAAATATAAAAACTAAACCCTCAGGCATCAAGGGAAGCACCATCCAGGCTCCCAGGGGATATTTGAGGGTGTCTGTGACCCCAAGAATCATTGTGCCCTCATCACTCTCTGCAATTCCCTGAAAGGTGCCTGTGCTCAGCTGGGGCTGGGCTCTTTCTCCAGGAACTGACAGAACCAGAGTACACAGTCTCAAGCTGCACCAAGGGAAATACAGGCTGGATATCAGGAAAAGGTTTTGCATGGAAAGAGTGATAAAGTTCTGGAATGTTCTGCCTGGGGAGGTGCTGGAGTCCCCATCCCTGGGTGTGTTTGACCAAGCCTGGATGTGGCACTGGGTRCCAGGGTTGAGTTGAGCTCTTGGGGCTGGGTTGGACTCAGTGATCTTGAAGCTCTCTTCCAACSYGGTGATTCTGTGAATTCCCTGTGAATTGCTGGGTTTAGATTTGCCAGGACAGAGCTGTGCAGGGTGTCCAGGCTGCCATGGAAGAGGAACATCTGCTCCTGCCTGGGGCTGCAGCCTGGGCTGGGGACAGCACTGCTGGGTCACCCACCAGGGTTTGGCTGGGAAAAGCCTCCAAARAGCCACAAGGACAGGTCCCAGCTGGGGCTCAGAGCCCCGTGGCACTGAGAGCAAGGAGGAGATAATGGTGCAGCAACCCTGGCCAGCATCATCCCACTGGTGGCCWCCAGCTGGCCGTGCCCAGGCCATGGGGACGGAGCCAGAGCTGGTTTACAAGGCCCAGGATGAGSAGGGATTGGGGAAGGTGCTGGAGCACGCACAGGGAGTTATGGATATCACTGGATCACAGCAGCTTACAGGCCCCAGCTCAGAGCAAACCCTGCTGGGCAGCACAGAGGGGAAAAAGGAGAAGCAAAGGCACTGCCAAAGCCCCTCCAGCCCTGGGATGTGCTTCTGTACACACACACAGCCCCAAAACTACAGCCAGCACAAAAAAAACAACAAAAACCCCACTGCTTGTATGTTTTAAAGGTGTAGGATTGATGTCACCCCATTAAGGCGGCATTACTGAGCTGACAGCATCTCTGCAGCCTGCCCAGGCTCCCAAAAAGTCCCTCAACAACTATAAAAGGGATTTCTTGGTCCCAGCTGCATCCCTGCATCCCACAAACTCCCCAAAACCACAGGGCTCCCATCCCACATCGCTGCTGGGGCTGATTTGATTTCCAGGCCCGAGGAACACTTGTCTTGTTCGGGCTGGTGAATAATTTATAATTTGCTTATGAGCAAAGGCAATGGGGAGTGTGGGGAAGGGGAGGGAGAATAAATATATATTTATAAAATATGGAAAAAGCTAAAGAAAAAAATCATAATAATGCCCAAACCAGCCCTGTAAACTGTTCCTTTGATCTAATCCAGAATAAATTATACATAATGGAGCTGGATGGGTTCGCTTGCCGCCAGCATGAATAAAAAACCAGAAAGCAAGAGAGCAAGCCAAATCATCTGAGCTAATAACAATGTGCTCGCTGTAGATGCTTCATCTGGGATTATTTTGCAGCAGCCAGCACAGATTTCCATGGAAAAGAAAGTAATTTTTTAACTGGGAGGTGCTGTGCRGGCAATGAGCTGTGGTAATGCTCCAGGATGCCTGGAGCAGCCGAGGAGATTTTTCTTTCTCATTCCCTGATTTCTTCCACTAAGGGATCTGGAGGCACCGGATCTTTCAAACATTGCTACGGGCCAYGGGGCAGATGCATCTTCCAAACTTCTGGAATTCCATGGATCCAACGAAAACACCACCCATATTTTGATTTACAAGGCAGACACACAGGAAAGTGTGGAGAGCTGCGGATTGTTTTCCTGTCACCRTGATATTTTCTGAAAAATCCTCTTTGCCCAGGATTTTCTCCTGGGAAGATGAGAGGSCTCAGAAAAGAATGAAARCAATAATTTATCTGATTGCTTGGGAATGTGGTCTGGAGAGGGTTTACCAACAGGTGCATCTTTGATTGGTTCCATGTGAATTGTGTTTAATTAATGACCAATCACCATCAGCTGTGTCTGATGAGGAGTCAGTCACGAGCTTTCATTATCACTCTTTTCTAACCTTCTGATGTATCCTCTCTCTCTTTAGTATAGTTTTAGTATATAATTTCTTAATAGAATAGAATAGAATAGAATAGAATAGAATAGAATAGAATAGAATAGAATAGAATAGAATAGAATAGAATAGAATAGAATAKMAGCCTTCTGAGAACATGGAGTCAAATTCTCATCTCTCACCTCGTCCTGGGGACCTCACAACACCACATTWTCCCAATGCCTTCACCCTCCCTCCTCTCATGGCTGAGGCAGCTCCTCAGCACTGCTGYGTCCTGCAGAGCTCAGCTGATGGCTCCAGGATGCARACCCATCAGGAAACACAATCCATAGGGAATTCCCAGCCAGCTCAGGAGCCAGTTCCCATCCAGAGGCTCGTGGAAAATCACTCCCATTCCCATTCACAACTCCTGCTGCAGCCTGCACTGACTTCCTCAGGATGAGGAAGGTATTGACCCAATAGCTAATACTCCAAAAATAAAACCATTCCCTCAGGCCTTGGCTTCAGCATCCAATCAAAATTCCTGCCAGAGCTCCCATCTCTGTGGAATGTGCAATTCCAGAGGCAGGGAATGAGCTGGGTGCTGCTGTGGCACAGCCAGGTCAGCCACTGAGCACAAACGCCTCCTCAGAGTCACAGTTTTGTCATGTATTAAGAGACAGATAGCCAATGGAATGACTTTGGGAAGAATAARAGGTCCCTGAAGGTCTGAACTTGGGACTCTCCCAACAGGGGGACCTTTGAGGCCCAGAATAGCCTCCAGAAGAAATCATCCTGCTCTGTCTTATTTGGAAGGGGAAAAAAACCCTTTTTTTTCTTCCTGTTTCTGAAACAGTTTTCCTTTTGGCTGGTCGTTTTGGGAGCAGGCAGAATCCCATCAGCTGGTGGATGGCCCCAGTGCTGTGGGGACAAGCTCAGGGTCACCCCCTGCTCTGGGAGCTCCCCGCCAGCTCCTGTGCCCTGATCGCCCTTCAGAAAATTCACACCCACAGCCAAAACCCGGCAAAAGCAGGGSTGGGTTTGGAATGTTTGGCTGCAAAGTGGTGCTGCACATCAACACTCTGCACGTCTGCACGAGGGGAATGCGCTGCTCCGCAGCTCCTTTAGCTGTGACCCCCTTCTTCAAGAGCCTGTTTGTTTGTTTGTTTGTTTGTTCGCGGTTCTGCGTGAAACCCACCTGGAGGGAATTCTCTCCCCTCCTCCCACCCCAGGCCCAGCAGCCAGGCTGAGTCAGACGTGGCAGAGGAAAACGGGAAGGAGTCGCTGCCTCCATCCCTGCTCTCATCCAGAGATGCTCAGCTTCTCCCTAAAACTGCTCCACCACGCAGGAGGGGAAAATGGTGCTTAATTCCTCTCTGTGCGTTACTCAGMGGTGGAGCTGAAGGGATCTGAGCTATTCTCATCATTTTATAGTGGGCAACCAGGGTGTGAGGGGGTTTGGAGCTCATGACTTAGGGAAGAGGAGCGGTGTAGGAAAAATGAGTGGGAATAATGCAGGGAAAACAGCTTTAAACTGCCAGGGGGCTGGGTTAGGTGGGGTATTGGGAAGAAATATCCCTGTGAGGGTGGGGAGGGCCTGGCACAGGGTGCCCAGAGAAGCTGTGGGTGCTCCTGGATGAATCCAAGGCTGAGCAAAGCTTGGAGCAAGCTGGGATAGTGGAAAGTGACCCTGCCCATGCCAGAGGATGGATTTAAATTCCTCCCAACCCAACACAACCCAAGCCATGATTCTGCAGCAAGCTTTGTCCCATCATCACCACAACACAACCCCAGAGCTGCCTAGGAAGGATGACATCAAAGCAGTGCCCAGAAGCTCCATGGGTATGGCCCATGCAGGGCTGGCTGTGCTCTGGGACCATCCAAATCCATGTTTGCCCAGCAAAACCACCAAGATGTGCCTTGGAGCCACCCAGGGAACTTCCACTCCCTTCAGGCTGAGGGGTCCTGCTCTGGAGCCAGGGATGTGTCACTGGTTGGTACCCGAGAGTGCTCCAARGAAATCTCAGCTCTGAAGTCAGGGCTGGGGGAAAAAAGAGCCTCCCCTGGCTGGAGTGGAGCTGTGGAAGGAGGAGAGCAGAGCTGCAGAGCCTCGCAGATCAATCACAATTATAAACCCAGTTAGAAGCAGCGGGCTGCTCAGAGAGGTCACTTCAGGGTGCTCTTATTGGGGAAGTCTATTAGGGAAAAGGCTGATAATGGATGGGAGGCTGCCACGCGGGCTAATTATAAACATCACACGGTGGCTCAGGCTCAGCYGCTCCCTGCTCTGCTCCAGACTCCAGCTCCTTGCTGCAGGTGCCACATTTTCCTGGAGGAGCTGCAGACATCCCTGCAGCATCCTTGGGTTGAGCTGTGCCCATCCTTGCTCGTGTGTGACCCAACCAGCAGGAGGTTGGCTTCCAAAATCCTGAGGGGTGAGAGCTTCTCCCTGCTTGTGAGCACAGCCAGCCCCTCCTGGATTCACTCAGCCACATTTGGCTTTCTTTAAAGCTCTGCTTTTGCTTTTTGACTTTGTAACAGCCTTGGTTTGGATTAAATGCAGTTTTCACCAAATTCCTTGATCTACTGGGGAAATGTGCCCCCAGCCCCAGGCGGGCAGCTGCCAGCTCTGCTCTTCTGTGCCCTCCATGCCCATGCAGCACTGAGATGGCTCCAGCCTGGAAAAGCAGGATGGATCAAGAGCTTTGGCTGAGCTCTTCACACGAGGAAGCCCCAGGGTGAGGCTGAGCTGGTTGCAGAGATCAGTTTAACTCCCACACTCTCCTCAGAGTGGAGAGCACGGGGCAGGAATGATTTCTAGGCTGAATTKTTGCCTTATCACGAGCAGCACTTGCTCTGCGTGCCTGGCACAGGCTCGGCACGGGAACAGCACGGGAGCCATGGCCCGGGTTCCTGAGGACAAGGAATTGCATAACTGCCACCCCAGCCCGGCTGGATCAGCTCCCCAGCTGGAATAAATCAGGAGAGATCCATCGAGGTCAATCCTGGCCAATTGCATCCACTTAATCTTCTCTCTGGAAGCACCGCTCAATCGATGTGCAGAGTTCCTGCCTCCTCCAGGGCCACTCCAAGCCTCTTCCCAAAAGRACTGGAACAGAAACCCCTCCTGCAGTGGCTCCTCCCTGCGTGCCTGAGCCACAGCCCAGCTGGGGCAGGGCCAAGCTGCCCAAAAAACACATCTGGGATGGGCACCCAGTGCGAAACTGCCCTGAAAAACATCATTTATTCCAGAGGGACACAGGGTTTATTTTCCATTTCATTTGCCTGAAATGGCTGRGGGCTGGGGTGGAAAGAATGGACGTCTGGGAAGAAGGGTTCTAGATAATTCATAATATTCCAGGATGGTGCTGCTCCCAGCCCCAGCAGGACTCTCATATTTAATTAAAAATTGTGAAATATTTAGCTCTGTTAAGTGCTCTCCCTCCTCAGCCCCTCTCCCCATTTGAGAGCGAGGGGGATGGAGCAGGGCAGGGATATTTGTGTGGATCCTTCACAAGCAGTGAAATAATCAACAAATTGTGAGTTTAAGGCCGGGTTATTTTTTTTCTGGGGATGTTTCCACACCCTTACCTGCTGCAGCAACTCCCAGATTCACAGCAAAGCACAAAACCAAGTGCTGGGGAGTCTGGGGGTGTCCCAGGCACTGCTCCCCATCCCTTTCCCTGCCATCAGCCCCCAGCCCTGCTTCCACCAGGGGCTGACCCACCCCGGTTCTTTGATGGAGACGTCTTTCAAAGAATCCTAACCAGCTTTGTTAGATGTTTCATTCAGTTTTTATAGATGTTCCTTGCTCTAAAAGAGAAAATAAGGAGTTTGGGGCAGTGCCAAGGGGTCTCTTTTCTATTTCTCTTGGCAGCAAATCAGCTTTCAAATTATTATTGCCATAAGGAAACACAATATTCAAATGCGAGCCTCTCTCCCTTTTATCTCCCCCTCCCCTCTCCTCTCCCTTCTGCTGACTGCCCCTCTTTTAAACGCAGATCAGCCCCGGCCCTCCCCATCACTCCCTCCAGTTTTGGGGAGGTGACACTTGGATTTCCACACCCTGTGGAGGATGGAGGTGTCCTTGTTCCTGTCCTCGCTTTTCCCATTTCAGGGCAGGATCCGGAGCAGAGAAAAGGCAGAGAAGGAGCAGATGAAGGCCCTGGGACATCCCCTTGTGTGCTTGGCTGCACACACCTGCCCGAGCTGCTGCAGGACGGAGTTCACAGCAGCAGGAGAGGGGAAAACCAGGCGGCACAGSCGGGCAAGAAGTGCCCAATGCCAGGGGCTGGAATTGCAGCAAGCGAGSATCCAACAGCAATCCTGGGGCTAAACCACAGCTGAAAACAGACAAGGTTGCTCCGAGGAGCATTTTCAGACGATTCACCGGGGGCTGGGGGTCACATTCCCAGGGGACATCAATTGACAGTGGTGGCATTGAATGCCAGGCAGCTCCTCGTGCCCGGAGCGCTGACCTGCTCACCCCCAGCTCCCGGCCTTTATYAAACCCAGCCTCGGGAGATGTGGCTGGCATGACAAAGCACTGGAGATTTGCATGTATAAAATTCCCTGAAACAAAACGGGCTTTGGTGGGGCAAAAGTTCACAGGAGAACGGGCCAGGGGTGACTCGGGGGAGGTTTCAGCGCTGTCAGCCCTGAGCTCTGCTGCTCCCAGGGATGAGCAGAGCCGGGCTGAYGGCAATGGGAGCAGCCTCTCCTGGCAGCCCGGGCTGCTGGGTGCCAGCTGGGCTAGCAGCATTGGCCATGGGAGCAAAGCGGGGACATTTCCACCCGCCTTGGCCCTTGGGGGCTGCAAAAGGCTTTGGTGGCTGTGAAAAACGCCAATCACGTCTTTTTAAAATTTTAAAAGTTTAATAGTAATAAAATGGTTATATAAAAATCGTAATACAATTAGAGTAATAATAATTTGGACAATTTGAATTAGGACAATATGAGACGACAAATACAAAGAGTTACAAACGTCCAGGTACCTTTTTCTGGGCAGCACGAACCCGAAAAAGGACCCACGTTAACAGAGGATTAACCCTTAAAAACAATAACCTGTTGCACATTCATACACTTCATACATGATGCATAAATTCCATTCAAACACAGGATTCTGTCTGGGCAATGTCAGCTTCCTCCTCTGAATCCTGACAGTGCCTTCAAGGTGGGAAGAAGTTCCTTTCTTCTGATAAAATTCTTTTCTCTGAAAAAGAGTAAATTCTTTTCTCTGAATAAATTCTTTTCTCTGAAAGATTCAGGTGTCCTGTGGCTGCTATCTGGTGTGAGTGCCTCATTCCTTTCCTTAAAAAATCCCACTAACACAGTTCTTCTTTTAACTACAAAAATTACAAGACTACATTTATTATTAAAACGTAAAYACAGCACTACTAATCAATGCGTCAAAATACGTATGGTAAATATCTGTGTAGAGCCAGAAAATACGCTCTTTTCGCAGTGACCACTCCAAGTGGCCATTCCTGGCCTCTCAGCCTGGGGGGGCATCCAGAGAAGCTGATTCCAGCTCCCCCTGGAGCTGGTGGGATTTAGAGTTTGTCCAGCAGGATCAGAGCGAGCTCCCAGCCCCTGGAAATYGCTCCTCCAGCAGCAGCACGCCATCGGTGGCAGCCCCAGCACAGCCGATTGCTCTTTGTGTTTCCTCCCTGTGCACTGCAGCACATGTACACACACAGAAAAACACAAACGGGGAGAAATCACCTTCCAGGCAAAGCCTGAGGACTTTGAAATTGCTGAAAAAATCAAAGCGCATTCCAGGGGGGAAACGCAGCAAATGGGAAAGGGAAAAATGCACAGAGAGGCTTTTAATAAAGGCAGAGCCAGGGAGGGAGCTCAGAGCCCTCTCAAGACATTCATGAAGTGAGTGCCAGCACAGCCCTGGGGGCACAGACGAGTTAATGCCCCCAGCCATGTTCCAGATGGATGTGGATGTCAGAGCCAGCTGAAATCGCCCATCCCATGGAGGGAGAGCATTTGGGCTGCTGGAGAAGCAGAGATTTCCCAGCTCTGCTGTTCCCTGAGCAAGGCAGGAGTCAGCACTGAATGTAGCTGAGCCAGCCAAGGATGGCTCCTCCAGGTGAAGGAACAACAAAAAAGGTGTTTTCTAAATGAAAAATATAAATCTAAAGTGCAGCCTCAGCCTTCTCCAGTTCAGAGTGAYGAGGTTTTAATGGTGGGAGCTGGAAGACAACCAGCTGGTGATGGAGAGGAGGAGGCTGAGGCTGAATTCCCTGTTGGGAGCACGGAGCCCTTCCCACTGCCCTGGTGTCAGGATTGGGATCAATACCCCCAGCCCTGCAGCCAGCGTGGCTGGAAAACGCTTGTTTAATTACTCACAGCCAGCAGCACAGCAGCCGGCCCAGATTAAAGACCTGCAGCCTCCCAGGGCTGCTGTGGGGCCTTGGGAAGGGCCCTGGTGGCTTTGTCACCACGCACAGGGACCTGCTGGGGCCACCACGGCTGTCACAGCAGTGTGACTGTGCGCTCACCCCAGCCCCAGCCTGCTGCTGCATTCCCCAGGCAGCCACAATATTTTCCTGGCTGATTTTAGGCGAGCTGGAGTTGGGATGGAGATGGATGCGTGGAGTGGAACATGTTGAGGCATATTCTGGATACGGGAGCGTTTCGMGACGGGAAGGCAGCWGTGACTCCAGCAGCGCTTTTCCCCRGCCTCAATCTTGGCACACTTTGGCTTTTCCTCCCAAGGACCCATTAGTCACTGCCCTGAATATAAACCAGCCCAGGCAGCCAGATCCTTCAGTCTTCAGCAAAGATCCCCCACATTGTAATTCCAAAATAACACCGCACTCCTTTAATGATCAATAGCAATTACTAAGTCATTTATATCCAATAAAGGCTCCAGCAGGAGGTCTGGGTGATATATTACTGTATAAATTCACACTATGAAGCAGATTAACAAAGCATTATGAAAAGCAAGCTTATTATTTGCATGAACATGAGGCTCAAGAGCTAATTGAAGCAATCCAGCAAAATGTCAATGACTCCTTTTGTATATGAAATATTCATTAAAGGCGAGCACTTCTCGGYGAGCGATTGTTTATTTATACCTTTTCATTTGCATTCTGCTATAAAACTGGCTGCCTTTCCATTAGGCCACAGCCAGCATCACTTTTCTTGGGAACGGCTGGGACTTGGAAATTGCCTCCTGTCTGCAAGGAGCAGTGGGGGATTTTTCTTAGGCAGTGGATGCATCCCATGGATCAGGCTGATGGGGAGGGAGGGAGCAGCTGCAGAAGTGATGAAGATCCTCGTGCTTCCTCATCCTCCCTCTGCTCCCTGCCCTGGTGTTCTGGAATGGAGGTGGCTTTGGAGGAGCCCCATTTGGACACTCCAGTACCTTACAGCAAGACCTGGGGGAACTGCCAGTCTCGTGATGCATTTTTCCTGGGCGTTAATTTGATATTCTCATATTTATTTTATTATGCTTTTCTTTCTGCATTTTACATTTATTAAGGCTAACAAGCAGCATTTTCCCTGCTGTGGGGTGAGGGACCCCTCTGCTCCCTGCAGACCCTCCCTGGGTCCAGCCCACAGGGATTGATTCACAGGTTTCAGTATTTATTTTATTATATTTATTTTATTATGCTTTTCTTTCTGCATTTTACATTTATTAAGGCTAACAAGCAGCATTTTCCCTGCTGTGGGGTGAGGGACCCCTCTGCTCCCTGCAGACCTTTCTGGGGACAGACCCACAGGTTTCCCTGGATTTCTGTCCMCTGAGGATGCTGTGGGTGACACCAGGAGGTGTCAGTGGGGTGAGCCCGAGGCACAGCCCTGAGAAGGAGCCATTCCCATTCCCCCTCCCCAAACCCACTGCAAATTACTGGAAATGGGTTTGGTTTCCTCTTGGCATCGTGTCCAAACACCAGGGCAGCAAGCAGTGATGGGAGTGCACAGAGACAACAAAGATCCCACAGATCCATAGGGAAAAACATCCCAAAAAAGGGAAGAACCTGAATCCCTCGTGCCCAGGGAGGATCCCGAGGCTCTGGGCACCCTTTGCCTGCTGCTTTCTCCAATCTAAGCCCCAAATGAAGTTTTTCCCAGCCCATCCATTTGCCAGGACAGCTCCTGGGCTACAAATCAATGCAACACCGCATCTTATTTGCTCTGCAGCCAGCTGAGCAAAACAATGTAGCACCAACAGAGACATGAATCTCCCTCATTTGTCTTCCACTAGAAAAATTTCAAGGCTGGAGCTTTTTTTCTGGYTCTCTGGCAGCGCTGTCAGGAGGGTGACGTGTTAGGAACGGCTKGATGGGGGCTCAGGATTTGTTTTCTCTGTGATTTCCTCAGTCTAAATTGCAGCTTTACTCACACACGTCCCCAGGTGCCAGAGACAAATGTTTGACCAACTGCTTAGGGCGGGATCAGTCTTGGATCCTGCTCCCAGGGAGGCTGCAGGG
>JACDOX010000159.1:97085-120914 GCA_014549065.1 Cardinalis cardinalis
GTGTGCCCTCCTGGCTGCCATGGGGTAGGCGGAGAGGCTGAGCCGCAGGTGGGAGCCGAGGTTCTGTGTGTATCCAAGGTTCTGTGTGTACCTGAGGTACTGTGTGTGTATCCAAGGTTCTGTGTGTATATCCAAGGTTCTGTGTGTACCCGAGGTTCTGTGTGTACCCAAGGTTCTGTTTACCCGAGGTTCTGTGTGTGTATCCAAGGTTCTGTGTGTGTCCAAGGTTCTGTGTGTGTACCCGAGGTTCTGTGTGTACCCGAGGTTCTGTTTACCCGAGGTTCTGTGTGTATCCAAGGTTCTGTGTGTGTGCCCGAGGTTCTGTGTGTGAATCCAAGGTTCTGCGTGTACCCGAGCCTGCCGTATCCAAGGTTCTGTGTGTGTGCCCGAGGTTCTGTGTGTGAATCCAAGGTTCTGCGTGTACCCGAGCCTGCCCGCTGCCCTGCCCAGCCCCGCGGCTCTGGCAGCCGCATCGCTCCGGTCCTGAGGATGAGTCAGGGCATGGCAGGCTGGCGGGGGCTCGAGCAGAAGATAGCGGTGGCATTTCGGCTCCTCCGGCCGGCCCGGTGCGATCGGAAGCAGCCGGATTGCCGCAAGGCACGGGGGCACCCCCGGGATCCGTCCCCTCTCCTCCGCCTTCCGCTGCGCTCTGCCAGCATCTCCCGCGGGCACTGCCAGGACGTGCTGTGCCAAGGACAGAGAGGCCAGGAATAGCAGGAGACGGATTTCTCATCCCCTCGGTGCCGCGGTGCCCGCGGCTGGCACAGCGCTGCTCTCCGCAGGTCGCTGGCGCAGAGCCTSGGGCAGGTGACACGCGGCGAGCTGTGTCCCTCAGCTCTGTCCCCTCCCGCCAAGACGCTGGGAAGGGGCCAGGGGAGAGCCCAGGGCTGGCTGCACCCCCMGTTCTGCCGCAGGGTCGGGGTCTGGCCGCACACGGCGGTGCCCAAAGGCAGCGGCACCATCTAGAGGAGAAACGGGCCCCGAGCAGAGCTCACACCCAGCAGGCACAGAGGCTGCGGGAAACGGGTAACCGGGGCAGCCTGGTCATGAGTGAGCTGCAAATCCTTCATGGAGGCGCTGCGTGAGTGATTTCAGGGTCTCACGAGTGAGCCCAGATGGCCCATCTATCCCAGAGGATGGGAACAGGGGGATAGGATTCACAGAGCCTGCCTCTGCCTGCTTTACATGCTACTGATCTCTGCTGGCTGCAAGGAACAGGGCAAAGGAGAGGGGAAAAAATAGATTAAAAATCCCCATCCTGCAGTCAGGCTGACCACACACCCCCAAGCTGGGAATCAACAGCCCTGAAAGCAATTTCATCGCTCAGCTGGACCTGTGTTATTGCTCTCCCTCTGAACAGATGTGCCAGTGACACTCATGAATTACCACAACAGAGATTCGAGGGGGTGAGGAAAGCGCCCCCCCTTTTCCCATCCTGTGTTCCAGCTCCCCCTTCCCCGCGGCGCTGAGGCCAAGCCACTGCCCTGCATCCAAACAAGTGGCAGATCTCTGATCCCTTGTGCTGGGGATGTCTCCAGAGGTYTTGAGGAGCAAACCCTCGGGGCCGCACCCACAGGTATCCAAAGGAAAAGGAGGCTGCACTCCGTGCTGGCAGCACCCACCAGTCACGGATGGAGCAGGGGAGTGCCCCGTGCCCCCCAGCAGCTCGCCCACCCCCTGCCCTGTGGCAGCTGCATGAGCCCGTGCCTGGATTCGCGAGGCGTGTGAGAGCCTCACCCTCCCCTGCAGCACAAGGCGATGTGGGAGCTCCGTTCCCACTGATTCCACGTTTTCTATTTGCGCCGCTCAGGCCCCTGCCGGCTGTGCAAGTCACAAGGGAGCGTTGATCACATCCCAAACACAACCACTAACACGTCTCAGYTCTCAATCTGCCTCGTTTGCTGACACCGTTTTCTCCTCCTCCTCCTCCCACCAGCTCCTTGCAGCCGGTTCCTTCCTCCCTGCACGTAGGGCTCAAGCTGCTCCGGCTTTCCCGTCCCACGCAGGCACACACGGCCCGAGGTGCTGCCCCCGCACCTTCCCGYCCCTGCCCGCGGCTCTCCTGAGCCCCAGCCAAGCAGGGAAGCCTGGCTGAGGGCCAGACCCAGCCCTCACCCTGCACAGTGCGGGATACAGCCAGGAGAGGGCAAAATGAAAAGCACCTCAGGGGATGGGAATGGGCTTTTTTCCTCTCTGGTGTTTCCTGGCCACTTGGGCGGTGACAAGGATTATTTGTGTGCTGTTGAGCCACATTTTGGGTGAAGGTTTGTAGCCCCACACTGTCCTCTCAGCATCTCAGTGGCCTGAGGGGTGCTGGAAGGATCAGAGAGGGTTTGGATCATCCTCCAAGCAGCCCAGACTGCTGCCAGGGGATTCAAGATGAGGATGAGGAAACACTTTAAAAGGACCATCAATGCCAGCAGCACAAGCCCCATCCAGGAGAAAGCACACCACATTTTTCTTAATGCTTACTAGGACAGGATTTGATGCCCTGCTCTGTCTCCAAAGCTGTTATGGATCTGTTGTACYCAAGGCATTTGCAGTGCCCAGTCAACATTTCCCCATCACTGACAGCTCTGCAGGATGGGAGGGTGAACCTGACACTGCACTTAGCCCAAAATTCCCATCACTGGCCTGATGTYGTGGCCCTAAAAGACCCAGGAACAGCAGGAGGACACATGGGGTGTGAGCAGCTGCACCTTGCACGAAGCTGGGGGGCTCCTGCCCTGCACCTCTCCGGGCTGGGGCACTGGGAGAGCAGAATGAAGACTGGGGGCAAAAGAAATACCTCAAATAACTATCAGCCTGCTCTCCAAGCAGTGCTCCAACCAGCCTGGAGCTGCTCCTGGGAGTTGCCCTCACCCTGCAGAGCAGCAGGAGGCTTTGGCTGTGCACGGGCAATTCACTCTGTGCTGCTTTGCTGGAGAAGAACCCAAGCCAAAGCATTGCACAGAGCCCCAGCTCAGCACGGTTTTTCAGCCTGATGAAAATTCAAAACAGTGGTGATCTCTGGCTTGATSCAAAACTTATTTAAGGAAGCGTTTTAAGCACTGAACCAAACTGGAGCTGTTTGCAAATCCTTGATCAAAGCCGCTTGTGCAAAGAGCACTTGGCAGCTGCAGAGGCATCTCTGGATGAGGCTGTGCACCCTGGCCCTGGTGGGACTGGACAGGCAGCATCCCGTGGTGGCTCCATGGGCTCAGCCTGCTCCTCAGGGACCTCGGGGACAACTCATTTCCATCGTGCAGCACTTCAGACAGACAGYCTGAACCCCTGCCAGCTGCCCCGTTGTGAATTCACCGCAGAGAGGTTTCACTTGTTTGCAGCCAAGAGAGTCCAAGGATGCTAAAAATAGAGCACTCCTTGAAGGTGATCTGAAAAGCTGAAGATGCCTCTCAAAAAAGACAGTTTAGAGCTAATGGGRGCTGGGACAGTGCTCAGGGCAGCCCTGCTGGGAATCAGGAGCTGCTCCACAGAAGGAACCCAGCAGCTTTGCCTCAGAGGGGGCTGCAGGGATGCTCCTGGGYGAGCAGCAGGTCAGGAAAAGCACTCTGTAAATGCAGGACCTGGTAATTGCAGGTGGACAAGTCCATGGTGAGCTGGGATTCCTCAGCAGACACTCAGAGAAGCAGTAATGAGGGCAGCTGGAGCATGTTGTGTTTTCTTTCCCTCCCCCTGCCCCATTAAAGCTCTCAGCAGCCGCAGCACAAAGTCAAAGCAGTTTCCTTTTGAAATATAAAGTGAGTGCAGCATCTCTGGCTTTTCTTCATGTAGCAGGGCAGGTGTCTATCCCAAGGTACATCTTTGATCCTGCCCTTTAAATAAACCATTTTAAGGCTCACAGACCCCTTTTCATCACCAGCCACCTCAGCTCATGGCACCAAATGCCCTTGTTTATATCCTGCCTCGTGGCTGGAATCAAAGTGTTGCTGTGGGAAACTGCACTGAGTTCATTAAAAAGTTTAAAAAAACCCCTGACTTCTGTCCCTGAATGAATCCCCACGTGTTCAGGCGTGCTCCCAAGCCCTGAGGTGCAGGAAATATCCGAGCACTCGTGGTGCTGGCGGGGCTTGGTGCCAGGCATCGGCACTCAGTTCCAAGYGCTGATCCCAAAAGGATGATGGGCAGGGTGGGCAGAGGTTGGTCCTGCTCCGACAGCACCTCAGCGACCCCACAGACACCAGAGCAGTGTGAGGGGCTGTTGCAATAGGAAGAGCTGACCTCAGGAATGCAGTGAGAGGTGGCCTAAAACACAAMGGTGCTGCAAAACCCGGCAGGTTTGGGGCAGGAGCTGCTGCCTGTGGATGCTCATTCTGCAGCCCAGAGATGAGCAGGGGCTCTGGGGGGATCCCAGCTGGTAAAACCTGGGACAAAACCGGCACAGAGTCCCCGTTTGCTGTCCCAGTGAGCACCACAGCACCCAGTTTGCCCTTTCTGGGCAGGACCCACAGGTGAGAGAGCATCCCAGAAAAGCCACACCAGCTCTGGCTTCTCATATTCTCGTGTTCTCCTCGAAATCCCAGGAACGGGAGTCTGAGCCGATAAGAGTCTGACACCTAATGGGCACAAGCAGAACTGTGACAAGCACGGGAGCCAGCTGGAATTGTCCTCGGGGGAATACTGACAGCATTGCCCCCCAGCAAAGCCYGCGGAGATGGACAGAAAGGAGGGATTTGTGTAAAGAAAACTCTTAAAAGCCCACGCGGCCCGTGTCCAGGGTTGTAAACATGAAATATTTATCATCTAACCTAGATAGAAATGAGTCATACAAAACCCATTAAAAGGTTCCAGGTACAGAATATGAGAGGGGATGTCATTTCCTTTGATATTTTAGAGGTCTCTGCCACATGGTAGCAAGAAAAGGTCAGGGTTACAGCTAAAACTCTTGGCACTAAGTTGTGTTTTCCACTTTGTGTTCTTATGCCAGATGCACTTGGAATCAACAAGGAAAAGGGACATCTTCCAAAGCAAAGAGCTGTGCCCCACAGAGACCTTCAGCTGCACCTTGTATAATGGTCAGTGATGAATGGGAAGCCCACCAGGTTCGACTCAAAAATGTTAAATGCACTCTGTAACCCACCTCTGTGCTGTAATTACACTTTAATTTGCCTCAYGGAGTCAGTTGGTTTCTTTCCTTAAAAAATTCTGTCAACCAAAGGTGATTTACAGCAACGATATGTTCCAAGGCAAGACAAAGCACAGCTTCCAGGACTGAGCTCCACCAAAAACTGCCCTTGAACCTCCTCCTGCCTCAGGTGCTGCTACCCTGGGCAGCATCCAGCCCTGCTGAAAGGAAGCTCAGACTATCTCTGTTCCATTCAGAGGGTAAATAGAAATGTTCAATACCCAGCGCTGCTTCCTGGCAGCTTTCACAGGCATCTCTCTTCCCTTTTTTTTTTCTTTCCTAAATTAGATCTTTCTATTATAACTTCAAGGCCTCATGAGTCTCCTTGGCATTTATTAAATAACAACTAAAGTCTTCAATTTGCCATGTTACTACATGATCCAGTTGTTCTCTATCTAATAAATCATCTGAGATCAGACTGAAGGAGCTGAACAGGGCAGGGAGATGTTGGAGCAGGGCCAGCGCTGAGTGTCCTGAAGTTCAGTGCAGCCACATGAAAAACGGACCCTAAACACTGAGGGTGAGGGAAAATCTGATTGGGCTCCGTCCACCTCCTTTCTCTGCTTTTTCCCTAAAAAACTCAATGGTCACAGCAGGATTGTGCTGTTGTAAATCAGTTTTGCCCCAAAACCCTAAGAGGTGCTTGGGGAATGGAAAACTGTCCCCAACAGGGGAAAAGTTTGGTGGAATCTGAGGTCATCAACTTCCCTCCTGTCCTAGACATGGATGTGCCTTCAGTCAGCACCAGTTGTGACCCATATTCCCAAAAAACAGCAGCATAGCAGATGTGGTTGGTGTTTTAACATAGCTCCATGTAGGAATATTAATTGGCCCCGAAGCCACAGGTTACCCAACAACAAAATCTACCCAGTGAGTCCTTTTATTCCTGCTAATTTAGTTTTAATCTTGTCCCTTCTCTTGCTGGGAAAAAAAAAATAACAGAAGCCATTGCCCGAGCTCTGATTCCAGGCTCTGAGGTATCCAGAGGCACCTGTAATGAGCACCTATCCCTGCAAAGAGGAGCAGCAGATCCGGAGGTCAGGGGAGATGTTTCATTTTGGAAATGTGAACGTTCCCCTGCCATCCCAGCCATTCTAACGAGGGGTCCAATTAGTGCTCCTGACTTTGTCATCCGTCCACTGCTCTCATTTCTGCCAAGATCAGGGATCAGGAAGGCAAATCACCCCTAATGGCACCTCTGCTCTTCTTTCMAGTCAAAGCGGCACACAGAGCCACAAATGCCACCTCGGCTGGGGACAGCAGAGCTCTCCAGCAGCAGCAGCCTCCCCCCTCCCAAGCAACTGCATGTGCACAAAAACGTTTATCAGGCTTCTGGCCACAGCTTTGACTTTAATTTTATTTTAAAAGTGCATTCACATGTAAATTGACTTGGCCCGGGAGGATACATGAACACAAGAGCCCTTTCTTCCCTCTGCCGCGGCATTAGGGAGGAATATGGTGAGCGAAGCAAAGTTTCCTCACCTCCAGGCTGCAATTCTGCAGTGAAGGAAAAGCAAGTCCATTGTTTCCTCCTGCACACAGATGCTGGCTGTGCTGTTTTCAGCAGTCTCGCTCAAGCGAGCCAGATCAGAACATAAAAGCATGTTACATATCCCAGGGACAAGAACACACAGGCAAATGTCTTATCGGCTCTGTTTTATCTGTTGTGAGAGCAAGAGATAAATTAATACGAGTTTGTAACTGTGTCTGATGGTTTGAAACATGGTCCTGCCCCACATTCCCGGGGTCAGATCTGGTTTGGTAGTAGAGGATTCCTGGGGGTGAGGAAAAAAATTAAAATGTGAAGCTGGAGACAAGGAAAGGGCACAGAAATACACGTGCTCCTCAAAACAAGAATCTCTGGGATAAAAGCAGGTAGAAATCTGTTCCTCACCATATGTCAGCCCCATATCTTGTGATGTGTTGCCACAGAGYGAGCACAAAAAGAGTGCAACACTCTCAGCCACCCCATTTCCAGCCTGGGACCCTTCTTAGCTGCTGTTCCCCACTTGCCACCACCCGGCCTGAGCTTTTCCTCTGTGATTTTGATGACACCCAGCCGAAAGAYGCTGATTTCATCTGCAGCATCACAGGTGTTCCAGCCCCATGGGGAAATAAAACACAGTGACAAAGTGAAAACAGGCATCACTTTGGGTTGAGGCACCGGGGTTTTGCTTGCCAGAGACAAGGAATGGAAATGCTTGTGCAGATTTATAGACTGAGAGCTGTGAGTCACTCTGTGTRTGTTAGGAATGAGCAGGTTGAAGCGGGTGTCCCAAAAGGAAGCATCCCACAGCTTGGTTCTGCTCTGGAAGCACAGGGATGATAGCACGGGGTTGGCAGCGTATCCTCGGGGAAAACCCGCTTGCCAACAAAACAGGGATGAATTAGAGCACTTAAACTTTGCTGTTTCGCTGTGTGAAACCTCCAACAACCCAACAGCACCAGGAGCCACAGCACCGACCGCTTCAGCTGCTGAAAGCAGAGGCCTCGGCTCTCTGCACACCTCAGTTCTCATTCTGCACCCCAAACTTTGCACCTGGGACAGCCAAGTGTTGCATCCTGCCCATATTTTGAGTTTCTCACACTCTGGCACCCCGAAGGGAGCGGATGGATCATCCCCCGCTCTGCGCATAGCTCTGAGACAAGAGCCGAGTACAATCTCGTTCCTTCCGCTGCTGTTTTTGCCGGTCCGCGCCGGGACCGCGGTTTGGAGCCCGGCCCTGGCCGCGGGGCTGCTGCAGGAAGCCGCGGTGCCCCTTCCCCCGGCGGCCCTTCCGTTACGATCGTTACCGGGCTCCCTTCGCCCTCCCTCCCTCCGCTCCGCTCCGCGCCGGCTCTCGGGGCCAGCGGCCGCCGCTGCCTTTGTGCCCCGGCCCGGTGCGGTCCCTCCCCGCCTCCCCGCCGGAGCCCTGCGGCGCATGCCTCCCGCTCCCCGGGGGCAGGGAAGGAAGCGCCGCCCGCCCCTGCACCAGCGCGGCGGGCAGCGGCGGAGCGGAGCCCGGCGGAGCCGACAGCCCGGCCCGGCCGCCGCCGACCCCCGTCGCCCCTGTCGGCCTCCTCTCGGCAGGTGAGCGGCGGGCGGGGGGCGCGGCCGGGCCCCGCCGCGCCGGCGGCCGAGGGAGGCCCGGGCCCGGGTCCGGGGCGGCGGAAGGCGGGAAGGGGGAGCCATGGCGGCGCGGGCAGGGCCCGGCCGGCCGCGGGCAGTGGGCGCGGCGCCCCGCGGGGGTCCCGCGGGCGGCGGCTGCGGGCGGCCCCCGAGGGTGGGGGGCCCGTCACAGCCCGTCCGGGGTGCCCCCCGAGCTGGGGGTACCCCCGTGTCCCCTCACGGAGCCTCTGTGGGTGCCCCCCGGGTTGGTGTCGCTTCATGTGCCCTCACGGAGCCACTGTGGGTGCCCCCCGGGTTAATGTCGCTTCATGTCCCCTCATGCAGCCTCTGTGGGTGCCCCCCGGGTTGGTGTCGCTTCATGTCCCCTCACGGAGCCACTGTGGGTGCCCCCCGGGTTGGTGTCGCTTCACATCCCCTCACGGAGCCACTGTGGGTGTGCACCGAGATGGTGTCCCCTCACACATCTGCTGTAGGTCCCCCCTGAGTTAATGTCCCCTCATGTCCCCTCATGCAACCCCTGTGGGTGTCCCCTCATTTCCCCTCACAGAGTTACCCAGGGTACCCCCCTCCTTCTGGGTGTGTGTCCCCTCATTTCCCCTCAGATCCTGTCTGGGTGGGTGTCCCGTCATTTCCCCTCACACCCTCAGTGTGTGTCCCGTCATGTCCCCTCACACCCTCTGTGAATATCTCCTGGGTGAGGGTCCCCTCATGTCCCCCCTCAGGCAGCACCCAGGTGTCCCCTGACAGTCTCCATGGGTGCCCAGAGTGGGTGCTGGGACACAAAAATTCACCCCAATCCCATCTAATTCATGCACGACCCCCAGTCCAAGTGTGGGATAGTAAAGGCACCTGCCCCTTCCCTGAAAACTGTGGAAATAGGTTAATAGGAAAAACGTTGGGGTTTTATTTTTTAATGAAGCTGGGAGCTAAAGTGTGTTAATTGTGTTGCTTCAAGGTAATGAGGTATCCTAATTTCTGTCTTTTTGATCCTTAGCTTCTTATTACAAGGAAAAATGGTTTTTTATTTATATTTGCCCGAGTGAAGATGAAGAATTGTCTTCCCTGGTTGCCTGTTACCTTACTCTCAGTAAATAAATACAAGTTTTAAAGAGTTTAGAGTCATTAATCCTTTAAAATATTTAATACCACTGATTAATTTGAAACCAGAACTAGAGAATAATTGACAAGTGCAAGGTCAGGGAGGTTTCAGAGGGAAAATTGTGTCCCTGTACATTGGCAGAGTCCAGTGCCACTGCAGTTGGGACTCACTGTGTTTGTGTGGAGCCACCCAACTGCAATAGTTTTTGGGAATTATTGTCATCCTACCAAATGATGCTGCAGGTGAAGCCTTCGACCCTCATGGGACCATGTGGAGGTGGTGAACTCTTTGGGGTGTTAACTGGAATTTTGTGGGTGGCTTTTTCCACTCTTCCACAAACCAAAGCTTCGTTCTGTCTGCAGTTTCTGCTGGAACACAAAGAATAGTTCCTAATCTTCATCCTGCTTTTGTGCACTCCCCAAGATCTGTGTTTGCCAAGAGCTTTTATCCTGCAGTGAGGCCGGATGACTGATGTCTCAGGGTTATTGCTGTAGAGTGTGTTTCAGGAAGAAATAAGTTCCCTTTCCTTCTCTCTCAGCTGCTCCAAGTCCCTCAGCTCTGTGTGGGTAATGGCAAGTCAGACCCAGTAAAAGGTGTTTTGGAATATTGTGTGATGCTCTGCTCTCTGAGGAGGAGTTGGGTTGTGTTCCACTATCCTGGATGATGGTCTGGGTTTCTCCACATCCACCCATCCTGCACCATGTGGACACAGCCACTGCTGCTTTCATTGGAAAACTRGAAAGCTGAGCTCTGTGATCCTTAAAAAGGGCAGTTATGCCAAAGGAAACAATRAGCAGAGTATTTTGCTGAGTTCTCCACTCCCACTATGAAAGAATTCCTCAAAATTGTTCTTTCTCTCCTGCCACAAAGTTTTCTGCAAAAGTACTYAGTGCAAAGGGGATTGCACACACCAGTGCACTGAATACCATCACAGTGGGTCTTGGTGGGTGTGGGCAGTGYGTCATTATTTAGGAGCACATGCCCAAAGGACTGGAAAGCACAGGAAGAGTTTCAGAAGTGAATTACCTGAATTGGGTTATGATTTTGCCAGAAAATACTACAAACCGCAAATGAGTGCTCTGCCTTATCCCCAGTGACAGTAGTGACTGATTTACCTGTTCAAGTGATGTTGAGGAGTAATTCCTGTGATTGTCTGGCACAGTAGTTCTGAGTGTTAATAATTTACAGTTTATGTTACCAGGGTTATYACATGGAATTTCTAGAAGGCACGCGCTTAATAAATAATTTCCTTTTTTAATTTCTTTTAGGATGGAGGAGAGACCGGTCTGAAAATCTGTTCCATGGTGGACTTTGCTGTGGTCTGCTAGAATGTTCCTTATGGATGCTCCTCCTCTGGTAGCTCTTCAGACAAAATGGGAGTCCTTTGGGCCAGCAAGGAATTGTAGATACCCCGTTTGCTTCCCTGAGTCCGACAGCAACRTCACCAGAACCTCCGTGAGCGCCAAAGTTCAGATGATCATAAACAACCTGCAAAGCCAAGAGCCTGCCCTGGGTATGAACAATGAGTGTGGCTGTGTTGTGCAGAAGAAACAGAAGGGAGAAAAAGGCACCAGTGCCAGAGTCACATCCAGCACCACGCTGCTGCGGAAGCATCCTCAGTACACCCAGTGYGGGTGCCCCGAGGATTCTGATGGTAGTGAAGTGCAGGGGAATGTAGAGTTTGGGACTCTGCTGCTCGATTCTGACAGCGACGATTCTGTGGACCGAGGTATAGAGGAAGCTATCCAAGAGTACTTGAAAACAAAAAGCAAAAGTGCCCAGTCGTTGCCAAGGAATGCAGAGCGTTCTGGGAATGTGARCAGAGACAAAAGGTTTAAGAGAGAGTTCTCCCAGAACAAAGTGGCTAGTAACCTCCTCCCTGTGAAATTCAATGCTGAGATGCTCTCTGAAGAGTACCTGTCTGACCACCTGGGAATTGGGAAAAGGCTCCAGCCTGCTTCCCCTCAGAGCATCAGCAGCGATGACTCCTTTGAACAGAGCATACAAGCTGAAATTGTGCAGTTCTTGAATGAGAAGAAGCAGCAAGAAATTAGTAAATGTGTTACCGAGGAGGATAAAAAAGATTSCCGTGTGAGATCTGTCCTGAAATGCAACAAAGAAGCAACAAACAGAACAAACTGTGGTGCTATAAAGCAAGGTTGTAATGCGCTGCTCCTGRGACACCATCCCAAGCTGCAGAAATCCAGCGCCCAGTCCAAGTGTTTGCAGCCAAAAATCCAAGCAGAGCCCAGTGATTTCAGCCAGGTGAAGCAAGCTTATCTAGAAATGGGCACTGCCAGCCAGCCCTGGCTCGTGGAGCAGGAAGAGGGAAGTGCAGCTCGTTACTGGGAGCCAAGGGAAGCACTCACCAAGGAGAGCATGCACACATCTGACTCGAGCAGTGATGATGGCATCGAAGAAGCCATCCAGCTTTACCAGCTGGAGAAAATCAGGAAAGAGGCAGGTCATGCAGCAAACTGTGTCCCTTTGCAGAGGGACCCATTTGATCCAAAGGGTATGGCAGACATTTCTGCCAGCCTGACAATTAGCTCCACAAAAAGTGCCTCACCAGAAATCCATAAAAACCCTACAAGCAACAAGAGAAAAGAAGTTAATTCCAAGTCAACAGGATTAGAAAGCACCAGCAATGACTTTAATAAGCTGTTTAAACCACTGAAAAAAGCCAGACATTTTGCACTTCCAGAAAACAAGATTACTGCTTGTGAGCTCACATTGCAGGCCTCTTGCAGAGCAGACACATCTGCAGAACTCATGTGTGCAGAAGCTATCCTGGATATTTCCAAAACAATCATGCCATCCCAAATGGGAAGTGACAACAAATCCCTCACTGCAGACTCCTTCTTTTCTCCCCAGCTTCTCTCGTCCTCCCATTGTGAAAGTGACAGCAGCCTTGTGGACAGTGATGACAGCATAGAGCAAGAAATCAGGGCTTTTTTGGCTCTGAAAGCACAGTCAGAAAACCTTGGAGCAAAACCTCCCAGCCTGTCACGCTCCATCCAGATGCCTTTGCCTTCTGATCCAAACAGCCTCACCGGGACCCTTGAGCCTGCTCTGCCCAAAACACTGAAATTATCCCTGAGTCGGAAAAGGAGACTTAAAAGGGAAGGCAGAACAGCAAAACAAGGGGGGTCAAAACTACCTGAACAGCTAGAGACAGGACTTTTCCAGCCAGGTCACTATTCCAAATTCCCAGTGCTCCAAGAGGATCATGCCCTGAGCAACCCCACGGAACTCCGGGATGCTCAGAGTAATAAAGACCCAAGGCAGCAGCTGCTGATGTCTCCCAAATTGTCTGGCTCTGATGGCAGCAGATGTGTGCCCTTGGACTCTGTAAAGCCTTTCCTGCAGGTTCAGAGTAGTACAAAAAAACCTGTAAAAAACCCCATCCAAACCCCAGARAGGGAGGGGTCGGGTGATGAGAGCAGCTCTCTGGACAGTGATGAGGACCTGGATAGTGCCATCAAGGACCTGTTACAGTCTAAAAGAAAGTTAAAGAAGAAATCCAAGGACCAGAAAGCTCAGTGCAAGAAGAAAGTCAGATTCAGTGAGACAGAAACTCAGYTGCTGGATGAGTTCAGTAGCCTCCAACAAAACGAGTGGAAATGTAAAAATCCCTCACTGCTAAAAAGCTGCTTCTCAAAACCTAGGAAAGCTGTGAGGGAGAATGCAGTCAGGAACCCTCCAGACAACATCAAACTTCCCAATGACAAGCCAGAAACCATGAAAAACCTGGAGTCTAACTTACAGCTTAAAAAAAGCAATAAACCTAAACCAGTTTCAAACCAGCGGGGGGCTAGAAATAGAAAATGTGCTTTCCCAGCTGTGTCAGATGCCAGTGACAGCAGCTCAGTGGACAGTGATGACAGCATTGAGCAGGAAATCAGGAGATTTTTGGCAGAAAAGGCTAAAGACTCTGCAAGCAATTCAGAGATGCAAAAAGGTGATGCAAGTCTGGACCTACTTAGAGCRACCAAACAAACTGGTAATAAAGGAAAAGCGAAGCAGCAGCCGGTGGAAAATGAGGTTGACCTGGTGCTGGGTCAGAGTAAAAAGACTGAGGTAGCTCAGCAAACTGAGGAGGTGAAGAACTCTCAGAGAACAGAAGGGAAAAGTGCAATGTTAGCTGGCAGTGGAAAATGTGCTTCCTCTGCAGAGAATGTTCCTACTACTGGTCAGTCAAAAGCTAAGCAAGGACTGGGGGGGGTCAAAGGTGGTGCTGCTGAGGARTTACCTGGGAATGCAACAGGTAAAAGGAATGTCCGTAACACAGAGCCCCCAAAACCCAGCCCCAAAACCCAGCCCCCAAAACCCAGCAGAAATGAAGGGTGTAAAGTGAGAAAAGTCATGAATGCAAAGGCCAGATCGAAGAGGAAGAATACCTTCCAACTAAAAATCTCAAGTAAATTTATTGCAGGTCTGAAATAYGCCCGGGACAGGAAGAAATCGATGCTTTTGAACAAAAAGCAGAAAGCAGAGTGTTTGCTCAGCCAGAGCAGTGCCTTGGGAATGGAGACAGCTTCCCAGGACACAGATGTACTTAACCCCTTGCCAAAAGGGGAAATTACACCAGCAATAAAAGAACCCAGTTCTTCTCAGAAACTCATTGTGGGAGGGGCGAGTCCCCATGTAGCAGAAACCTGTGCAGGAGCTGGGTGTCTCCAAGAGGCAGCTGAGGGTTGCAGGAAGGCTGATGCTCCAGGGGATCAGTCCCAGTCCAGCCTTCCCTCACAGGAACGGAGTGTGGCAGCAGGAAAAGCTGATAAGGTTTGCAGAGGAACCTCCAGAGCTGAGAACACCCAGATGTGGATCAAGGAAGGAGATATCCACCAAGGCAGCTGGGCTGACTCCACTGCAGATCCCCCACACCCTGAGTGCAGTGTGGGAAAAGCAGATAAAGTCAGCAGAGAGCCAGCTCAGCACAGTGCTCAGGTGGACAGTAAGGGAGGGAATAACCAGCTGGACAAGAGGCCAGATCCAAGTTTAGCTTGCCCAAGGCATGAATTCAATGTGACAGCAGCAGCAGTGCATAATAGTGGAGGAGCATGTGCAGATAACAGTGTGCAGATGTGCATTAAGGAAGAAAAAGTTGACAGGCAGGGAGAAATTCAGGTATCCAGCTCCAAAATGGAAGGAAAAATACCTGTCCTGCAGAACAGGGAAGCTGCTAGTGAAGTACACCAAGGGCAGGAATTTTTAACCAAAACCTGTGCAAAATTTACTGAYCTACCTGCAGGGGACTGCCCAGGTTCCCTCTTGGAAAAAAAGGTTTCAAATATGTAAGTACTTTTTTTTGTTTGTTTGTTTTTTACACTAGCAGTCTCTTTATAAAATAACTGTGATTGTAATGACCTTGATAAAGCTTGAGAGAGGAAAGGAGAGGCAGTGGGAGATGCTGATACCTGTATATCATACACACACTAATGTGAAAATAATTCTATTTAACAGGGATATCACRGATAGGCATTCGTAGCTTTTGTAGAATTTTGTAAATTATTTAAAGTGCTCTAAGGAAATATTTTTATAATGATTTTTAGGGCTTGCATTCCTACAGGATGCTGTAGTTACTGTAGATAAGATATTGGCTAATCACACTTTATATTATGAGGCCTCTAATTGTCTCTCAAAGGGAAACTTGTTTGCGCACAGAAWTTATTTGGGAACCTGTTCAGAGATCCTAGGAAAGCACAGCCTTGGATAGCAATGCAGATGTGACCCTGGCCACATCCCAGCTGCCTCAGGACAATCCTGTGGGGTGGGGTTTTGCTGGAGCTCAGTTTTCCCACCCTGAGGACTGTGGGATGAGGTCCCTGAGCAGAACTCAGCTGTGGGTGTGGAGATCCAGCCTGAAAGACACAAATGCAAATTCAGGTAAATCAAGTGGATGGCTCTGTCTGCACCTCCTGTGCAAAGTGATCTCAGCAGCTGCTCAAAGTCCTTTTACATACCCAGAACCTCCTGCTAGCAGAGGATTCCAAGCACAATTGCAGTCCAAGACAAGTGAAGGAGTGTGTCTGTTCAGACAACATGATTTCCCTGGATTTCCCTGGATTTCTGTACTGTGGGGCCTGCAGGGCTCAAACAATTCCTGTTATTCTCAGCTCTCTCCTTTTGATGCCCTGCAGTTACTCAGAGATGGCTTTTGGTTTCCTGAATGAACTTTCTGGAACTGAGTGCCCTTAACTTTCCTTTTTCAGAAGTGGTTTTTAAAATGTTACATTTCTGTGAACTTTTCACTGACAATTTTGGTGCAATAAAGCAAAGCTGGGTTTGCTGTAGGAAGTCACAACACAAACGGATTTTTTCAGCCAYGGATATTTTCAGCACTGTTCTTTCTTCAGGCTCTTTCTCTGCCTCCGTTTCCAGCAGCCAGAATAAAGCAATTTTTCACTACTATCTTTTTATTTGTACTGACTTTCAACGGGATTGAAGTAGCACATTCACATCACACACACAAAAAAGTGCCCCCACACTGGTTTCGCTGCAAATTCAAAAGGTGTAAATTGGAGCTGTTGGCTCTTTCATTTTCATTTTTTGTGTTGTGAAGTCCTTGGAGGAGTTTGTTCTCACATCTTGTCCCTGTGAATTGATCTGATATTCTCTTTGTCTGCTCTTCTGCAGAACTTCTCAGCCAAACCACCACTTAGCATCACTTTGTTTCTCAGTCACTTCAGGAGTCTTCCTCCAGGCTGGCCTTAAACTTSCAAAACGGAGCAAAAGCAGCCAAGACTGGATCCAGAGTCCCGTGGTGTCCTGGTGTGATGCAGAATRTGGGCAAAATACAGTGTAGCATAGAGTAGTGACTGTGGCATGTAGAGAAATAAACATCCTTGGTGTGTTCATGCTGTCGTGCATCTACGTTTGAAACATGTTCCTAGTGCTCACTTGGCATTTCTGACTGTCCAGCCACCTTTCTGTAGCCCTGGGGTTGGTTGGCCGGGTTGTTTAAAGGTCAGTGTGTTAACTCATCTCCATTTTGTGGTAGGATACCTTGGAAAAGTGGTTTTTCCTTAGCTCAGTGCCTGCACTCCTTCTTCACAGGTTTATCTTTTGCTCTGCCTTGATTCCGTTGCAGGATTTGAGCCTTTTGTTTGGAATAGGTCAATAGGCTGGTATTTTAAACTAGAAGTTTTCCAAGTACCTTGCTTTAAAAGGATTAAACTGTATACTTAATTTTCCTAGACATGTTGGAAGCACTCTGTACTGTTTGTATAAAAAGCTGAATGTTTCTTCTCAAAAGTTTTCAGTAAATCCACATTAAGACTTCAAAGGTGTCTCGTGCCCCTGTTGCTGTGTCTGTGTCCTCAGTACCACTCGTGACCTGATCCACTCCCAGTTAAAATGCAATTCCAGTTACCTTGTGCTTTAAATAAAACCTGATTTCAAACAGCACTTTTTTATTTTAATTGATGAACTTGATTTGTATATAGGAACTGGTGTACATTGCTGAGTTTCTAATGTTTAATAAATGGGGTTCTGCCCATGGACCGTGCTACTGGAGTGTTCCTATGCTTTGTGTCATCATCTTGAGTGAGTAATAATTTCTGTGTTCCCTCTTCTTCCCTCCTCACTGAGGATGTCATTAATTCTTTGTAACAAAAAAAAATGAAGGAGGAGAATTTATAAAATACAAAGGGGTGGCTTTTGGGAGGTGAGAATGGTGCTTGTGGTAGCAGAACCCCAAGAGATTTCTTTCCTGGTGTTTGGTCAAGAAGTGAAATCTTTGCTTGTGTAATTAAATGTGTTTCAAGGAGCATCTCTGGAATTGAACAGCCAGGCTCCAGTGGCAGTGTCCTCATCCTGGCCCAGTTCTCATCAYGTGTTCAGAAAAGAGAAGTCAGGTGGTTTGCAGCAATAAGAAATCCCTCTTACACATCATTAAAGGCTGAGCAATAAAAAAGACTATCTTGAGTGGCAATAAATTCCCACATGTGGTACCAAGGTTGCAGCACGAATCTCTGAAGGCTGAATCTTCATAGAAGCAGTTCCAAAAGCAGATTTTATTTCCTGTTCATAGTGCCCATGAGAGCCCCAGGGAGGGCACAGAGTGGGCACAGCCTGCACAGCCCTGTCCCTCCAGTGCCAGCTCTGGGGAGTGTCCAGAAAACTCCTTTTCCCATTACTCCCATTCTCCTGAGACACCAATTAATTATAATTATTGCAGTAGATACATGGAGCCATAAACCCTACATATAACAAGCTCTTCTAAAGCTAATTAAGTTACTTTTTTTTTTAATGAGTGCCGATTCATATTTTTTAAAAATGCACAATGCTATTATTCCTTCCAGTCAGAGCACAAAACTTGTTAATTTAGATATTAAGTRCTTAAACCACTTGGTGTTTTTGATTATGGCTCTGGCGAGTTACAGATCCTGCTGCAGTACCACAGCTGTCAGGTAGATCTGCAAAGAGGTTTATTGCTTCATTTTTTACCCCAGTGACTGGTTTTGGGTGCTTTGGGAGCAGTCTTCAAGGATCCTCAAGGGACAGCAAGGACTCCCTGCATTTTTTATTCCCAGTTCTTTGCTGCTGTTTTAGGAACACGTGTTTTGACATGTAGCTGCTCTTTATACAAGGCAGGAACATCCCTGCCCCCATTTCTTTTATTAACGTAGAAGCTTTTCAATTTTTCATCCCTTCAGTTGGTGATAGTTCAGCCTCATAATTTTATCTGCAAATGTGAAAATCTTCCTTTCAAAAGACAGAGTAGAAAGAGATTGTTTCAGGTAGATCCTTTGTGGTAAAACGAGTCATTTTTAGGAGGGTATTTTGAATTTGTACAGGTATTTCTTTTTTTAAAAGAGCATTTGGTCTAACCTCTGAACACTTAGATACACTGCATGCCTAMCTCTTCAAAGGAACTGGTTTCAAGAATAAAATTAAAAGGGAGGAAATTGAGGCAAGAAAGAAGAGGTGGGTGTTTTCAGATAGAGTGGGAAAATATGTGACAGAATCCACTCTGTTAATATTTTTGAGAGGCAGCCCTATCCCTAAATTATGCCACCTGCAGAAAAATCTGTGGATAAAAATACATGGAACATTGTCATAACTATTTCTATTGATGCAGCACTTTGTTATTTTCTCATTTCAGGAGAAGAAAGGGAAGTTCTAAAGAAGCTCCAGGTATTGTCTAGAGCCTGATACGAGGATCACAGAAATGGAAGAGGGTTGCTTATTTATTTTCAGATGTTAAATCTTTRCAATGTTAACTTTTCAGGCCCATTTCTGCTCAGTTTATTTACCTGTTCCAAGTTATTATTTTTGGTGTGTTTGCAGCTGGGGGATCTACCCAGCTCTTACCACATGTCACAAACAGGGAATGTTTCTGACATGTGAAGAGTATCAATTGCAGTAGTTTGGACATAATGTTCCACTCATTATTTATATTTTTAGCAAACAGTTTGAATAATACTATGCTCATTTTTAATGTTCTGTTAAACCTGTAAGGTGGGACTGTTTCTCATCCATAAACAGGCAGAGTAGTTTCTCTTAAAAACTCATTTTTAAGCCAACAATGTTCAGGTGTTGTTTCAGTGCAGTCACTGTCCAACTGATGCAGTTTATTTGCCTGTACCTACAGTTGTTCCAATAAAACTTAAAAAAAAAATTCTTTTTGATTACTTGTCATTATTTGAATAATTTCTTAAAACTCTGTAGTTTGGAGAGAGAAGAAACATGAACTTTCTACAAGAAATCAGAAGAGTTAATGAATAACTCTGGAAAACTTAAGAGATTGATTATTCATTAAATAGTAGAGAAGCAGTTTAGATCTAAATTTTTAATGATATGTAGTAAATAAGGCAAGAGTGTAAAGGATCATTAGTGACAGGGAAAGGGATGAGGGGATAAAGACAAAATTTATGTTGTCCTAGTATTTATATGCTGCTGATAAATTAGTTAAAGCGCTTCACATGAGCTACCTAACTGACACTTAACCACAACAAATCTTCACTAAATACTCCTAATAACATTCCCTCTGCAATCTCGTGGGTCCATTCAGGATCAAGGCTGCCTAGAGCGGCTGGTCCCGGCAGTGCGAGGGGCCGCTGGGGTTGTAGCTGGGGTGGAAGTCCAGGTGCTCGTAGGCGGTGATGAAGGTGTCGGCGCCGGTGCAGTGGCTCTTCTCCAGGGACGTGTTCAGGCTCTCGTTCCTGCACATGCCAATCCTGCCCAGGTGATCCGAAAACTTGTGCGAGAGGATGTGGAAGGAACTCTGCGGGGGCGACAAAGGGTACGGGGGAAGGCGGGTAGGGATGTTTTAAACGCCAACACGGACAGCACCTGCTAAGCCCGGCTGGRTACAGGGATGGACGCGGCTTCGGGCCGTGTCTCCATCGGGGCGCTCGTACCGGCAGCTCGTGCACCGTGGGGGCCCTGCTGCCGTAGGTCTGGTTGGCGGTCCGGAAACGGGGGTGAGCCGGCGGCTGCCTGCGAGGGAGAGCACAGCTATGGCGGGGAGCGGCGGGGAGCGGCGGGCAGCGGGGCCCGCCCGGGCCGGCGGCTGCCTGCGGGGGAGAGCACAGCTACGGCGGGGCCCGTAGCCGGGGTAGGAGGTGAGCTCTGGGCCGGCGCTCACCCGTAGCCGCGGTAGAAGATGAGCTCCTCGAAGCGCCGGGGCACGCCCGGGCTGGGCTGGGCCATGGCGGAGCCGCCGGGCCGGGCCGGGCCGGGCCGCGGGGACGGAGCGTTACCTGGCGACCGAAGGAGGAGGGCGGGGAGCGACCGCAACCGCCCGGGGCGCGCCCGCCCCGCCCCGCCCCGCCCCGCAGGAAGCGGAAAGCGCCGCTGACCTTCCCCCTCTCCTCCTCCTCCTCCTCCTCCTCGTCCGTGCCCTGCGGCGGGCTCGGAGCATGGCGCTGCCGCGGCTCCTGCGGGCAGGTGAGCGGCGGGGCCCGGCCCGCTCCGGCCCGGAGCGCCCCGGCCAGCCCCGTGTGACCCGCGTGTTTCTGTCCCGCAGCAGCCCCGCGGCTCTACAGCAGCGTCCCGGCCCCGGCCCCGGCCCCGGCCCCGGTCTCGGCAGGCAGCCGGCCCCGCGGTGAGTGCTACCGGGCATCCCTGGCACCCCGGCCCCGGAGCGGTGCCCGTGCGGTGATACAGACCGGGCCCGGTGATGCGAACCGGGCACGGTGCATCCTCTCCGCAGTGCCGGCCCGTTCCCCAAACACAGTGAGTATTTGCTTCCCCTCTCTCAGCTGACGATGACAAGCTGCTGACAGAGCCTCTCAGCCACCCCGACTTCTTCAGCGTGAAAGAGCTCTTCACCCTGAARGATCTCTTTGATGCTCGGGTGCACCTGGGCCACAAAAAGGGATGTCGGCACAGGTGAGTGATGCTTTTCGTCATCYAGTGCTTGTTGACATCAGGAGTGCTTCCCCAGACCACATCTGGTGGGTTGGTCTGAGCCTGGAGCTGCCCACACAGGGCAGGGTAGGGTGGGCACTGGGAGGGTGGGACACTGGGACAGACACAGGGCTCTCTGTGCTATCAGCCAGGAGCAGGAGCATGAGATGGTTCCTCCCCCTCATCCAGAAACGCTCAAAGCCTGCTCGCCCCATCCCCGTGTCCCCCTGTGCCCCCGCAGGTTCATGGAGCCCTACATCTTCGGCTGCCGCCTGGATCAGGACATCATCGACCTGGATCAGACCATGCAGCACCTGCAGCTGGCCCTCAACTTCACAGCCCACGTGGCTTACCGAGGGGGCATCATCCTCTTCGTCAGCCGCCGGCGCCAGTTCTGCCACCTGGTCGAGAGCACGGCGCGGGCRTGCGGGGAGTACGCGCACACCCGCTACTGGCAGGGCGGGCTCCTCACCAACGCCCACATCCAGTTCGGGCCCGGCGTGCGCCTGCCCGACCTCCTCGTCTTCCTCAGCACCCTCAACAACGTCTTCGAGCCGCACGTGGCCATCCGCGACGCGGCCAAGATGAACATCCCCACGGTCGGGGTGGTGGACACGAACTGCAACCCGTGCTTGATCACCTACCCCATCCCCGGCAATGACGACAGCCCCGCGGCCGTGGAGCTCTACTGCAGGCTCTTCAGGATGACCATCATCCGYGCCAAGGACAAGAGGCGGCAGAGCGAGGCCGTGGAGGAGCTGCAGAGGAAAGCCGAGGGCAAGTAGAGGCCCAGGGATGGGCTCGGTGCCTCTGCTCCGCTCCACGGGGCTGGCTCTGCATCCAGCACTGCTGTTGGCACAGCTGGCTGGCAGGGAAGGGACCCCCAGCCCTGTGCACGGTGATCCCACAGCCACGGAGGGTCTCCAGATCCAAAAAATTGTCCAGAGCAATGCAAGGGAAAATGGAGCCAGGCTCCTGTCCTTGAGTTTGTCATTGTTGCAGGGAGTGCCACTGTCCTGTGGCTTTCCTGAGCTCGTGATCTCACCTGAAACCACTTGTGTCTTGTGTCTGTTCTTAGCAAATAAAGGGATTTATCCCTGTGATCCTTTTTTGGGTTTTTCCCTAGTGGAATGGGATGGGGAGTCYGGCCAGGGCAGTCAAGGCAATGGGATGGGAAGGATGTCCCCAAGCTGGGGATATTTCAGGGTGGCTGATGCAGGGTGAGAGGGTCTCTATTGGGGGTTGGAGGGTCCCCACTTTCTCCTGGGACACGCTGGGAGCCCAACCTTTGCCACCASGGGAGGTGGGGGTCTCCAGGAGCAGCTGAGAAAAGGGATATCCATCTTTTAGTAGCCTCGTGTTTCCGTGGGAGGCCGTGGAGCCCTCCTGGGCATGGATCCGGTGTCCCGTCCCCTGTCCCCTCCCGTGTCCCCGGTCGCGGTCCCAGCCCCGCCCTCTCTCTGCTCTGGGTCCTCCCGCCCGGCAGGGGACGCTCGCGGGCGGCAGAGCGAGTGCGCACGCGCGGCCGTTCCCGCACTATATAAGGGGGAGCTGAGGGGCATTTCGTCCTTTCGGCAGGCGTGGGGCGGTGCCGGCGCCTCTTCCGCGCTACCTCAGAGGGACCGGGCCCAGCCTCTCCCGGCGGGGCCAGCGAGAAGCCCTGCGTCCCTCAGGCGCAGGAAACCGGTGCTGGTGGAGGCGGCTCCACAGCTGCGCCTTCCCCCCGCCATGTTCTGGCGAAGCTCCCTCAGGGCCGGTGCCGCTTCTCGCCGGCCYCGGCGCTGAGCGGCTGCGGCGGGARGACCCGAGCGAGGTGAGGCTGGGGAGCGGCCCTTTCCCCTCAGCCCCGCGGCCCGGCCCGGCCCCGGGGTTTGGGGGGCTCTGGGGGCTGCCACGTGCGCTGCAAATGCCGCACATCGTGGAACGCGCTGGAAACAAAATATCTATATTATTAATATATTAATGTGATATCAGTAATATGTCCATATATTGTGAACTGAATATATTTTAAGGTGTATATTTATTTATATCTGTAATGTAAAGCATACACAGATGTGTATTTTTTAATATACTCCACTGAAAAAGGAAGAAAATTCAGGGATTTCAGGTTTGCCATGATTTCAGTAGCTAACAAAGCTAGAGTAGATATCTTTGTTTTAACTGTTGTAATTCCCTGGTTTCCAGTTAAATGGTGTGCTTCACCAAAAAGAAGGCTGTAAGGCAATTATTAACAGCATTTTTCCTGTGTTTTTCTTTCTTCAGCCTGGCGGTAGACAAAAAAATGAAGTGATCAGGATGATGTGACTTCAGAAATGAAGGGTGATCCTTCAGGAAAAGGCTGCCCAAGCAAGCTTGCTTCAGCCACGTGAACTGTAAGTGGAGTGGTACATGTGGTGTCTGCACGTGCAGCAAACACCTTTGTAGCGCTGCTTTTAAATAGTGATAAAATCTTCTTTTAAATATAACAGAATCATGGAATGGTTTGGATTGGAAGGGACTCCTTCCACTCTCCCAGGCTGCTCAGAGCTGCATCCAGCCAGGCCTGGAACACTTCCAGGCATGGACACCCACCCATAATGACATTTTTTCGGTGTTTTTGGGTTATTTGCTCCCCCCAGGCTGCCACTGGCGTTGCAGAGATTCCTGCTGTGGCATCTTTGTGTCAAAGAGTGGCAAGAGAGACCCAGGCTATGTTCTACGCTCGGTTGTTCTGCACCCCGTGAGCACTCAGAGTGATTGATAGCCTGACATCCTTAATCAGCCTCATAGGAGACAGGGAGARCCAGCTCTGAACTGATTGGAATGTGGGATCTGGATCTTCCAGAAGGGGAGGTTCTGTTCTGTGCAGCACAGGCTGCACATGGGTTTGTGATCCTGTGGGTGCCACTTGTGTTGCAGAAGAATAAGTGGAAGTGATCTGTAAAACCACGTGGCAACGCTGGGAGTTCATCCTATCAGAAAATCAATATATTCCTGTGCTGTTATTGATACCTTTTAAATTCCTGCTGCCAGTGAAACAGCACCTGTGTAACCAGGCTTTGGGCTGTGTCTCAAGGCTGTCTGTGCATTTCCCTCTTTTCCAGAGCAGCCCTGAGCCGAGGCAGACCAGAGGAGCCCAGCCCAGGTGAGCTGCAGTGC
>JACDOX010000159.1:130657-166160 GCA_014549065.1 Cardinalis cardinalis
CCCGGCGCGGGGCGGTGCGGGAGGCGGGGGCGGCGCTCGCAGCTCCGCYGCAGCCCGGGGAGCCGGGGGTGCTGCCCGCCACGGCCCCGCCGGGGCAAGCCCAGTCCAGCGCTCCGCACCTCAGCGCCCCACCCGGGGGCCTCATGCCCCATCCGCCCGCGCGTCCYGCTTGAGGATCTCATCGCCGCGCCCATCCCATAATCCGGGCTTCCACCCACTCGGGGATCCCATCCCCAGGCTCGCGCCACCACACAGGGGCCCTGCCAGCCCTGGCTGATGGTCCTGGCAGAGCAGGGAGGGGTSTGTGGAGATGCTGATCCCACCTGGCCCCCAGCACTCACAGCAGCTCCAGGTTTCTYCAAAGCCATGTTGGGTGGCTCCCTCCTTGTTACCCACAGCAGGTAACCTGTGAGCACAGCTCGGGGCTGCACCCCTCCAGCCTGAGCCCTGCCATCACTGCCACTCCTCCTCCTTGCTGTGTCTTCTCCCCACCCTGAATCCCAGCAGCAGCACTGGCWGGTCCTCCCTGTTTGCACTGAGGCCGAGCAGGGAAACCTCAGGGCAAGACTTTGACAGGCCAGGGACAGCCCCATCCAGGGGGATCCTGTGTGCACAGGCAAGTTAGAGCAAGGGGGACAGGGAGCACATAATGTGATGRGAAATGATCGGGGAGACTCAGTCACGAGGGTATTTTTAAGATAATTCCTTGCCTGCTATCAGCAAATCTTCAGATGATCCCTTTGCCCCCTTTTCATGGCTCAGGTTGCTCCTTCCTTTTAAATTTGGTTCCAAATGACCTTTGAAAACAAGCTGGTCACTGCAAGCTCAGATCCCCGCTCAGTGTGAGCGCCAAGCACCGAGTAATCAGGGCCTAATGAGCAAAAGCCTTTGCTGGACTAATCCAAATAATGGTGATGAATAAGGAGCATCACASAAAACTGCCTGAAASCTCCCAAATCCTGCAGCGTGTTTGCTGCCTGCTTTTAACCCCGAGGAGGTCCCTGCTGCTCCAGTGCGGAGCCCTGACCTCTGTGTGGGCTGGGCTGACAGTGCCCGCAGCGGTGACAGGGACGGGGACAGCGAACGTCACCTCGGCCACCCACAGCCCCCATCAAGGAAGGTGTTACCGTCCCACTGAAGCCAGGATGGTTCTGCAGCAGGTTCTTATTTTTAGTGTTCATTAAGACAGGAAAGAAGAAGAGCCCCTGAGATTTATTTTCGATGGTGGGGTTGGTAATTTGGGACACAGCAGGGACAGGAAGGTGCATTGCTGGATGCATTCCATGCTCCCTGCTCACCCTGCTCCTGCAGCTCCTTCTGACTTGAACCCTGATTTTGGAGGCCAAGAGTAGGGGAAGAATCCTCGATGGAGATGGGGAATGACACACYTGGGCCAGGGCTGAGGATGCCTTGAAATCCACAGAATTCTGCTGTGGGGCTCTGCAAAATTCAGGGGTGGAYTGTCCAGCGAATCTAATTAGGAATGAGCAGACCATCCCAAGCTGTAATACGCCAAGTAATTAAGTGATTAGTATTGATTGTTAGAATGCCTAATGAGCAGTTATCACTGAATGATTAATTAATCCAATCAAAAGAGTAATAAAAATTCTGCAGGTGTGATGATACCTTATATTCAACACAGAAGGGAAGTGAGATCTCTCCCCATGGTGCCCATCTCCGGGTTCTATCCCAGGCACCTGGCACCAGGGATGCACTGCCCTGTGCAAGGGGTCTCTCCCCTCCCCAAAATTCCCCTGGCACTGCCAGGATGGGCTCCAGCACCAGGCAGGCACCCAGAGCTGTGTAGCTCGAAGGTGGGGAAAATGCTCCCGCAGGCGCTGTCAGCTTCCAGAAGATGCCGGGATCAGCCAATGCTCAGCTCCTCCCTGGGAATTCTTTCGCTCGCTGCCTTGATTAAGTCGCTTCAGTTTCTCCTGGTCAAAGCCCTGCTAATCCCAGCTAAACCCGCAGCGTGCCGCACGCTGGCCTCCGATCACTTCCCTGCCAGGCGGTGGCTCTGCGGGCACGTCCCCAAGAGCACCGTGCCCTCGGGACACGGCAGCTCGCGGGCAGGCACAGCCCTGCAGCGGTCATTTGCCGGCCCGGAATGTTTGCCTGACTAAATGATAGTGAGTAAATGATCTCCAGCCAGAGCTAACAGCAGCGCAGGGCAGCCCTGACYCGTGAGCAGGGACCCCCATGGGTGGCGACCATCCCCTCCAGAGCACCCTGAGCTGCCCAGCTTCCTCTGCTGGGATGTCAGAGTTGGGTGACAGCTGGGGACAGCGCAATGCCATCACCCGCAGTGCTGCTGCCAGCAGGGGGGTGCAGGACCTCAAACCAAAATAGGGGCACATGCTCTCCCTGCTCTCCTCTGCCACCAGGATCAGCTCCGTGGCCATGCACCAGAGGGATTTCTGCCCCGGGCGGGCTGCGATGGCACCCGGCAGCTCCGGAGATGATGGATCCAGGCTTTAATGCTCTTTTCTGTGCATCCCTGAAGGATTTGAGCTGATCGCCCGCGCTTCCTGCGTGGCATCCACAGCTGGCTCTGCACAGCCCGTCAGCTGCCTCTGCTGCCTGCCGGGCCTGCCGGGCTCAGCGCAGCGGTTATAATTAGAAATGCTAATCAGCTCTTGTGTTTCTGGCTTGACAGCCCTGCCACCCCCAGCACAATCTTCCCTCCAATCTGTCCTGTGCTCGCCCCCTCCGCTTCCTCTCCGAATSCCTGCTACTTGTAATTAAGCACTAYGAAGTTAAGGGGGGTTGAATGGGGGTGCTGGGGCTCGTTGGATGCTTTGGGCCAGGATTGCAGCCCCCACRGAGCTCCTGGTTGCTGGGAACTGTTTSAGGATCTCACCATTCATTCACCACCATCCCCTTGGGCTGGGGACACCCCAGGGATGTCCCTGGCCCTGAACTATGAGGGGGAAGAGATGGAAGCTCAAGGGCTCTGCAGGCAGTGCTGGGGTTAAAGGCAAAGGGTGGTGGCTGTGGCTGGGAGCCCTGCGGTGCTGGCTCTGGAAGGGGAGCTTCTCTCATTGGGATTTCCATCATGTGCCAACCGTGGGCGCTTCCCAGCCAAGGAGGAAAAGGAGCTTGCAAAGGAGCTCGGAGAAGGGGGCTGAGCAAGCAGATCCCTGCACTGGCTTAGATTATGGAGTTATTCATCATCAGGTCATGCTCTGGGAGACACAGCCCAGGGATTCCTCCCTCACCCGTGCCCATGGACAGCTCCTGCCAGCCCCCAGCCCCTCCACACARGAGCCAGGGCATGGCTTTCACCCTGGGCATTTGGCTCTCAAAGTCAGGCTTGGCCAGGGAGACATTCCTTGGAGCRGGCACAGGGCTCAGCTGGCCTCAGAAAAGACAGAGATGCACAGGTGGGATGGGCAGCTCTGGACACRGTTTTTAAGTCAACATTCATCTTCCAGGCATTCCCTGTGTATCAGTTTCAGTGAGGAGAGAGGCTGCAGTTTGGAGGGTTGATGTGCAGAAGGTTTTCAAGAAGGCAATGGCTGTCTGAGCCAAGGAGAACCCCCCTTCACCTCCTCTGTCCCACGCTCCACCTGGGACACCTCAGCCCACTGCAGCATCTCCTAGCATGTGAATCAACAAAGGGCTCTCCCTCCTCAGCACAACTTCTCCCTGGARAAAGGGTAATAAGAGAAACCAGGAGGTATCACAAAAAGAGCATGGGAGGGACAAGGCATGGTGGCTTCCATGATAATGCACTCATGAAAAGGCACCAGCAGCACAGCCAAGTGACTGGGAAAGCTCTGGGGGAGAAGTCGGATTGGATTTGYCATGACTAATTGACTCCCTCCAGCACTGTGGTCCAGCCTTCACGCATGGCATGAGCAGGGTCCCAAGCATCCAGGAATTAATGAGGGTCTGACCCTGTCTGCTCAGCCACTTGAGTTTTGCCAGGGCAGACAGCTGGCTTAAGAGGCCCTTTTATCCTTTACAGATCAGATCAATTTGGATAGTTATAATCTAGTCCTGGTGAAAGCTCAGAGCAGACTTTATTGCCCAACCAGCTCAAGGAGAAAAAAAGCAAGCAAGAGGGAGAGGTCATGCTGAACTATTGATTGTGCTGCTCCCAGATTGGCCTCGGCAGAGAGCTCACCTGGGACAGTTTGCCTCTATCTCCTGCTAATGCTGCTCCATTGATCTCCTGTGACAGGCGGCAAACTACAAGATTTTTTGAGGTCAGAGTCATTAAGAGGCATTAATCAATAACAGAGGAAACAGAGAGAGAGCAACTGTTTGTTTCATGCAGACATATTCCCCGTGTGGATTTTAGCCYGCTGAGGTGTGCGTGGTTTATTTCCAGGGAGGTCTGCCAGGAAAAGAATTCACCTTGTGCTGGACTCTGGCACTTGGAGGAGATCTGAGCCAGTTGCACACTGGCAGCTCCAGCAGGGCTGTGCAATGAGAGGGCAGCACCTGGTGAGTTTGTGGCATCCAGTTCCAGGTACCTAGCATTCTACCGAGCAACTGCCCTGACACTCTGTTCCCACACAGGCACCCCTGGAAGAGATGGGCACTGATTTCACATGCCCAAAGACCTGGGTGCTGGTTTCACATTGTGCTGCTACTAAACAGAGCTGCTGCCTGACCGTGGTGCAGCCAGCCCCAGCAGCCTGTTCCAGGATCCAGCCCTGTGTGAGCTCAGCCCCAGCCCAAATTCATTCCTGTGGCAAGACTGGAGCTGTTCACAAGAAAAACGGTCTTTGTGCTGAAAGCACCCCGGGCTGCTCCGCTCCCTCCCGCCCTGCCCAGCGGCGTCAGTACATTTCCACTGCTCCGTGGTGGCAACATGCCTTTTTCTTTTCCAGCAGCTCCTGTGCTCAGCCCCAGCAAGTGTCTGTGCAGGTGTTGGAGCACACTTTCTCTCAGAGAGGCAGATAAGAGAGCAGGAGACCTGCTCAGGAGCAGGAGGATGGGATCATCTTCAAASGTGGTGGTTCTGGCACCAGCAGCGCAACCAGCGGCCTCGGGGTGATGTGGGGCTGGGGAGGTGCTGGTGCTGCCCATGGCTGAGCCCAGCTCCAGGAGCAGCCCCGTGACGCACACCAATGGCACACCTGGACTTAGCCCAAAGGCCCTTTAGTCCTGCTGTGTGYCACAGAGCTGGCACACCATGTGGCACAGCGCTGGCAGGTCTGGCAACCTGGAAATGCCACACTCAGCCTGGGGAGAGAGCATGGCTCAGCCAACAGGGCCTGCACCCAGAAGGTGCCATGGGAAGCTTCAGAGTAAGGGAAATGTCCTTTGGGAGACAGGGATGGAGATTCCAGCAGAGATCAGTGTCCCTTTCCGGGCACACCTTGCCTCGACTCCCAGAGCTCCAGTGTCCCACTTTGCAGTGGTCAGTACTGCAGATCCCCAGGGAAACAGGATCTTCCTCGTTCCTGTAATTACAGCCACACAGCCGCAGCACAGGGATCAAGGGCTGCAGGAGAGGAGGGGATGAGATTGCTGGCTCAGGTTGCACAGGTGAGGCACACACAGCCCATAAACACCAGGCAGTCCAACCCCAGAGACACACCCAGAACTCAGCACCACCAGCTGAATCCTGACCAGGTGTGCCTTTTTATGGGAATCCAGACCATGTGGATTCTTTATGGGAATCCAACCTAGGTGGACTCCTTATGGGAATCCAGACCAGGTGGACTCCTTACGGGATTCCAGCCCAGGTGTGCCTCATTATGGGAATCCAGCTCAGGTGGGACACGTTATGCTGATGATCAGCAGGGGCTCCCTGAGCTGAGAACCCCTGTTGTGGGAGATGCAACAAACCCCTCTCCAGTCCCAGGTTGTCCACCAAGAGAAGCCCTTGGCTCACGGCTCTGCCTCCCCTGCTCAGTCCATCAGTCTCCAGGCCAACTACCAAGTCCCTTCCACCAGCACAAAATCCATCAGAAACAATTTGATTTCCTTTATTTACACATGGCATTTGGGAGAAAGCCTAATCATATTGYAACTTGAAAAAAAAAAAGAAGTTATTCCAATTTTACATCCTTGTGCCTGAGAGAGCTCAAGAGCTGCAGGCAGACAAGATGTCCTGTACTAGGCACACCCTCATTTACGAGCATGGTGCAGAGACCGTGAGGTGCAGGGGGATTTCCAGCCTGTGGTTTCAAACGTAAATGCAACAGTAAGATCTGGAAGTCTCGTGCTTTTGCTACCTCCTGTTTTTGGCAAAGTCTACCAGSAGAAAAAAATAAAAGTCAGTGCTGAGGGGCTTGGTGGTGTGTTAACCCCAGCTGCAATCCTTGCCTGATGCACGCTGGCTCTGCAAACTCCAATTTTCAGCCTCASTGACAGCCTGGCACTCTGTGGGGTGCTGGTGTGGCATTCCCCTGTGGGTCAGCATCCTGCCTGGTGTCCTGCATGGATTCAAATCCACACCTGGCTGGTGWGAACACCCCAGCAGATGAAGTCTTACTTTTCCAATAGAGTTACTTGTAGGTGAGTAAAGGTTACAGGAAGGAAGGAAGGTTAAGATTATTTAATAGCCTTTTAAAACACATTTCTCTCTTAATTGCATGTTCCCAGAGTCAAAGTCCTTTGGGCTCTTTGCCTTACCAGAGGCCAGTGGAGGCTGTGCCTGCTGGGCAGTTTAGCAATCTCATGCTTCTGGTTCTTGTGCAAGGCTGTGTTGTGAGCAGGGAGCTGCAGCGCTCACATTGAAGCCACGCTGAGTCACCAGCCGGTTCCTCCCCAGTGTTTACTCTGCTGTCACCAGAGCGCTGACGTGTGATTACTGAGGAGCCCAGCAAGCACAGGCAGTGTGGCCACGGAGCAGCAGGAGCCAGCGTGGAGGCTGAGGGTCAGGCTGAAACTCTGYCCCTGTGACTGTGGGCTCACCGTGAGCTCCCACACAAGGAGCAGCAGGAAAGTTTCACCTGCCATGTGCCCTTTTAGGTGACAGGGAAATGAGATTCACCCACATCCTTTGCACAAACTGCTCTCAGCACCATCCTCGCCAAGCAGACTGTGGTGTTCCCAGCCAGGGGAAACCTCTTCTCTGAATTTGCCAGGGCAACACTTCCAGGAAAATTGATGCCAGCCAGTGATGTCAGCCCTTGGGCAGCCTTGCTTATGGATGCAAGCAAGGTCCAGGTTCCCAGCCTGCAGCCCTGCCCATGTGAGAGTGTTACACAGGGTAAACACGTCAGTGCTGTGATGCTGGACTGTCCTGTGGACCCTGAGCTACACAGAGGTGACACACAGTGACACCAGGCCCTGAGACATCTCCCAAAGCCAGCTGCTAATTCAGACAGGTGAAGAGGGAAGAGGATACATCAGTGGATGGATGGATGCATGGATGGACAGACTGACAGAGGTCTGGAAGGAGCTATAGCAGATGTGTGGATCACCCCACTGTCCCCAAGCCCCTGACAATGGAGGCTGCTGTGCAGCACGAGGTGCCAAGGAGTTTGCACAGCTTCATGCTGTCAGCCCTTCCTGTGRGGGCTCCCAGCCTCACACATGCGTGCCACGAGAAGGCCATGAACAAGGATGTTTGGCTGGTTGCTGCCTCCTCCCCCCCACTTTAATGTCACCAAACCCAGCTGCTGCTTCCAACACACGGCCCTTGGCAGGAGGCAAAGGGAAGCAGGCCGATGGGTAGATCTGCCAGAGGTGCCGTGGGAAGCCAAGGGCAGGGGCAGGGCGAGGCAGCACCAGTGAGATTCTGCACAAATCCAGCCTCCTTCAGCACAGCCAGCCTCTCCAGAGGGTCCTGCTGAGCACCCACCCAGCCTCGAGCCTCCTGCTGCTCTACCACCTGCTCAGCCAGGAGATGGACACATCCCTCCTTCCTTCCTACCCCTCTGAGTGCYTTCCCTCTCTTCCCTTCTCCATATGTGGGAGATGTTCTCCCTGGCTCTGTTTCTTTTCCAGTCAGAAGCTAGTCATCCACAGGGAGGTCACATGCTGTTGCCAGGGAAGCAATAAATTTAGGCAAATAAAAGATAAAGAACACAGCCAGATTATTGTAAGACAAGGGTAATGCTTTGAGCTTCATGGCTCTTTATGGAGCCAGGCACAGAAATCCCACCAGCAGTGGTTCTGCGTGGACCCTTCTGCTTGGTACTTGATGTGTTCTTGCTCTTGCCAAGGATTCTGGGCCCTGCTCAGCTACACTACCTGCAGAGTACCCTTTCACCATGTYTAAATAATCCAGTCAGTAGTTTAAATATGCAAAACACACAGCACAGTCTAGCAAATCAGGTTTTTTTGAGCATTTGGAACTGCTTCATCCTGGCTGCTGCAGCTTGGGAGGACAGGGATGGGGTCACCTTTGCYTCTACCCCAAAATGGCCATGTTTCAGGGTGATGGGGTGATGCTCGTGTCGCACAGCGGGCAGAGGCTCTCGGGCCTCCTCCATCAGGCAGTTTGTTATGAAAATGTTAACGCACAGGCTGTCGTCATCTGGCAGCACCACCGCCTGCCTTATGAAATAACTCAGCATGACAGCTCTGCTTGCTCGCAGGCAGGCCCATGTCTGGCTTCTAATCTGGCATCAGAAAGCGCTCCCCTTCCTTGAGCTGCAGACTAATACTAAATGTTTCATTTGCATTACTCCAGATAATGCGCTGGAGAGCGTGGGGAGAAGGGGATGGCAGCCAAGCTCCTCCAGGAGCCCACACGTGGAGCGTTGCACCAACCCCRCCACGCCGGGTCTGCTCACTCCGCTTGCCGCCGGCACCGCGGCCCTGACGGAATTTACATTTCAGATTCCCAACGTCAGCCAGCGTTCAGGAGTTCCGTGGATCGGCCCGTGCAACGCCCCAGTGACAGATCACCAGGGACTTTCTTCCCGTGTCATCAGAAGCGAAAAGTCACGAGGATAACACAGAATCGCTCCGGGCCCAGCGTGTGCTCAGCTRCAAAGGTCTCTGTGACTTCCCAGGCACATGTTGGCTGGCACGGCACTGGAGCAAGGCTCCCTGAACAGCCCACACGACACAGGCAGAGGGGATTAATCTCATGCYGTGTGGAGATGCTAATACAATAAGGGTTCTTTGTGGCATTAGCTGGAATCATGAGACCAGCTCTGAGATGTCATTGCCTGGCAGCCGTAGGGAGTGCCAGCCAGGAGCTCTCTGTAGAGAAGRAGCCTTCTCCTGCTCCCAGCCCTAAAGCTGCTGTGGGGTAGGGAAAGTGCAGTGAGCTCTCCTTTTTCTGGGGACAGCTCATTTGGGAACAGCACGCAACTTCTCTTGGTGAATCCAAGGACTGCTGAGGGAACAATGGTTATTTTTAACAGGGCTAACACTTTTCCTTGATTTTTCCAAGAGCTGCAAAGCTGTGGATGCCAAGGAGATGCTCAGAACCACAGGGTCACATCTTGCCCCAGTGGAGTCTCCGCGGAGATTTGCAGGACTTGCGTTTTGCTATAAAAAGTGTTGCAAAACCAGCCGAGCTCAATGAATGGTTTGTGTCAGTTCCAGCAGACACTTTCATCTCCTGTATCAGCTTTGTACCCACAGAGCTTCGGGGCCTGATCCTATCCTAACCCCAGTGCCAGCAGGGAAAGCTCCATCCTGCCCAGCACTTTTGTGCCACTGGAAAATCAGCATCAAGCACCAGCAGAGAAGGTGACCAAGGGTCCATGAGGGTCCCCAAAACCYACACAGCGCCCTGAGAGACACAAACTCCCTAAGAGCATGTAGGACCCCAAAGCCTTTCCACAGCACCACACAGGCAGTGAAAATCCCCCACAGGGCTCCATGAGTCTCAAAGGCCCACAGGGCTCCATGAGGGTCCCAAACATCCACAGGGCTCTTTGAGGGTCCCCAACTCCCCACAGGGTTTCATGAGGAGACAAAACCAGGGCTCCATGGGGGTCCCAAAACTCCACATGATTCCATGAGGGTCCCAAAACCCCACATGATTCCATGAGGGTCCCAAACTTCCACAACCGTCAATGCGAGGACCAAACCCCCACGGGGTTCCATGAGGAGACCAAACCCCCCCCACAAGGCTTCATGAGGAGACCAAACCCCTCCACAGGGCTTCATGAGGAGCCAAAACGCCCCCAGAGCTCCATGAGGGGACCAAACCCCCCACAGGGCGTCATGAGGGAACAAAACGCCCTCAGAATCCATGGCGGAGGTCTCAAAACTCCTCATGGTTCCACGAGGGTSCCAAACTTCCCCCCAAGGCGGGGACCAAACCCCCACAGCGCTCCGTGAGGGAACCAACCGCCCTCCTCCCCTCGCCMTGGCCACGGCGGCCCGCCCAGCAGCCCGAGGAATGCCCGCTCCACACAGAACATTCCCCGCTCGCTCGCCCGTCCCGCCCCGCCGAGGGAGCGGCGGCGCGGGCAGGGCCGCCCACATAAGGCGGGCTCAGCGCGGGCTGCCCGGGGAGAAGGCGGTAGCAGTAGCGGCTGGTCCGGGTGGAGCCGTCATGGAGATGGGGTGGCTGCTGTGGGGCACGGCCGTGCTGCTGCTGCTCCACGTCCTCATGGAGCTCAGCCCCACCGTCAACTTCGCGCTGCGCATCGGCTTCTACTGCGTGCTGTGCCTGCTGGCCTCGGCGCTGGCGGCCGTAGCCTGCCTGCTGGTCAACGGCGGCCGCACCGTCAAGAACATGAGGTGAGGGGGRAACGGGGGCTGGGGACGGCGGTGTCACTGTGCCGCTGCTGCCGGAGCCCCTGGGGTGGTGGCGGCCTCTGTCACACCGGGGGCAGCGCAGCTCCGGGGGTCCCCTCTAGGCTCAGGGGCGGCTGTCCTGGCCTGTGGCAGAGCCCTCGGCAAGGCATGTTTGGGGGTGAAGTGCCTGGAAGGTGGCGGTGGTGGCKTTTTTAGGGAAAGCTGCAGGAGAGCAGTGTTTGTTGAGAGTGGCAGAACGCTGGAGCAGGCTGTCCAGGGAGTGTGAGGAATCTGCCTGTCTGGAGACATTCCAAACACACCTGTGTCACTGGGTGACCCTGCCGTRGCAGATGGAGCCGGTCTCTAGAAGGTTCCTTTTGATCCTGACAGTTGGGTGGTTGTGTTTGGGGTGTTTCCTGCCCCGGCAGCAGAGGCTGGCAGGCTGTGTGCCATGTGCTGCCGGGGCACGGCTCTCCTGCAGCTGTTGTCCGGCCCTGTGTCCCCTGGCAGGACACCTGTGACAAGGGCCCAGGGGCTGCTGTCATCCAGCACCTCCTCTCCATGCCAAGGTGCATTCTATGAGCAGAGCTGGCACTTCTGCTGGCAGCACAGGCCRTCTCGTTTCCTGGTTTTGCTGCTCTCCCCTAGGCAGCTTTTTACCTCTGCTGAGCATGTCATGTGGATGCAGCGGAAAGGAGAGCCCTAACATCCTGTAGGATCAAAGGTTGGCAGCATCCGAGCAGGTGGAGCTGGACTTTGCTTTGCAGTGTGGCTTTCACATGTAGGACTCGGGGAGCTGATGTGCTGCCTTGAGGGCTGTGCCCTGCCGGTCCCAGCTGGTGCCATGGCCCCMGGCAGTCTGCTCTGTGATCTCCAGCCTGGCTCTCTCTCCAGCTTTGGTTGCCTTGGCTCACTCAGGAGCAGCCTTCCAACACTCAGCTAGCTCTGCAGCTGGGAGAATTTATGATGTCAGTGATGGAGGCGCTATCCTTTTATTCCCCCCAAAAATAAACCCTCTAAACTTTATGTAAACTTCAAGGAATTATTTGGGAACAAGAATTTGCATTGGATAACTCCTCAAGTTGAAACCCAGGGCTGAATTTTGGCCAGAGCCACCCTTTTTCTGTAACTTAAGCCTGTTGTTTCCTTGYAGTGGTACTGGCTGAAGATCTGGTGATGTATCTCAGCCCCTGGGAGGTCCATGGCTGAGGTGATCCAGGGAGTTCCTTATTTCTCCAACATCCCAGGCTGCTTATTCCAGCTTGGGAAAGGAGGCTGGAGCAGAGCATGTGCTGGTGGACAGACAGTGATAATGGTGTTGTTGCCTGGTGCAGAACACCCCGTTCTTGCTGTGCTGCTGGCTCCAGTGTCGAGCTGGTGTGACTTGGAAGAGGTTACCCAGGGTGTCTGATAGAGATAGAACTGTTTATCTGTGGTAAAACATCTTGCACGAGCTTCCAATCTGGTAAGCAGATTTCAGTAGTCCTTGAAAATGAGAGTATCCTAAACAAGACTCTGTGACTGGCTGTGGAGCAGAGCACGTGAATCTGGGGGCTGCTGGCTTTCATACTCAGACTGTTARGGATGCACTGAAAAGTCCCATTCCCTGTCATTTTTGTGCTCCTTGTCTCTGGCAATAAGTGCACTGGTTTTACAGCTCTCTGCAGCTGTGGCTGCACCACGTCTGAGTCGATGATTSTGGCAGAGAAGTCACTTGTGATGTTGTGGGGGACTCAGATCCATCCTTTAACCCTGTGCGTGACGTGGCCAGCCCAGCAGGTCACCCCTGCTCTTTGCCTGCTCTGAGCTCTGCCCCTTTGCCTCTTTCAGCGGCTCACGCCACATCTTGTGCAAGGAAAGTCTGTCCCTGGGCTGGCAGGAGGAAGCTGGATGGTTGCTCTTGAGTAATGTGTAACCAGCCTCTCCCAGCAGCCAGTGAGCACTGTGACTTCCAGAGCGGTGACCTCTTTTTTGGTTGGCAGTCGGAAGGGAGGAGAAGTGTGATTTAGGTCACCCTGGTGGCCTGGCATCCCCCATGACCTCTCTGGTTCGTGTCACCCTGCCTCGTCTCACCTGTAACCCCATCTCTTCACCTGGACTGCACCCCTGTAACCTTGGAGCAGACTGCGCCTCTGTAACCTTGGAGCGGGCTGTGGAGCTCTGCATTCCTCCCTGTGTCCTTTCCCTGGGTGTGGCTCTTTGCAGCAAGTTGACCTGAGGACTGATAGCAGTGTGTCACCTCGGGGCATTGCCCTGGCCTGAACTCCAGTGTCACAGCCAGCTCGGGTGGTCTGCATGGGGGACACCCCACGGAGATGTGAACCCTGCCGTGGGTAGGAGCAAGCTGGGAAAAGTGCTGTGGCTCAGGAGTTTATGGAGACTTTCAGAGAGCAGATGCTGGCAGCTGCTGCCAAGSCAGGATGAGATGCTGGCCAGGTGCTCACCTCCCACCTGAGTGACAAGGATGCTTCTCAGCAGGATGGTGCTGCACAGTTCCCARGCTGGACCCTGTGGTGGGGACAAAGCTGGCTGTCCCTCAATCTCCTGCTGCAGGAAGGAAAGCTCCATCCCCTGTCTGCCAGGGAGAAGGTAGCCCTGAGGCAGGACATGCAAGTGTTTGCTGGAGGTCAAGTCAGCTTGAATCAGCTCTAGGGGAGAGCAGATCCAAGCTGGTGGCTGTTCCTGGGAGCCTTGTTCACGTGCAGGCTCCTCTGCCACCTGTCCTGGTAAATGGCTGTTCCCTTGCCCAAAATAGCCCCTGTGTTCTGCCAGCTCCTGCCTGTGTCCTTTGGCCTAGCTGGAGCGYCCCCAGGTCCCCCGGTCAGGGGGTGGCATAGATGGGCCCTGCTCCTRTGGGCTGACAAGGAAATGTGCTCCAGTGCTGGCATGGCTGTTGGAGTGTTCCAGCTGGGAAAAGCTGGGAGCTCTGTCAGACCTGTAGATCCACTGGGGAAGGGCAAAAGCTTCAGCATGGGTTTGCYTGGGGGCACCCAGCCTCTGCCATGCCATGTGGGGAGCATCCTGTTTGCTGCCTGCATCCTTGCCTYGTGCAGGGAAGTGTTTCTCACCTTCATTCCCCTCCTTGCTTGGGCACCCCRGGTTTGTTTGTATCACTGAGCCACATCTTCCAGCACTGCAAGGAGCAGACCTGGCAGAGCCTTCCTTGGGTATCGGGTGTGCTGAGGAGTGGCAGCTCCTGGGAGAATTGTTTGACAACTTGTGGGGCCCTGCTGCTTGCAGGAGGAAGAGCCTGGTAGCACCAGGGCAGCCCAGAACCATGGCACTGAACAGGGCAGCATGTGGGACCATGCAGGGCAGACACCTGGGTGGACCACAGCACAAATAAGACTGGAGGTTCTCTGTCCTAGAGCTCTTCTTGTCTCCTTCCACCCCCACTGGGTACAGCAGGCCTTGGTCTCTCTGCTCTGCTGCTGACTGCCTTTTTTTCCTTCTGCAGAATCATCAAAGCTGTTGTCAAGACCTTCAAGTATTTCTTTGGCTTGAGGTTTGAGGTGAAGGGACTGGAGAACTTCAAGGTAGAGGGCCCTGCTGTCATTTTGTCCAACCATCAGAGCGTCCTCGACATGATGGGTGAGGAGCTGGTGGGAGGGAAGAGAACGTTTCTCCTGCTCACTACTCACCAGTGGGAAAAGTCCTGCTTGTACCTCCTGGGCAAGCAGGCCCTGGTGCAGCTTCCCCATCAGTGCTGGTTGTGGGAAGGGTCTCCTGTCACTCTGAGCAATCCCACACCTGTGCAGCACCCCAGGTTCTGCTGTCCTTGAGGTGCTGGCCCAGCACRTGTGCCAGTGGCCCTGCTGGACTCCCTGGGGCTGGGGAATCAGCTGCTGTCACCTGCAGCCACCCTGCCCCACTAACTCTGCAGTGTGCCAAGCCTCCTGCTCGCAGAAGCTGGGAGAGAAGCAAGGCACCAGCCTGTCCCTGGTGCCCCTGTCCTTGTCGCAGGGGTGACTGCTGGGTCTTGCCCTCTGCCATCCCACTAGGGCTGATGGAGGTSCTGCCCGACAACTGTGTCCAGGTGGGCAAGAAGGAGCTGATGTACATGGGCAGCGTGGGGCTCATCATGTACCTCGGCGGCGTCATCTTCATCAACAGGAAGAGCACCAGCAGTGCCAAGATGGTCATGTCAGAGGTGGCCAAGACTATGGTGGCTGAGAATGTGAGTGTCACTGGGTGGGGTGGCATGGGGGCATTGTGGCACTCCTGGTGCTCCTGGCTCAGCTTGGCGGAGCTGCCTGGTGTCTCCCGCCAGAGCAAGTGGATTTCTGGAGCAGAGCCTTGTCTCTCCATGTGCAGGTGAAGGTGTGGGTATATCCAGAGGGCACGAGGAACTGCACTGGGGATTTGCTGCCGTTCAAGAAAGGAGCATTTCACCTCGCTGTCCAGGCACAGGTAACGGTGCTTTGCCCCTGCATGGGAACCCTGAGTGATTTTGCAGTGGCACTGCACACTGATCACACAGTGTGTGGTTTGTTTGCTCTCAGATGAGCTGTGTTCCCAGGTAACACCTACTCAGGTAAACCACTGGTGCCAGAAATGCTGCCCTGCAGCAGCCAGGGGCCTTTTCCATCCCCTCTGGGAATGAGCATGAGTGGCTGTAGACAGTTGAGAATTGCCCTGTCCTCTCTCCTTCCTGCCCAGTCCTGGTGTCCCCTTTGGAGGGAGGACTGTGAGGGACAGGCACACTTGATCCCTATTTCCAGGCTTTCCTGGCAGCATGGCAGGGCAGTGCCAGTGCCCAGGGGTTCCTGGGGGCATGGCTGCAGCCCAGAGCTCGCTCCTGGCAGGGAGCCCAGTGGGTTCTTTCCTGGGGAAGCCCAAAGCTGACGATTCATTTCTCAATCCCCCAGGTCACAGTCATGTAGTGATGATTCAGGATTGTTAATTCTTRTGTTTTAGAGCAACATCTGGGCTTGCTCTGTGTGAAAATAGCTGCTGCCTCCCTGGCAGCCATATGGCAGTTCTTGATATGTCTTTTCTCTCCAAAATGACAGCATCCATGAGCAGTTAGTGGGGGAGCAGGCCAGAGCTGTCTCAGGAGCAGGGTATTTGCCTGGGCACAGTGCTGGGGCAGTGTGCCAGAGACTGGGATGACTTGAAGCCTCAGGGGAAACTGGTTTCCCCAGGAAAGGTGTTACAGCAGGGATTTGGGGAAAGGGAAGAGATGCCAGCTCTCTGACTGGGTTCATTTGGCCAAGCCCAGGGTGTAGCCTGTGTTGTACCATCCCCATTCCTGCCTGGGTAATGCAGCCAAGGCAGAGCCTGGCAGCTGCTGGAGGAAAGGATGACATGGAACTGGTTCCTGCCTCTGCTACACCCCCCTGAGTCACCAACTGTAGATCCTGGCTGTGTTACCAGCACTGGAACAACAGCTCTGCCTGCCCTCCTGGCCCTGTGTCTGTCTGAAGCTTCCACAGGAGCAATTGATAACAACTGGTGATTCCTTTTCTTAGAAACTGAGAGCAAGGCAGCCACCCTGCCCCAGACACRTGCCTGTACAGCAGCCAAGGCTTGTCAGAGCAGGCAGCCTGCAGTGTTTGATTGCAGGACAGAAAATACCTGGGGTTTGGAGCCTCACTTGGGTAGAGGAGCCCTAAAAGCCAGTGCTGAGCTGAGGCTGGAGTGGAACTTGGCCCTGGTTCCTTGAGTATTCCTGTGCCTTGAGTCTTTGGGGAGTGGTTTTTATTCCATTTGACTGCTGATTGTTCTCCCTTTGGAAGTGGGTGTTGCTTGTGTGCCCTGTGTGTCTGAGAGCCAGGCCAGGTCAGCTCTGCAGCGTGGGATTTGCTGCCTGGCTCTGGCCTGCCCTGAGCTGCTGAAGTGCCAGTAACTCCTCTTTTGCTTCCCTTCCCCAAGGTCCCGGTGATCCCTGTGGTGTATTCCTCCTTCACCAGCTTCTATAACCCAAAGACRAAACTGTTTACATCAGGTAACAAAGAGTCACTTGGAGACAGGGTTGCTGTTGTCCTGTGTGGAGATGTGGCTCACGAGGGTGTGGGAGGGAAGCAGAGCTGGGGTGAGCCGGAGGAACCCTGCTGGGAGATGTTTGGAGGCAGTTCAAAGCACTTGGCACCAGAGCCTGGGCTGGGTTGACTCAGGAAGGGCTGTAATTAAATACACTGAGGGATGTTTTCATTAAAAATTGGTTGCCACCTCCTGCTCTGGGCAGGCTCTGGCTGGGATGGCGGTTTGGGGCACAGGGGGATTGTTCTGGGTGGCACAGCTCTTGGAGCTGGGATCTAACTCTGCCTGTGCTCCAGGGSTGCATGCCTGAAGCCCTGGGAGGGGTTGAGGGCTGTGCTGGGGCTCTCCAGAGTGGGGAACAGGGCAGAGAACAGAGCTCCTGTGGTGTGTGGGTTTCTCACAGGCTCCTCTCTTGTCCCCAGGCAAAATCAAGGTTGAGGTTCTGCCTCCAATAGAGACCAAAGGGCTGACGTCAGACGATGTCACCGACCTCTCTGACAGATGCTTCAGCACCATGAGGGAGACCCTCTTCAGGCTGTCAGGCCATCCAGGCGAGGCAAAGGACTCATCCTAGAGCCTTCTCCAGTGGTGTCACCATGTGGTGGTGGCTGAAGGGACCTGTCTGTTCTTGCCAAATACTGAAGGATCTTCTTCTCCTCTGCAGTGATTTCTAACTCTTGGGAGCACCACAGACTGGCACACACAGGGTGTCAAGCCAGCACTAAGGTTCCCCTCTGAGTGGATTTCTCTTATGGGTTCATTTTCTCACTTTGCAATATCTCCTTTTTCTGAATTTCTCAGGCATCAAACTTCTGCTACCAAAGGGCTCAATGACTAGAGAGGTGAGTTCCCCCAGCTCTTGCAGCTAGTTTGGGGTGACAGCAAAAACCTGCCTGGAGCCTGAGCTCTGCCTCGTGTGACTGTCCCTGCACCTGTGTTCCTGCAGGCTCAGCTCGTGAGGTGGCCCTGTGATGTCCCAGGTGGAAACCACCAGGCAGCAGTTTGTATCAGCACAACCTTGATGCTCAAACAGGGCTGAGAACTAGGGTGAAAATCCAGATTTTGGCTTTTCAGCCGTGCTAGGAGTGTGGTGTCCTCCCTGGACAGCCCACAGCACTCCCACCCGCCAGTGGGACACACAGGCCTGTCCCCTTGAGATGCCCTTGTGTCACAGCAGCATCACGTTGGGAAACTGCTGCCAGCTCCCCGCCGTGGTGGTGGCTCAGCCTGGTCACATCCCTGCGCTGCCCCTCATGGAGGCAAAGGGCTCTGTCGCGCTCGGTTTGTCACTTGTCATGGTCAGCGCTGGCCGAAAGATGGTGCCTGTCCCGCGTCTCTGCTGATCTGCGGGGCGGAGCTGCTGCTCTCCGGGGCCTGTCAAACCCCTGCAGAGCCACAGGGGTGGGTGAGCTGCAGCTGGAACGGGGCTGGGAAGGCTTCAGCTCCCTCTTTGGGGGATATAAACCGCTTTTCCAGTCAGATAAAACGGGTTSCCCTGTGCCTTGGGGTGATGGACCAACAGAGCTCCTGGACCCCTCACCTGGAGCTGTGGAATGTTGATGCCCTTGGAGGCTGRGTCAGGTCCATGGTTCTTTAGCTTCAGCTCTCCTGTTCATGGCGCAGGGGACCTTGGGATAAGGCAGCTGGGGCTGGGTGTAACCAGCACACCCAGCTCCTGCAGCCTGCACTGGTGGAGTTGTGTTATCTGGCCTCAGCTGGGAATGCAGGGAGCTCCATGGAAGGAGCCCTTGGGCCGGGCTGGTGCTGCCAGGGCTTCATTGGAGGGGCCTTACAGTACAGACTCAGGGGATGGGAAGGGTCGGGGTGGGAGGATGGGAACCAAACCAGCACTTTGTGAGAGTGGCAGATAAAGGGCTGTCATGGAGGGTCAACCCAGGAGGGCTCCTGGGGAGGGGAACCATGTCTGACTCCTCCTGGGAGGAGGGAGCAGTGCCTCTATGTGCAGTTGTCTGCTGTTCACTTTTAATTGGGCTSAGAATGTTATCTGCTTTACAAAAAATCAACAAAAAAAAGAAAAAAAAAAGAAATTACACCTTTGGTTATTTAAATAAAGGAGCCTCCTTGTCCTGTGTGGGGGCTGAGGTGGGAGGATGTGGGGTGCTGAGCCCTGAGCTCTTGCAGGGGGTGGGTTTGGTGATGCAGGGGCAGTGGGGGTCCTTGTCCCCATCCTGTGCCCCCCAGGCAGGAGGGCTGTGCTTCACCCAGGCTCACTGGTGAGGCACCATCCCAACTCCAGGGCTCCTGGAGAGCAGAATGGGAGCTGCAGGGAGGGGCACCCAGCTCTGCAGGCACCAGGGGCTCCTGTCCCCTGCTGTGACACCTGGCTTGGGGCTGCAGGGACTTGTCCCCACCTTTTCTCTGTGACAGCAAGTACAGGGAGCATGAGGAGGCAGCTGCCCTGCCTGGGCCAGCTCTGTGCTCCACAGCCAGCCCTGTGCCTGCTGCTCCTGGGAGCTGTTAGCCCAGGATAGTGCTGAGGAGAAGCCAGGGGCAGCTGAACACCCCCCGGGTGACACACACAGCCAGTCTGGCACAGCCAGGCACTCATGGCACGAGGTAAGGCATTTATTTGCTGCCTCTCCAGCAGGGAGAGGGCTCAGAGTCCAGTTTGGGAGGAACTGYGTGGTGAGGTGAGCTGGAACGATGAAGACAGGAGCTCAGCCTTCTCCTGCCTTCTCCTGCCACCCTGTGCCTTCCTGTGATGGTGTGGCTTCATCCCCAGCCCGGGGCTGGAGAGGGAGAGAAGAGCTGTGGGTGCACTCAGCTTGCTSCAGGTCCCCAGGCACTCTGCTAGAGTTCATTCTTGCAGGAGCCTGGGAAGATTGGGAAAAAAAAAAAATAAATTCAGCCAGATAAATTCAGTCATTAGCCAGGCAGAATGAGACTGACCTGAACCTCTGGGAATGTCACCCACACTTGCTGCTTTCCTTTTGGCAAACAACCCCAGGCTGGCTTCATCCCCCCACACTCARGAGTGTCACTGTCACCTCCCTGGCATGTCACAGTCCTTGCCTGGGCCCTGTGCACAATGTCCCCAAAGCCAGTGACAGGAACAATCTGTGCTGGATCAGGGGTCAAAATTGTTATGGCTTACAGAGCTCTGACCTGGTGCCTCTGCTGGTGGTTTAAAGAAGAGAAAATGGGGTTTTGGTTATTGCACACATCCCCACTGAGCAGTAAATTAATGAGTGCAGTTGTAGGGCAGCATTCAGTAGGGAAATGCTCCACCAGGCACGGAACAGGGATGGCTGAGTAACYCCATGGGATGCCCTGTGAGCCCCAGAGCTCACTGGGGTATGACAGGACAGCTTTGTGTCCTACAGGGACCATGAAAAGAGACAAAAACAGGTTTTGCTTGCTGAGACAGACTTGGCAGAAATTAATTTCAGGACTTTGGAGTCATCCCTTGGAATGAATCCATGTTACCTTGTGATACTGCTCACATTCCTCTGTGCTGTCACTAATAATATGTGCAGGGCACTACTAGAAAACTCAGCCTGCTGGAACACTCGGTGGTTCTGGTAATTACCCCTTTCTGAGATGATTTTTAAGTGTCTATTTGCAGCTACTTTGTCTTCAGACAAGTTCTTTGAATTCTTTTTCTCTCTCAGCCATTACTGCAAGCACTGAACTGGGACTGAATATGCCCTGAACCAGTTTCTCCTGAGTCTTTCCAAGACTCAGCAAGCTGCTGTTGCACCCCCCAGCCGTGCCTAGTTTCTGGAATTATTTAATGGGAAAATGAGCTGCAAAGAGCTGCCTATCAAAAGAAAAGAGTTCAGATGGTTGTGTTCTGCTTGGAGTCTGGTGAGCACCACAGGGACCCGAGGGGATGCTGTCCCTCTGTGTGGTGGGGACACCAGGCAGGACCCCCACCCTCCAGCCATTTCACACATGACAGCTCTCACTGGGGTCCCTTCCTCAGTTTGCTACTTCAGAGACCCTCYTGGTGCCCTTAAACTTCCAAAAGAAATGCCAAAAACTTCCCAGGCTCATAAATCTGCCAACYTCTGCACGCTCCCTAAACTTCCCTGATTGACTTTTTGGGCTGTTAATTTCCCAGGAGTTGGGGGTTCTTTCCTAAGGGCCGAGTTACCAGAAAGGGACAGGAGTTGTGAGGTGCTGCCTGCCCAGTGCCTCCCTCAGCCCTGCCCCACAGCCCCCTTTCCATGTGCCAATCCTACAACTTTTGGCTGCYACAAGGGCAGTCAGATGGTGCAGCCATAGAAACAGCTTTGAAATGAAGCTAATGGGCTGTTTGTGTTCATCCTTTATTAATTACAGGCTGCTGAGCTTGAGGCAGATCCAGATTAACAGTGGCATCTGTGTCACTGATCTCGCTGGCCYGCATCTGCTCCCCGTGGCCAGCGTGGCTGCAGGGACATCCTCCCCCACTGATTTTCCAGGCACTTACAGGTCTCCAGCCTCTCCTCCAGGAAAGAGATCTGCTCGCTCAGGGAGTCGATCCTGTCCAGCTGCTGCAGGGAGTGGGACAGGCGGCTGATGGGGTCTGCGCCGACATCCTCCGGCAGCATCAGGTTGTGGAAGGGGGCCAGCACCAGCTGGAGCTTCTGCAGGGAGAAGGGGAGCTGTGAGTGCATCCCCCCGGCCAGCAGGACCACCCGGGGGGATGCAGCTCCCGCCAGGGAGGGCTCAAGGGGCTGTGGTTGTGTTCAAAGGGCTGGAAAAGCCGTGGTGGTGTGGGGCTCTGCCGGCGGCTGCGGGGAGCACAGCTGGGATTGCTGCTGGGATGTTAAAATAGAGCCGGGGAGGAGGGAAACCCTGGCTGCAACCAGCCCCGGGTGGGAGCTGGCCGAGCAGGAACAGGGCACAGGGATGTGCTGCCACTCGCCTGCTCCAGCGCTTCCACTCTGCTCCTCAGGTCCTTCATTTCTTCCTTCATTTCACTGGAGGCACCTGGAAAAGTGACCCAGGGGATGTCAGTGAGTTAGAGCCCACTGCCGAGGTGAGGTGGAAGCTGCAGGGGAGGAAGACATGGCTGCAGGGCTCTGGCCAAGCCCTGCTGCTTTCCACCCCCAGGGTCTGCCCCCAGAGCATCAGCTGGACCTGCTGGCATCTGGTCCAGCTGCTAAAGGCACAGGCTGCTCCTGCTGCTGCAGCACCTGCAATGAAGCGGGTTTCAGGCAGTGGGGCCACGCTTAAAGGACAAGAGGTCTGATGGATCCTGGCCTCGTGTGCCCGTGCTGCCACAAAACACCCAGCTCTGCCCTGTGCTCGGTGGGCACAAGGGGTTGTCCCTGTCAGGGCCCTGCCCAGGGGCAGAGGCAGGTGGGGCTGTGCAGGCTGTCCCAGATGTTTGCTGTGTGACGCCCGTGCTGGCCACAGCGCATTATTACTCACGGTACGAGTTTGAAGTGTCACAGCGCGTACCAAAAGTAATAATGGGCCGTCACCAGCGCCGCTCCTCGTGGCTCCAGAGCTGCCCTGCAGGAACGAGGGTGGTGAGGGAGAGAACAGACACATCCCCGACAGCTCCAGCCACAGCCAGGCCGTGTCACCCTCACGGATGGGTTTGTGCTCAGGGGAAGTTGTTTGGGTGGGAGRAGCACTCCTGGCTCAGCGAGAATAAAGCTCTGGCTGTTGCCCCCTCTCCCATCTCCTGTGATGCTGAGCGTTCCCTCAGCTCTCACTGCAGGCCCCCAGCAGCTGGGGCTCAGTGTGGGGACAGGATACCTGCTTGGCTGGAGGTGTCTGTCCCAGGGGCTGGCACCAGGGGCTGGCAGCCCTTGGCATCGGCAGCCAGGCTGAAGCCGTCCCAGCAGGCGCAGTGGAAGCTCCCGGCCGTGTTGATGCAGAGCTGGCTGCACCCGTGGCTCTGGCTGGCGCATTCATCCACGTCTGGAACACAGGAACAGCTCAGTGAGGAGGGGACAGGGTGAGGGGCACGGGGGGGCTGCAATGGAACCCCAGTGAGTGCCCCCCGAGTGAGCTGGTGTTTGGGCCGGGCACAGCTCTGGGTGTCTCAGCGCCTGGGACAGCCCTGGATAAACCTGGACTAAGCTGGAGGGGGTCCGGCCTCCTCTCCTCCTCCTGCTCCCCCCACAACAGCACCAGAAGGAGGAGCTGCGGTCAGAAATGTCCCAGCTCTGGCCAGGCGGGCGCAGGCAGCGCTCAGCTCTCATCCCGGATTTACGGCCGGGGTTTTGGTTCCAGCCAGCTGCKGCGAGGAGCTATCAGCCTTTCAAGTGTGTACAGAACCCAGTAACCTCTCCTCACACGGGGGAGTTATTAAAGCTGTTCCCACAAAGCAGAGAGAGCTGAAGCTCTTCCCACGCCCGGGCAAATCTGTTTTAGGCAGTGGGAAAATCCTTTCCCTTGGAGCTGGAGCTGACAGCCATGGGCTCAGCCCTGCCTGGCCCAGCATGGGTCAATGCCACACGCTCCTCCTCTGCCTTACGGGAGGCTGGAAAGCTGGGAAAAGCTGGGAAATGCCGTGGCAGGGGCTTGCAGCACTGATGTGCACCACACTGCCTGATTTCTCCATGCTGTGAGGAGCACTGGGGCTGATCCTGTGCTGGAGAGGATCCTGGACATCACCAGGCTTCYCCTCCACCCCCAGATATTTTTGGTGCATGGATTTTTAGTCTCTGCAGTAAAAGGGCATTTTAGTTTACAGCAAGAGTTTCCAAAGCCTGGGAGGGATGATCACAAACACACGATCCCAGGCTGGCCCTACAAGGGCTCTGTGCTGCAGAGAGGCTCTCAGCTCTGCTCACTCTGACCCAGCACAGAGCAGCAGGCAGAGAAAATGCGGGTGCCAGAGCTGCACAGGAGGGAGCATTGAGGCAAAGGGAGCCACACTTCCCATCCTTCCCCGGAGCAAGTGTCATGTGTGTGCAGAGGGACAGAATCAGACACGGCCCAGGGTCTGATAAGGGATAAGGTCTGACAAGGTCCCTGTCCCCGCTGAGGGGTCGGTGTGGGGCCAAGGACGCCCAGAGCCCCATGGCAGCTGGGATGCTCCCAGGAGAAGCTCTCCCAGCAGCAGGGCAGGGCGGGTGGGACACAGGGCCAGGGGGACATGGCCAGTACCTGTCTGGCAGGCTCTCCCTGCCCAGCCACGGGGGCAGGAGCATCTCCCGGGGAAGGCGCAGCTCCCTCCGTTCTGGCACGGCTCCCAGCACACGGCTGTGAGAGGGAACACAGCACAGCATCACCCAGCGGCCCCGGGGGTCCCCAGCTCCCTCCCTGCCCCTGGGGCTGTGCACACCCCGAAACAGCAGCACACAGCAGGGCTGAGCTGCCCAGAGGGAGCAGGACTTAGGGTGGGTGGGAGGAAGAGGAGCTGGAAAGAAACTGAAGGCCCTGCAGGCAGCAAAGGTGGAAGGAGGAGGGCAGCAGGCAGCAGCAGCCCCTGATGCCACACTCTGAGCTCACTGGGGACAGACTTGCTGCTGCTGTGGTTTGTAYTTGTTGCCTCCTGACAGTGCTTCTCATCCGTTTCTGCTGATTTAGACGGGAAGGAATTGTTTTATTGATCCTTTGGTAACTATGAAGGTAATAAGTGATCCCAAAGGAAWAAGGCCCAAGAGGCAGCAGAGAAAAGCTGGGGTTTAATCAGATATTGCACCACATCTGGCTGTGATGCTGAAAATTTAATTCAGGGAGAATCCACTGACAGGAAGAGGGTTGGTAAGTGAGAGATGTGGTCCTGGGGCTCCCTCCAGGGACACGAGGGGTCTGGGGACGGGCGGTGGCACCCGGGTGACCCAGCAGCTCCTCACCTCTGTTACAGCCCAGCGTGTGGCCGTTTGCTCTGCTCCATCCAGGACAGCACGAGGCCATGGGCTGGGGCAGCTGCCTGTACCTCTGCCTGTAGGCAACCCTGTAGATGGTCCTGCAAGGCAAGGCTGGGCTGAGCAGGGTGCCCCAAACCCCTGCCCTGCTCCCACAGCGGCTCAGGGCACTCCCAGGGGTGGGGATCCCCATGCCTGTGGCGGGGACTGGCACAGACATMTTTTATGAAAAATCTTTTCTTTAGGATTTTTCTTCTTWAGAAGCTGAGAAGCTTCAAGAACAAAATGTAAACAWTGRTTATCTGCTGCTGTGGAATGCAACAAGTAGATCTGTGATTAGCCCATGTTAGTTGTTTTTAATTAATGGCCAATCACAGTCAGCTGKCTCRGACTCTCTGTCCGAGACAGAAGCTKTTGTTATCATTCTTTCCCATTCTATTCCTAGCTAGCCTTCTAATGAAATMCTTTCTTCTATTCTTTTAGTATAGTTTTAATGTAATAAATATCATAAAATAATAAATCAAGCCTTCTGAAACATRRAGTCAAATCCTCGTCTCTTCCCTCAWCCTSAGACCCCTGTGAACACGGTMACACGGGACAGGATCCCCACGCCTGTGGCAGGGACAGGGTSCCCAGGCCTGTGGGTGGAGCAGGGCCTGTGCAGCCCCTGGCACGGGCAGGAGGGCTCACCTGTAGGTGCTGCAGAGTCTCTGGCCCTGGCAGGTGGTGAGGTAGGGCTGGTACACGGGCTGCACGTGGGACTCGGCGTGGGCGCTCGGCGTCCCCGCGGCTGAGCACACCCTGCGCCTGGGCACACAGAGCGGGGTCAGCCCCACAGCCAGGACACGGCCTCAGCTCCCCCCTGTGCACTGGGCTGCCCCAGTGACCTGGGAAGCCGCTTCAAGCTGTTTGGGGTCAGTGACACAACTCTGAGCGGCGCGGGCGCTTCCTCCCCCGTCCCAAGGGAGCAGCTGGGACCCAGATTTAGGGATGATTTACTCATCGCATTCATTGTCTCCCTTCCCCTAAAATCACTCGCTTTCTGGGCGGGTTTTTCCTTTCTGAGAGTTCTGCATTCCTGAAACGGATGCCCCTGTGGTCACCAAGAAATTAATGATTTCACAGGAAGGGTCAGGCTCACCGCAAAAAAAAATTAGAGGYTGGATAAAAGGCACTCCCCAGCCTTCCTAAGATAAGTGTTATCCAGGCAAAAACTTTCCCAAGGTTAACAGCCAAAGTGGTCTTGGTTAAACATCCCTTTTTTCAACAATTTCCAGCCCAAGCAGGTCAGTCCCACTGAGGAACCCATCTACTTGTCTCAGCCTCCCAGTTCAATTAGAAACTAAAATAAAAAGCCTGGGAATTAGCATGGACATCAGATGGTTTCCATTAACTCCAGAAAACTCCTCTCAGCCTCATGATTAATGTTATAGAAGATGCAATTTTTAAATGGCGATTGTTTGCTTTGTAAAATCCAGAACAAAGTTTTAGCTGCAGCCTGTGCGTGTGAGCGAGGAATTCAGCTGTGGTTTCAGTCCTGGACAGAATGTGAAAGGTTTGACACTGGAGGAGCATTTCAGTGTAAAAACAAACTTTGTAGAAAATGTGAGCTGTGTCTGGGGGAGGGTTTTGAGCTCCAGCTCCTCTCAGCTCGGGGAGAAACTGGGGCAGTGAGCTCTGGGCTTCCTCAGAGCCAGCAGGAGCYGGGCTGTGCCTGCCCAGGCTGTGCTGGGAGCTCTCCCAGACCCATTTCCCACAAAGGGAAGGGGAATTGCAGGAGCTGCCCCCGCTGGGCTGGCAGGACCACGGGCCCCAGCAGCATCCTGGGGGGCACAAAGCCCAGCCCAGGGCTTTCCACACCTGTCCCTGGGCATCCATCAGAGCTGGGAGCTGCATCCTCTGATGGGAGCTGCATCCTTCAGTGACAGCTTGTTCACAGGGCTTGACTGGTGTGCTAGCAGGATTTCACACATATTTTCATGAAGGATGTGCTTGAAAGAGACTGTAATAACTCCTGAACAGCTCAGGGCCTGATGAGCTTTTGACTCTCCTGGACAAAAAGCCCAGAGTGTCTTTGTGCCCCTGCCTGGAGTTAAACAGAGCTGGGACATTTCCTCTGAGAGATGTTTTAGSTCCAGTGAGAAAGCAAACAACCAGCAACGGGCTGAGCCCTGGGAGAGCTTTTTGCACCTCCCCACCAGCCCAGAGAGCCACACAGGGCTGTTCCCCCCCAGAGAGAACCTGCCTCACCCTGACGGGTGGAGAGCACACCTGAGAGCTGCAGACAAAACAGGGCCTTACCCYGCCTGGGCAAAGCCCTCGGTGCTGGCGGCGCTGAGGATGAGGAGGAGTCCCCAGAGGAGGCAGCTGAGGCTCCACATGTCCCGTTCCTCCTGCAGCACTGGCTCCTGCTCTGCCGTGGGACGTGCTGGCTCCTACTGCATGGCTCGTCCTTCAGCGGGGATCCCTGCAGGCAGGAGGGCACCACTGTCAGCGGGAGGGCATTGCAGGAGAAAATCCTTCACTGAAAGAGAGACTGGGCATGGGATGGGCTGCCCGGGGGGCAGTGGAGTCCCCGTCCCTGGATGTGTTTATAAAAACACTGGACGTGGCACTCAGCGCCATGGTGCGGTTGATGAGGAGGTGTTYGGTCAAAGGACTTCATCCCAAAGGYCTTCTCCAGCCTAGGTCATCGTGTGATGCTGTGAGGTGCCCCTGCCCAGCTGGTGACACCAACAGAGCCGTGGGGACCAAGCCTGGCAGGGTGGGAGCTGCTCCAGGCACAAACCCACCCTGGCCAGCTCATCTCACCACTGTGCACAGTATGAATTCAGGAATTACCCTTGATTTACCSCGGGGGATGCCTGGAGATGCTCTCAGGGCACCAGGGGCTGCCCAGCTGTGTGTGGAGGGGCAGGGAAGGGATGTGTTTTGCCTCCATCTCACTGCCAGTTCCAGGCAGCGAGGGTAAAACAATGGCCTGTCACTTCTTAATGCACACAGCATTGTAAAGCTGTGTTTTCCCACCACATAAAACACTGAAATCTGATCTTCTTCTCTTTAAAACACAAATTCGTGACAGAGARAAGTGCTGTAAGGGCCATATGTACCATCTGCAGAGTCAGCTCTGAGGCACAAACCCAAAGGTTTTGATTTTCTAGCAGAGGACAAATACAAAACAAGGCCGAAGAGGGTCAGTAACTATATCCAATTGAAACAATATCTCTTTTAAACAAACCACTTGGCCTCCGGATGGCAGCAGCTGAAGGAGGAAGAGAGAAAGAAACCCACCTTAAATATGCAGCAATTAAAGAAAGAATCTTCTGGTTAAACTTTCTGAAAGGGGAGACTTCACAACAAGAAACCTCCTTCTGAGACTGCAGATGTGGTGAGCTGCAACTCAACTTTCTAAAATCCCCACGTGCTGTGGGGCAGGATTGGACTGGAAAATTGCAGTTTGATCCCCCAACTGCACTGGGAAGTCCCAACTCTGAGACAGGTTTTCACAAATAACCATGGCAAATCTGCAGACATGCAGGTCCCCAAGCCCATCTCCAAGGATTGTCCTTTCCTTGGTGCAGGAGAAGAATCTGAGGCAGGGAGAAATGGAGATTCACATCTGGAGAGAAACCAGCCTGGTGCCCTCCTGCCCCTTAATATCAAATGTCAAATATCAAATATCCCGGCAGATTTCCATGCCAGCCCAGCCCAGAGGATGGAAGGAGAATTTTGGTGCTTTAAAGCCTGTAGTCCTCCATTCCTCTTCAAACACTGCAATTAGTTTAATTTCTTAATGAAGAAATTATGGTACCTCCACCATCAGGAAAGCAAATCTCGCTTGTCCTGCAAGTATTTTTTTAAAAATAGTGAAGGAGCTTTCCCTCTGCCCAGTCCTCCTGGAGACATTCCAAGGACACTGGTGCACAGCCACACACCAACTCCCCTTTGCCCCATCAGCCAGCTTTTCCCAGGGCTATACTGGGACACAAAGCTTCCCTACAACCCCAGATCCTGGAGTCTGGAAGTCAAACTCTGCCAACCATCTCCATCCTCCCACAGGATTCCCGTGGCTGCCATGGGAGCTTTCCTTGTGGGGATGGCAGGAAACACAGGGCACGAGCCTAAAATACAGAGTTTGTTGTTTCACTTTGAACTGGAGCTGCACTGCCCTACCTCGAGGATCCCTCTGGGCCATAAAATTATGGTTGCTTAGTACCAGAAAAAGCTGTAAAAGTAGAAAATATCACAGTCTAGRCTTGTCTTTTTTATGGGTTTACAAAAATCAACCTCTTTAAAGCTGCTGAGGATCCTCCAGGCTGTTGCCACCATCTATTCCATGCTTTTTTAAAGCACAGAGCTTAAGGAAGAAAAATATTATGCTCAAGAAAAAAATAAAAACTTTTTTTTGTCTCTGCCTTTTAAGCCTCTCAAATGAAGAGGTGAAGCCCCGTGGTCTGACAAGTGAAATTACGTCTTGGGGTCAGCAAATTATGTCTTGGGGTCAGCAAACCCTTCCTGGCTGACCACGTGCTCTGCGAGTCCGGGGGTCCCGGTCCCACCAGGCAAAACCATTCCCAAAATTCTCCAAAATTCCCAAAATTCTGCTCTTGCCTCACCTGCCACAGCAGCCGAGGGGACGCACATCCCACGGCGCAGGTGAGCAGCGCTTTCTGCAGCTCTGCCCACGGAACCGCGGCCAAAACTCCAGCTGAGGGCAGCAGGAGCAATCGGCTCTGGCTGCAGAGGGGTGAGATGAGAGAATCCAGCCCCGGGCGAGGGCGCGATGGCTCTGCCGGGACCCGAAGCTGCTCTTTTCCAGACAGCCCGGCCTGGTTCTGCAGGTGAACCCGGGATCCAGCCCCGGCTGCGCCCTCAGAGCCCAACCGTGCCGGGGAGGTCAGCGCCAGCCGCAGGGGATGGATTCGCCCTCTCAGACCCCTCCAGCCGCTCCCTGCGCCGGCTGGGGTGCGGCACCGCGAGATGGAGCGGGACACGGGCACGGTGACACCGCCGAGGGGCTGTGACACTGCCCGGGGGGACACGGGGACACGGGCACGGTGACACCGCCGAGGGGCTGTGACACTGCCCGGGGGGACACGGGGACACGGGCACGGTGACACCGCCGAGGGGCTGTGACACTGCCCGGGGGGACACGGGGACAGCGTCACCATGCAGGGAGCCGGTACCGCGGGAGCTGCAGGGACACGGGTGTCCCGGGGGGACGCAGATGTCCCGGGGATGCTCCCGCGGCCGCACAGCCCGAGCCCCGAGCCCTCCCGCCGGTCCAGGTCCCCCCGGCCGCTCCCCACGCTGCGGCACCGAGCCCCGCTCCGCCGGCACCCCCGTGCCCCGCCCGTCCCCGCCGGCCGTGCCGAGCCCCCCTGGTCCTGCCGAGCCCCCCTGGTCCTGCCGAGCCCCCCCGGCCGGGACTCACCGGTGCCGGTGGCGGAGCCGCGGAGTCGCCGCCGTGCCGAGCCCCCCGCGCATTTCCTCCCCCGGCTCGAGCCGGTCCCTCCGCCCCGGCCCAATGAGCTCCCGGCGGGGTTTCAGGAAAGYGGAGCCTCCCGGCCGGGGGGAAGCGCCGGGGCCCGGGGATCTCCGCCTGCCCCCGGCTCCCCGGGACGCGGCAGCGCCGCCGGGACCCGCGGGGAGCGATGCGGGGACAGGGCAGCACCCCCCGCCCCGCCCGGGTGAGGGGACACGCTGCTGTAGCGTCCCAAACGTCGCAAATGGGGACGGGATGTGGAGCCTTACCTGTGGCCCCAGGGCAGGGGGAACCCCCGCGGGCTGACCCCACGGGCCCCACGCGGTCCCTGAGCCCCCCAGTGGCCCAGCCCGGCTGGGTGGGCTGGGGATTAACAGCGAGAGATCGCGGMTCAGCCCCGCAGGCTCCCCGGGGGAAGGCCCATCACCAGTGCAGCGCCCAGGGCAAATTGAATTCTCTTTACTAAAAACGACTGTCCCGCTCCGCACTCCCCACCACGAGCACGGAGGGTTTTCAGAGGAGACATCGCCTTTCCCTGGGTTAGAGACCTGCTCCAGACCCTCCCGCTAATCCCCCTGAGCTCATCCCAAACTCCTGCAGGAGCCGGTGGTGAACCACCAGCTATCCAGCAAATCATAAAGGATGCTTCGGGAATTCCTGGGAAGCCCCCCAGCTGCAGAGGGACCCTCCAGGGTGACACCCCGGGCTCAGCCCAGCACCTGCCCCGGGACAGCCCCGGCCCAGCTGCCCACAGGCTTCTCCTCTTAAATGCCCAGTGTTTTATCAAAGAGGCTCRGTTTGTGCCAAAATGCCACTTGCTTTGTCTACATTTTTGTCTGGAAAATTAAAGCACAGAGGGTTATTGTTTCTCAAATGACTTAGGCGCCTGCCCGTGCACAGAACCATTCTTAAAGATAGCAGGGATCTGATGTGCAAATGAATGGCAGGATACAGCCCCCTGGGAATATTTGTTCCCATTAAGCCCTGTAAATTTTTTTGAAAGCATGTAAGCATTTCAAGGAAATATTTACCAGTTCAACAAAAATGGCTCCAAGAGAACAACCGAGATCACTGGCCCATCCCCTCTGTTTCCTCAGGGATACGCTGGGGCTGCTGATGGAGCTGGAGCTCTGGGGAAGCTGATGGGTGCCTGGGGCTCCCCGTGTAAAAGGAGCTTTGGTGGGATCCTCCCTGGGAAGGGAGCRGAGGGGAATCCTCTCTGGAAGTGCTGCTGGAGATGGAGATCCCTCCCAGCAGCAGGGAAAGTGCTGGTAGAAGTGCAGCTCTGTGTTGTAAAGCATCTCACTTGGGTTTGCTCACCCTCTGGAGCAATCCCACCTCTGGGGAATGATTTCAGCTCCCTTAATTTCATCAGCACAGGCAACTTCTCCCAAGAGCTTTGGAAGCACAGTAATTATCTTGTTATGCAGAGAGCGATATTGGGTTTTTTTCTGGTGTACGGGGGAGATGAACAGAGCCTGAATTATTGTCTAATAATTGCACAATGCACGTGGAAGCCAGAGCTTCTCTGTGTGGCCATGCTGAAAACACAGGATCTCATTTTGCAGCTGAGACAACTCACCTCACCCACGGTGCTCCATCAGGCGTCCTGGGCAGGGATCCTTTGCCTGTGGAGCATCTTGGTTTCTTTCTGTGAGGACAGAAAAAGCCCAGTGTTACACTCCCCTGGTCAGGCAGACAGAGAGCAGTGACCCAGCCCTCACCCACCACGGAGCTGGTGCTCCCTGCACGCTCCCAAAATCCCTGCAGGGCGGTGGCCACCGAGCCCCTGTGGCACTGAGCTCACGCTGCTGCTGTGCCAGAGAGGCACCGGCACTGTCACACCCATGGCAGGGCACGAGGAAACCCATCCCCATCCCACAGGGGGGTTTAGGAGCATCCCATGGCCCTGATCCTCCCTCGCCTTGCTGTGATCCCAGTGGCAATCCAGGCAGAGCCACGGTGCCTTTGCACCTTCTAGGGCTGAGCAGGCCRGGGGATGAGCAGGGGCTGATGAGCAGAAGGGATTTGCTGAGCAGGGTCTGTCCCCTCCAGCAGCTCAAGGCTGGGATTTTCCAAGGACCCAGGAGAACAGGAGTGCACCTGGCACGCTCTCCCAGGTGTATCCAAGCTCACCCCCTGATTTGTGATCCCGTCTGCTGTTCCCCAACACTCCGTTTTACCATTACATTCTGTTTTACCATTACATTCTGTTTTACCATTACACTCTGTTTTACCATTACATTCTGTTTTACCATTACATTCTGTTTTACCATTTACCCTCATTCAAGGACAAGCATCCCTCACTGCCCAGGAAACCTTTGCATGAACCCCTGGGATTCCAAGTGCAAATCTGATGGTGAGGAAGAGGATGGACTCATCCTTCAGCTCCTCACAGGACCCAGCTCCTTCCAGGGACCCCACTGGAGCCTTCTCAGCCACTCCTTAAATGCACTGAGCATTTTAAAATCCTGCCAGTATTTTAACTGAAGAAAGTTTCCTTTCCACTTCCATTTATTGGGTCAAATCTTTGCTGAAGAAAGCGCCCGTGTCAGCTGCTAAAGAACTGCCCACAGCCCATTAAAAAGAGCATTTAATCCTCCGCTCTCAGGGAGGGTTCTGTGTCTTCTGTGCTAATATTCATCATGCTGGGAGGGAAATCCCCCAGGACAAGGCCTGGCAAAGTTCCCTTGGAAGCAGAGGAGTTATGCCAGTGCAGAGTGGGGGAAGATCAGATCTGTTGGCACTGTTCATGTCAGCGTGGTGAGCTCCTGACAAAGGCAGCAGGGGATTCTGGCTCCCGAATTCAAAGTCCCCCCTTGCCCCACGTTTTACGTTTTTCCCCCACAGCTTTCTCCCTTGCACACCACAAGTGTACTCCCACGACATCTAATATTAATGCTTGTCTCCAGGCCAGCAAAGAAATGTTTCTGCCCAGCCTCCCTCTTGGACTCAACGATGTGAAAACCTCCTTGTCCCCCGCTGGACTGACACCAGCGTGAGCTGGGAGGGACGGCGAGTGCTGAGCTCATCTCAGGCTGAGCACCAGGCGGGGTTTTCACCACCTCCCAATTTCCTAGAGCCTGCCAAGCCCCCCGCACCTGCCTGGGCATCCAGCATCCCCCTGAGAGCGTCCCTGGGGGACTGAGGGCTGGAGCTGGGGCTGGAAGGGCTCCCCTGTTCGGTAGGAGAGCTCAGAGGGTGGGAGGTGTCTGGGGCGTGAAGAAGGAAGGTTAACAGTGCAGAATTAATGGAGCAGCACTACAGCCCCACATCAGGAACCTGCTCTTTAGAGAGGAGCACTYCCAGCCCCTGGCAGGCAATGGGACGTGCCCAGGCACACGAGCTCTGCCCAGACTGGAGTGACAGCTGGATGGGGACACGGGCAGCAGAGTGACACTCACACAGATGCAAAACCCTTCAGCCCCCACAAGCCGTGGCTGGCCCCATACCTGCAGTGCACAATGGTCTCCACGGGGGTCTGGCACAGAGCTGGAGCCACCGGCTAAAGCAAAAGGGAGTTTTTGATGCTTCTCAAAAATAGAAAAAGGAGGAATGGCTTTTGCTGTTCTAGGACAAATCCTTCTGCCCAGGACTTCATGRGGCTGTTTGTAAACTTTACACTTTGGTTCAAGCTTTGGAGCAGCCCCTGTTCTGAGGGCTCTGTGAGGAAAATGACCTCCCACTATTCTCTTCTGGCCCATATTGTTCTCAGCTGCGTCAGCTGCACTCCAGCTATCTCAGTGGAAATCTAGGAGCCCACTGATGGCAGTGGCATAAAACCAGGTCAGACCAAGAAAAGGACKTGACCCATAACTCCTGTCACCAGTGGCTCAGGACTCTGCATATTAAAACTGAGACCTGAGCCCCACAAAGTGATTTATTTTTGGCCTGAGTGAGGATTCACGAGCATTAGTTGTCTCAGGACCAGYGTGTTATAGCTTAAGGTGCCCATGGGGACAACGAGCAGCTGAGCTGGAGCTGTGCAAAAACAAATGCAGGAACAGGGCACATCCCATAGCCAGCTTTATCTTCCCTCACATGCACACTTGAATTTTTATTTACATTTAGAGGAGTCAGCAATGGCTGCAGTGTAAAAACTGGGAAATGATTCATCCCACCCAAGAATAAACTGAATTTTGTGGTTTTCTGTRAAATTTCCCTGGCTAAACCTGGCAGTGTTCTCCTGTAAAATTCCCCAGTGAGTCAGGCCATGGGAAGTGTGGTGGGATAGCTGGGACCTGCAGGGTGGCTCAGCCCCTTCACCATCCCAGGGAACAGCTCAGCAGAGAGCCCTTCCCACGAGAAATCCTTGCTCTGATTATCTTTTCTCTTCCAGGGGAAAGCTTCCAGCTGCAGGAACCTGCCCTAGGCAGGACAGGGATCCCAGAGCTCACTTTGGGACAGAGGAATGAACACTTCTGATCCCTCCTTCTGTTTGCAGAGCCATTTTTGTTTCCCAGCCTGGTCTGGGACCTCTTCCCCGGTGTTCCTCCCAGCCCTCCTGCTGCTGCTGCTGCTGCAGGACGGGCTCGCTTACCCCGATTTGCTGCAGTTTGTAAATCTGCCTCCCCGGGGCCAGCCCCGTCTGCAGCAGCAGAGCCTGGGAAAAGGCTCGGACGAGCCTCGGGGCCGGATTCGATTTCTCGTCCTTACCTCCAGGGGAGCCTGGGAGAGCTGGAGCAGCAGAGAGGGGCAGCGGCTCCATCGGCACATCCAGGGAGGGACGGGCAGAACCTGCCGGGGCAGATCCGTGTTCCGCTGCTGCCCACAGGTCAGGTGGGTTTTTGAGGATGCTCCAGCCACAACCGCTTTCCACAGCCTCCCAAGCACTGCCAGACCTTCCCAATCCAGCTTGGAATTTATTGAGTCGYTGTCAAAGCCCTGTTGTTTCTTTCTGGGTTTGACTCTCTGCTCGGGGAGCTGGTTCCGCGAATGCTGGACCCTGGGGAAAAATATGCTGGGTTATTTCTACCAAGAGCCCTTCCCTGGCGTGGTTCTGCTCCGTATTCCTGCCCAGCCAGACAGTGCCCGGCTATCCCAGCTGCTCCTTCATCCCAAAATACCCTGGTGCCTCACTGGAAGCCTGCGCTGTGCAATGTCACAGAGGAGGAGAGCAGGACCCACGGTAGCTGCSGAGAGCATGAAAATCCCCCAGCACCGTGGTTACAAACCGGGAGGCTTTGCTGAGCTCCTGGCATGCACACCCAGCACGTCCAGGCTCGGCTGCTCCTCAGGACGAGCCTTGATGGCAGAGCCAGGACAGTCCTGCCCCACATGCCACCGGCTCTGGGGTGAACCCGGCAGCACTGGAGGAGAGCAGAGGGCAGAGCAGGGAGGATGGACGGCCTGGGGATGAACCAGAGGCATCCAGAGAGCAGGCAGAGGGAAAAGGGAGGGAGTCACAGAAAGAAAAGAGATTAGCTAAGAATTTCCAGCTATCTCACAGGAATTTGTGCAAGTGTTTGCAGCCTCTACGTGCACAGGAGGCAAAATTTACCCRCTGGCTTCTCCTCCCCGTGAAAACAGCCTGAATGCCAGTGGGGTGACTTAAAACCAACAGTGCTGGAGGCTGTGCTCAGGGCAAAGCCCTGCTCAGCACGTGGCTGAGAGCAGATCCAGCCTCACCAGGAGCAGGTGGAGG
>JACDOX010000159.1:174337-190659 GCA_014549065.1 Cardinalis cardinalis
AACATCTGGATCAGCCACAAACGGAGCCATTGGAGCAGGACCCCTCAGGTGCCCTGCTCCTCCTGCTGCACACATGAAGGGTTCAGGTTGGATCATCCTATTTTCCATAAACACGCCAGGTTTGTGCTCCTGGATTTGCAGGACAGCGCTGCTGGCACGGYGCTTTGAGCTCAAGTGTCAGCCTTAAACCTGGGCTTTGCTGAGATTAGTGCCAGGTACAAAGCCAGCAGCACTCAGCAGGATCTACATGAGCACAAAAATTGGTTGGATCAGGATTCCTGTGGCACACTGAGTGAAATCACTGGCCTGTTATTTCTGAATTCCTTTTCTTTCCTTTCCTTCTTTGCTCTGTTTTGATTTTGATTTATTTTTCTCCCGTAGGAAGCAGCTCAGAGATTGGTTGTGACACAGCCCAGGTCACAAAAGCCTGTTTTCCAAAGGAAACATTTGCCATCTCACTCCCAGCTTGGATTTGCCTGTCCCTGCTCACTTGCCAGAGCTTAATTGGGAATTTCTTTGCACAGAGCCARTTGTGCCCGAGTGATTTTGTTCAAGGGATAAAAAAGCACATTCACTTGRTGTTTGAGATGACATTTATTTGGTGGGTGAGCTGGAGAGCTCGGTGGGCAGAGAGAGAAAGAAAACCCACCCTTGTCAGGAGCTCTTTCAAAAGCAAAGCAACAAGAGCCCAGCAGAGATAAGAAAATGAACACTTGCAGAATCTGGGAAAGCCTCGTGCAGAGGGACAGAGACAAAGCACGAGAATGCACTTTATTTGTGACAAGCTTTCCATCCTGGGCAGCCAAACAGGACATCCTGCCTCAGTTCTCCTTCCTCTCTTTAATTAGAGCTGCGTTCAGGACACTGCCATTAATGTCATCTCAGCATTTCCATGCCAAAGCCCTGTTTTTGCTGGACTTTAGGAACTTGGCCCCAGAAAAGGCTGTTATGGGTGTAGAACTGTTCAGCAYGGAGGCTGGAGCAGGTCTGCAGCCAGCTGCTGTGACATTTCCATCACAGGGAGCTGCCACCAGCCCGGAGAGAGGCGTTTCCATGGAGGATGTGGGGGCAGCGAGGGAAATCAGAGCCCCTCTCTGGCCACAGAGGGATTTAGGGCTGTTTGTGCTCCAGGAATGTGTCTCCATTTCAGGTCGGAACTGTGGCACCTCTCTGACATCCAAAAGTCACTGAAAACACGCCACCCACATTTTCCAAGCTGTGAGTCACTGTGGAAGCCTCTGTGGCTGCAAATGATTAAAGAGGAGTCTGAAAAGAAAAGTGGATTCTCTAGCAAAAGTGGATTCTCCAGCAATGGTGCCTGAGCACAGGGCCTGGCTGCAGCCCCCCAAAAAGGAGCCCCTGAAATCCCTGCCAGATGTAAAACACCCGTGTTGGAAAGAAGCTGAAATGCACCTTGACCACCAGCACAGAGCTCAGCCAGCTCYGCTGATAAACCAGATTCCTGTCGTGCTTGTTCTGTATAAACTCCTTCCTTTGGGTCTCCAGGGCAGGACCTGGGGTTTGTGCACAGCTCTGAGCACATGGGCRGCAGAAATCCCCATTCCCATCCCACTGGGAGCCCTGTTACACCAGACTGGGCATCCCTGAGCAGGAGAAGCCAGAGCTCAGTGCAGCCAACTCCTCTGGGGCTGCTTTTGGCTCGAGAAGTGCTAAATATTATTAGCAAAAAGAAAACCACTTTTATTTTTTTTTTCCACGGTGGAATACTGAGTCCTTCCAACCCAAAATATGAGTGAGATTCCAAAATATCAGTGAGATTCCAAAATATCAGTGAGATTCCAAATTATCAGTGAGATTCTTCCACTCCTAAAGGGAGGGCAGACAGATCCCTTCGTTCCTGCTGCAGTCCCAGGTGCAATGCTGGCATCCAGAGCAGGGCAGGCTCTGGAAGAAGCTGTAAAGCAACATTTCATCACAGGATACTCCAAAGCAGACAGGGTTAAGCCAAACATCCTTTTACGGCTCCTCTTTCACTTCCCATTCGAGGGGAGAGCRCACAATGGCCCTGCACCCTGAGCTAGGGCAGTGCTGGGGCATCCCCAGCTGCATTTTCTCCTGGCTTCCTGCATGGCCAGGCTGCTGTGTCCCCTGGCCCAGGAATTCCCACCRGGAATTCCCTGCCTTTCCCACCCCACAGCTTCCCTCCCTTGCTGAGGAGCCAAAATCAGAGAATTCCCACCAGGAATTCCCTGCCTTTCCCACCCCACAGCTTCCCTCCCTTGCTGAGGAGCCAAAATCAGAGAATTCCCACCAGGAATTCCCTGCCTTTCCCACCCCACAGCTTCCCTCCCTTGCTGAGGAGCCAAATCAGAGAATTCAAACGGACTAACAGAGGGAGGAAACGGTGGACAGGGGCTGGTTTGGGGCTGGTTTGGGGCTGTTTTCCCAGTYTCCCACCTGCTGGAACAACCTGCTTTGGGTACAAGGCGCCGATGCTCCGATGCCCCAGTGGTTTTGGGGTTTTGGCTGAGGGCGTTTAGGATGTGCTGGCCCAGGGTTCCTCAGCAGTGCCCCCCGATGCTGGGCACCCCCGGGGGGGCTCAGGGCTCCGAGCAGAGCAGGGCAGGGCAGGAAGGGAGCAGGGAGATGAGGAGATGAGTGTTTCCTGCTCTCAGCAGCGCTGTCACTCAGCGGCCCCCGCAAGTGCGGCAGCAAGATAACTCCAGACACAGCCACCAGCACTTCCCCCCTTTGTCCCGGGCTTTTTTCAGGCCTTCCTGAGCACAAACGTCCCATCTCCACAGGAATGTCCCCGCTGCTGCTGGCTGCCCCCGGGGATGTGGGTGCCGCAGCAGCCCTGAGCCGGGCACTGCCATGGGAGGACACGAAGGGGCCCTGGCATGGAACTGAACGGCCCCATGGCCCAGYTCCCTGGCATGAGCCACTGCCCCGCGCAGGAGATGAAGGAGATCACGGAAAACAAGCTCAGGGCAGCCCGAGAGGMAGCAGAGCAGTGTGCCCCGCGTTCCTCGGGCTCCTGGGGGGGCACAATTCCCCTGCAGCCCCACTAGATGCTCCAGGAAGGCGCCCACTGGGCGTTTCATGGCTGTGACAGCCCCTGCTCCTTGCCCGTCACTGTGGGGTGCCCACGGAGCCAGCCTGGGGTAACACCCAGGCACTGCTGGCACAGACCCCTCCCAGCACTCCCAGCCCTTAAATTGGGCTGTATTTTCCCCAGATCCCTTCCCAAAGCGGGCTCTGGGTTTGGTTTTTGGGATGCCCTTGCCCTGCAGAGCTCGCCCTGTGCCCCTGCCCAGCACAGACCCACTCAGTGCCCCCAGCTGCAGAGATCAGCCCCACTGTGGGAGATTCCTCACTCCCACAGCACTGGGGGGCGATGAGGGGCTTGGCAGGAGCACGGGGGACATGTGGCACCCCCAGAGAGGGCCCGTGGCCAGCACAGCACCAGCGTGCCCAGAAAGCCAAGGCTGGAACGCAGCGAGGCTGTTTCCTTATCGCCTCCCCTGCCTCTCAAGGACACAATAATCTAACGGTTGTAGAAACACATTTTTCACCACGGGATCCTTCACTAGTGCTCGTTTCCTCCCCCAGCCGTTTCCTGGAAGCAGTTTGTGCTGCAGGAGCTGCAGGGGTGCGTGAGGGAGCACACGCATTCCTGCCATGCTCCATGGGCCGGGTCACACCTGRGCACCCTGCAATGCCACTGCCACCAGCTCTGCCTGCCTGGGAACACAGGGCAGGGGCAGGGGGGGGTGGTGTGAAATGGAAACAGGAGAGATTCAGTTCAGTATTAGGGAGCAATTCTCCCCTGGGAGGGTGGGGATGCACAGAGGCTGCCCCTGGATCCCTGGCAGCGTCCCAGGCCGGGCTGGACAGGGCTTGGAGCAGCCTGGGATGGTGGAAGGTGTCCCTGCCATGGCTGCAGTGGAATGGATGATCTTTAAGATCTTTCCAAGCCAAACCAGCCCATGATTCTGTAATTGTAAGCACCTCCCAGACAGGTCCTGGTGTTCCCAGCCCCATGGATGGCCCATGGCTCCTGCACGGCTGTTTGTGGATCAACCATAAATATTTGCTCTTAGCTGCAGATTTCAATTCACGAGCTATTCCTCCATTCTTCCCTGGCTGTTTACTCCTGGAATTCCTCTGAGTTGAACACAGTTTTATCTCTAGAACAACTGGAACGGGATATCCATCATCTCCATCGATTACAACAAAAAAAATTGCAGATCGTGCAGCAACCAAACAACGAAAAAGAAAAAAAAAAAAAAAGAGATCAGCCACCAAAGTGCAGCCCCAGGGAGGGAGGGAGGGAGGGAGGAAAAGGATATGGTGCTTCTGGGAGCCGTGGCCGTTTGAAGGCTGGAAGGGAAGCAGGCCAGGGGTTATCCAATCTCTCGGAGCAGACATTTCCGCCTGGCACGCCCAGCAGCGCCGTGCTGGGGCAGTCATCCCTCATCAATCACCCACCCTGCCCGGGCAGGAAACAGGAGCAGGGCCCCGTGTGGGCACCGCACAGGGGGCACCCCACAGCCAGCAGCCCCCCAAAGGTCCTGCACAGCCCTTTGAAGCTCACCTGGCAAAAGGAGCTGCAGTGCCCGTGAGCCAGCACGAGCTGGAGATGTGGCACGGTGATATTTTCTGATATTTTTCTCCTGAGAAGCCTCAGAAAAGAAATGTAAGCAATAATTATGTGATTGCTTAGARTGYGGTCTGGAGGTTGCTTACCAACAGGTRCATCTTTGATTGGTTCCATGTGAATTGGTTTTAATTAATGGCCAATCCCAGTCCAGCTGTGTCAGACTCTGGGCAGTCACARGTTTTTATTATCATYCTTGTTTTAGCCTTCTAATGTCTCCTTTCTCTTCCTTTAGTATAGTTTTAGTATATMATTTCTTTTAATATCATATAATATCATAATATAATAAATAAGCCTTCTGAGAACTTAGAGTCAATTCTCATCTCTCACCTTGTCCTGGGGACCCTCAACAATTGGTGACCACAGGGATGGACAGAATTCTTCCTTCTGCCAAGTGTCCATTCCCCCTTCCCAGCTTTGGAGCAGCTTTCTGGCCACAGAGAGCAGCAGATAACTTTCCCAGGGAACAGGTAACTTTCCCTTTCCATCGTTCTTGAAAAGGCTCTGARAAGATCAGAAAAAAGAACGAGAAACAATTCTTGTCTTCACTTGCTGCACCTGGTACTGTGAACATGTGGAACGTGCTGTGGAGATTGGTTTACCAAAGGGTGGTTTCTTAATTAGCCAATGGTGATGGTGTTTGGATTCAAGGACCAATTAGCTCCACCTGCATTGTAACTGTCTMTAAAAGAKCAATGGGTTTCTTAATAAAGATTATTATTGATCAGCCTTCTGTCAATCATGGAGTCAATGCTAATTATTACCCAGCCAGGGGCCCGTTCCAACGACACCCAGCTGCCAATCCTGAGCTTTCCAAGGGCTCCCMGGCTCTCCAGGATGCTCTTCCAGCCCCAAACCATGCAAGCAGCATTGTSTCTTTGGCAGATGACTTTGAGCAGGTTTGGCAGCTGTTTGAGCACAGCTAACACAGGCTGTCCTGCTGGACACAGCCAYGTGCTGCTCCCCACCACAGCAGCATCCTAACCCATTCCCTGCTGGCCCCCACAGTGCCCTGACCCCCKGGGAGGGATGCAGGGATGCCAGGGGGGGTGGCACACCTCGTGTCACCTCGTCCTTGYGAGGACACCCTGGCTAAAGCAGGAGGCACAGGGACACCCAGCGTGCGGTGATGCAGCCACCCCCGGCCCCACCCCTCCCTGGGGCTGCTCAGKGACACAAATCCGTGCCACCAGAGCTTCCTGTTTTCCTGCTGCAGCAGCTCACACTTCCCTGCAGTCCTTGACCCCCGGGGCTGTGCTAGGAAGGATGTGAAATGCCTCTCCTGCAGCCCGAGGCTGGGCTTAGGGCTGCCCCCGGAGCCCTGAGCCCATGGCTGCTGTGTCAGTGTGTGTGTCTGTGTGTCTGCGTGTCAGTGTGTGTGTCAGTGTGTCTGTCTGCGTGTCAGTGTGTCTGTGTGTGTGTGTCTGTGTGTCAGTGTGTCTGTGCGTGTGTCAGTGTGTCTGTCTGCGTGTCAGTGTGTGTGTCAGTGTGTCTGTCTGCGTGTGTGTCAGTGTGTCTGTGCGTCTGTCTGTGTGTCTCAGTGTGTGTGTGTCTGTGTGTCAGTGTGTGTCTCAGTGTGTCTGTGCGTGTCAGTGTGTCTGTCTGCGTGTCAGTGTGTGTGTCTGTGTGTCTGTCTGCGTGTCAGTGTGTGTGTCAGTGTGTCTGTCTGTGTGTCAGTGTGTCTGTGCGTGTGTCAGTGTGTCTGCGTGTCAGTGTGTGTCTGCGTGTCAGTGCGTGTGTCAGTGTGTCTGTCTGCGTGTCAGTGTGTCTGTGCGTGTGTCAGTGTGTCTGTCTGCGTGTCAGTGTGTCTGTGTGTGTGTCAGTGTGTCTGTCTGTGTGTCTCAGTGTGTCTGTGTGTGTGTCAGTGTGTCTGTGTGTATGTCAGTGTGTCTGTGTGTGTGTCAGTGTGTCCATCCGCGTGTCAGTGTGTCCATCCGCACAGACACAATGGGCACACCGTGCCTCCCCAGCTGGCACAGCTGCCAGCAGCCTCAGGGGACAGGATCTGATAGCTCAGAGGGAAAGCAGAGCCACAGGACAAAGCAAAGCCCAGCAAAGCTGAGTCTTTGATTACAACCCCTTTTTTCTCCTCTCTGAGCAAGGAAATACAGACTGCAGTTGTTTTCTCACTTGCACTTCCCCCAAATTTCAGGTCAAACAAAGCTCAAGGGTTTTGTTTTCCCTGCACAGCTGGAAAGAAATTCTCAAAATCCCTTCCTGGCACAATGGCACAGGCTGGGCTTCCCAAATGCCAGCCAGGGGAAGGTGGGGTGTCTGTGAGAGCAGAAACTGCTGCCCCAGGCTGTGCAGAGCACCACGGACACACGTTCAAGGAAATGGCCCAGCCTGGGCCATTGTTGCCTTTCAGAGCCACCACCTCTCATCCCTGCTGGGAAATGATGCTGCTCATTTCCCAGCGTTTCAAGATTTCGAAGTATAAAGTAAATGTTGATCAAGGCAGGCTGATGGGTGTTTCACTCTGCTTATCTTGGGGTGACAAGATACTTCAGCTCTGGTTTTGATTCATTTTTCTGTTGCAGGAGTTCCAAAAGTCAGAAATCTCTCCAGAAACAAACCCAGGTCTCCCCCAGCAGCTGCACCACGGGAAATTCCACACACACAGACATTATTGCAGTGGGGACAACAACATGAGCAGGGCTTTGGGGAGGGGCAAGGACAAGGGCAGTGGGTACCAGTTCAGCCAGCATCGGGCAGATCCAACATTTGTGATCTTTCTTGCCAGAAGGAGCTGTGATAACCATTCATTTCGWGGCTTTTCTAGTGGAGATCTTCTCATCTAACAGTGCTAGGCCAGACCACCCAGCAGCACCTCGGGGACATCATCAAAAGCTCTGCAGAAGGGCTCAGCCCCCAGAGGAGAGGCGAGGACACGGTGCCACCCAGGGCTGAGCCCTGTGCACGGGTCAGGGAGCTCAGTGCACCCACRGCCACACAAATCTCCCCCTCCCAGCCCAGGGCTCCAGTTACACCACACTTAATCCTGGAGCCAGTGTGGCACTGCAGCTCAGGGCTGACCCACTTGTGAGGCCCCCTGAGCTCAGAAATGTTAAATGCATTGTAATTGGAGCCACGGTGCCTCCACTTTCCTTCCCATGCAGAGGCCCTGGGAAGTGGATTTTCCTGGAGAGGAGCTGATTCTCAGCCCAGCATGGACACACTGGGATCTTCCCCATCTGTGGGGTGGTCACATCAATGGCCAAGCGAAGGAAACCCAATCCACCCGTTCCTGGTTTATCCCAGAAGGAAAAGGGAGTGGGGCTAGATAAGGACTGAGCTGCCTGGGGAAGGGAGGGGAGAGCTGAGCACTCCCTGTTCCAACTTYTGCTCTCTGCTGCACCTTTAATATCAAATCTTGCCCATGACGCTGCCACCTCCCTGGGGAAGGGACATGTCACCTGTCCCCTCTCCTTGTCCATCCTGGGRCACTGGGGACAGCATCAAATTGGGAACAAATCAGCCCTGATGTGCTGGAGGGGCAGCACAGACACTCGTCCCCACTGTCACCCCTCCCTTTGCCATTGCCAGGTGAGGCTGGAGGTTCCTTGGGCCATGGCCACAGGGCAATGCTCCCAGGTGCTATTTTGACATAAAATCCAGCATTTCCCCCAGCTTTAAAACACTTTCCCCCCCTCCCAGTGCAGGTGAGTGCTCCTCTCGCAGCTGCTGTCCTCTCCAGAGGGAGTTTGAAGGCCACRGTCACAAAATCAGCAAACTGGGGCAAAAGGCTCTGCCAGACACACAGGCAAAGGAAACAGATGCAAGRGGAGCTCTGGAACAGCCTCACCTTGCTACCAAACACTCCAAAACCTCGTGAGGACAAACCCAGCAGGAGTGTGAAACTTCTTCTCCACCTTTTGGAGACTTCAATAAAAGCCACTTTGTCCTCCAGGAGTTTCCAGACTCACAGGCCACAGCCAGGGGAGGAAGGGGCAGCCAGAAGCTGCTGCCTGGGGTGCTGGGGCAGAGCTGGGGGCCCAGAAAGCCCCGTGGGCAGGGGGGAGCACCCACAGGGGAGGCAGGCAGGCTCCAGGCCTGCTCCCGTGGCTGCTGTGGGCTCAGCTKTGGAAGGAGGAAGGGTCTGGATGCTCCCGGAAAGGCCTGACACGGCTCCCAGGGGCGTTTCTGCRGGGAGATGCTCTCGTGGTTTGCCTCCCTTTGAAGTGAAAGCCCTGGGAAAGGCAGGAACGCCTCCAAACACACTTAATTAATTAATCCACCTTGTCACATTAACGACATCAAACCACAGCAACTGCAGCAGAGGCTGGGCCCCATCTCAYACCCAGCTACAGTAAACAAGGCAACCCCCGTGGCWGGGAGGAATGATAAGGAGGACTCCATGGATATCAGATGGCTAATTAATTACTTTATTTTATATTAATTTTTATATTATAATAATAGATTAATAAATATATAATAATATTTTATATAACTATTATATAAACATATAATATCTATTATAATAAATAATAATTAATATATCATAGTACATGAATAATTATAATAATAAATGTATACACAATAATATTATTATTATATTATAATTAATATATATAATATTATTATAACATAATACAGAAATATTATAATTATAAATATTAAAATTATATTATAATTATAGTATTATTATGATATTATAGTAATACTATAGTGATATAATAATATACATTTCATAATTATTATACTAAATATATCATATTTAGTATAGTATTAAATTATAAATATATAATTTTATATAAAATAATAATGAATATATAATATTCATTATTTCTTAAATACTGTATTATTCTATATTATATTACATTACATCTAAACTGAATCTGCACAAGCACCCAACTGTACACAACTGCACAGAATCTCATGACTGTCAGCCCAAAGTCCTGACACAGACACACACACCTGGCCCTGACAGGCCAAGGAAACAAAACACCATCACTTTGGGGGGGTAACAATCTCCGTATTGCGTTCTACTTTGACACAACACAGGAGCAGGCAATGAGATAAGAATGGTTTAGATCATTCTTTTCTCTGCTTCTCTCGCTGCTCCTCTCTGGTTCACAGAATGTGARTCCCTCCCCCAGCAAAGCTGCAGAGCTTCCTTGCCCAGAGCTCGGGCAGGATGCGGAGGGCTCAGGGCACAGTTTGTGCCTGCACTGGTGCGGCAGTGGGGACAGCAGGAGCAGGACCCCGTGGCTGTGCTCAGAGCCCCCCAGTGTTCCCTGCTGTCCTGCCCCCTCCAGCGGGCAGCTCTGTGCCCCCTCAGCGTTTCTGCGTCCCTGGGGCCGTGTGTGCCCTTTCCCAGGCTGGCATGAGGGGGTCTGTCCTGTAGCTGTCCCCACAGCCCCATGGGGCTGTCCCTGAGTGGGGCTGAGCCCCCTGTCCGGGACCCCAGCCCTCAGTGCCTTCCCCAGGTGATAACCTCGGGCAGCTCCCTCTGACCTGCAGGAGCCGGCAAAGGGAAAGATGTTGGCTTTTAACCTCCTGCCGTGCCTCATCCTCTCCTAACGGGCTGAGCTCCCCCCTGCTGCCCCTCCACCCTGAGCCCATCCATCTCCTGCTGCCACAGCCTCCAGCTCTTCCCACGATCCCATCTCGGACGGGAGGAAGGAGCTTCACCTGCAGCCTCAGCTCCCCTGGAGCCACAGCGCCCTGCTGTCCCTGCCCTGTGACCGTGYTCACARSGGKTTCAGACTGGGGAAGAGACGAGGAYCTGACTCCATGTTTCAGAAGGCTTGATTTATTATTTTATGATCTATATTACATTAAAACTATACTTAAAGAATAGAAGAAAAGATTCTCATCAGAAGGCCAGCTAAGAATAGAATAGGAAAGAATGATAACAAAAGCTTGTGTCTCGGACAGAGAGTCCGAGCCAGCTGGGCTGGGATTGGCCATTGATTAGAAACAACCACATGAGACCAATCCCAGATGCACGTGTTGCATCCCGCAGCAGCAGATAACCATTGTTTGCATTTTGTTCCTGAGGCCTCTCAGCTTCTCAGGAGGAAAAAATCCTAAGGAAAGGATTTTCCATGAAAGATGTCTGTGACACTTCCCCCTCGCCTCAGGGCAGCAGCTCCCAGGCCAGGCTCAGGGCGGCCCGAGGGGCACAGAAATCTCGGCAGGGCTGCTCCGTGCCCGGGTCCCCGAGTGAGGCAGAGCTGAGCCCGTCCCCTCCCAGCCTGGCTGGAAGGAGCCCCACACCAGGCAGGAGCTGCAGATAAACCCAAACGCGGGGCTTTGATGTGCAGGGGGAAGGGAGACATCCCTTATCTCCCTTTCCTCCTGCGCTGAAACCCTTCCCCAAAGGCAGCCCTGGGCCGGGCTGTGAGGATGTGACACCAGAGCCACCCCCTGTCCCCGCAGGCCAGGCGGGGCTCAGACACAGGGCTGGGACACCGGGCTGAGCACGGGAGCCGTGCTCCGTCCCTCTGCCTCCTTCTGCCCTCCTCTGGCGTCCCTGGGAGCTTTTCCTTGCATCTTTCCCATCCACAGCTCCGGCTAAATCCCGTTTGGAGGCAGAGCTGTMAGGAGGGTGGCAGGGAAAATGATCATTGTTGGTCATCAATTCCCTGCCCCAAAGACAGCCCAGCCCTGAGCCTGCCGGGGCTGGCGCTGCTCGGGAGCTGTGCCAAAGAGTTCGGGGTAAATGCAGACCATGAGGCGAGGAGGAGGAGGAAGCAAAGCCAAGAAGGGGAGAAGCACCCGAGTGGAGGAGCAGGAGCTGCCTGTCCTGGCTGGGGAAGGGGAAGCACACCCCACTGTGGCTGCTGCTGCGCTCAGCAAGGCACCCACGCCCTCCCTGCTGCAGATCCCTCATCTCCAGCCCCCGGTGCCTGCCCCCGAGGCGTCTCCAGGGTTTTCCAGCTGGGAAAGSCCAAGGAGAGGGAATGCTGGGGCTGAGGATGCTCCTCACACCCAAGGGAGAGGCAGAGGGGAGGAAAGGGACAGCTGCTGCTGGGCGGTTTTCCCTCCTTCACCCCTGTCTGCCTCAGAGAGGTGAAAATTCTGGAAAGGGGGAGTGCTCTTGTGCAGAAAAATCCGTGTATCCCTCTGCTGGATAGCACAGGCTCTCCAGGGAATGCTGTGGACACACCACCACGTCTGGGATGCAGCAGGGACAGCACTGGAGGAACAGAGGTTATTATTATTATTATTATTATTATTATTATTATTATTATTATTATTATTATTATTATTATTATTACTACTACTACTACTACTATTATTTACATTTTTTAAGCCTCAAAAACACATTTCAGGAAACCTTTAGATGAGAAAATACACCAAGCAAGGAGCAGCAGCAGCTGCAGGCGACAGGAAGGTGGAGTGGGAGAGCCACGCTAGCAGGAGCTGAGCTTCCTTTGGTTTCACAAATAAGAGGTTCAAAGTTGGCAAACGTGTGAAGCTGTCTGCTGGCGTGGCTCAAACTGAGGCAGCAGCTTCACAGGGAAAGAGGAGGARGGATGGATGCAATAAAAACATCGAAGCACTTTGCACCAAGGCTTGCCAGCGACAAGTTTAATTCTCGAGCTGCTAAATGTTTTTTGTCTCATCTTTGTCAGATACGAAACGTGCTTCTGGTGAGCAGCATTTTCCCTGAGAAATTTCTCCCAGCCTCAAAAAGAAAGAGAAAAAGCMTTTAAAGGATATTGAACGGCCCCCAAGAAAGAAAGGAAGGTTTTAATTTCGTGTGGAACACAGCATTTGCACGATGAACCAGAAAAGGAAACATGGCAGAGATTCTCCCTTTGGGTCTGACTTTGCCCTTGTGGTTTTCGGTTCAGCTGCAGAGCAGAAGCCTCTGCTTGCCCCCAGATTCTCTCTCTGAGCCCTCAAGAGCAGCCTGGCCATGGACACAGGCGTGGGAACTGCCTGGCAGCGCCCCTGGAGCTGCAGTGGATGTGACTCACCCCCTTTGGGTGCTGCTGCTTAAAATCCCTCCCCAAATCGGGTTAAAAGCCTCCCCAAAGCGCTCAGCCCGGGCTGCTCCAGGCTCTGCCATGTGTTTCTGTTTACGCTCCGTGTGTGCCAGCAGAGCCTCGGCCTCCGCACACATCGTGTTTGCATATAAGCTGCAAATTTGAGTTTGATTTGGTGGGCTGGAGCCCCCGGGGCCTCTTGGATGCCTTTGAAAGAGCTGCTGGGTCTGAAAGGTCTCCAGTGCGTGGGGATGTGTGGTCCAGGAGAGGGGCTGAGAGGGGGAGTGTGGGAAGAAGAGCGGGAGGAAAGAGAAAGGAGAAGGAGATGAAAAGGATGGGGATAATGGAGGAATTGCAGGGAGGAGAGGGATGGCAGGGACAGCACTGGAGGGGCAGAGGCTTCATTATTATTATCGTTATTATTATTATTATTATTATTATTATTATTGTCATTATTATTGTTATTATTATTATTGTCATTATTATTATTATTATTATTATTATTATTATTATTATTATTATTATTATTTCCATATATGTGGGTAAAATAATTATAATTATAATTATATATAATAATATTAATATATTATATTAATATAAAATATTATGATATTATTGTATATATTATTATAATATTATTATTATTATGCCCAGCACCCAAAGAGAAAGGAAAAGGAGATGGAAAGGATGGGGATAATGGAGGAACTGCAGGGAGGAGAGGGATGGCAGGGACAGCACTGGAGGGGCAGAGGCTTAATTATTATTATTGTTATTGTTATTGTTGTTGTTATTATTATTATTATTATTATTATTATTATTATTATTATTATTATTATTATTATTATTATTATTATTATTATTATTATTATTTCTATATATATGGGTAAATAATTATAATTATAATTATATATATAATATTAATATATTATATTAATATAACAATGTTATGATATTATTGTACATATTATTATAATATTATTATTATTATTATGCCCAGCACCCAAAGAGAAAGGAAAAGGAGATGGAAAGGATGGGGATAATGGAGGAACTGCAGGGAGCAGAGGGATGCACCCAGCCCCCAGCCCCTGCCCACAGCCAGCCCCGTCTCCCCACATCCTGTCCCGAGGGATGTCTGGGATGTCAGCAGCCCCAGCCCACAGGCACACGCCCTCCGCTGAGAGGGGACAGAGCCATCTCCGGCCACCCAAGCCCCGCAGTGCCCTCCTGGCCCGTGTCCCTGTGCACTCTGGGGTGGCTGTGCGGAGCCCATCCCCGTCCCCACGCTCCCCCCACGCCTGCGGCTGCCCTCCATGCTCAGCACTCCCGTCTGAAACACCCAGCAGGAGGCTGGGAACGTTTGGCTGCTCTCCCAAGGAGATTTTCCTTCATAAAACACGAGGCGGGCGGGGGCTTTTCACAAGCACTGGGCACGGCTGAATCCCTTTTCTCGGCAGCCAGCGGGAGGAGAATGGGAGAGGGACAAGAGACGGGCCGGCCACTGCCTTTGTTTGGGTTTTGAGGCAGAAAGGGGATGGTGTGGGGGGTTTGAAGATATCATGATGGGCCTGAATGTGCTGAAGGAGCAGCTAGAGGTGGGGAGGCTTCAGGCTGCCGTGGGAGGGGACAGGCAAGGTTTGGTTGTCGCTGCTYACAGGACAGGGGTGAGCCCCACATGGTGGGCATCCAAAGGGTTGGGGTCTCCCTGCTGSTCCAGGGGGGAACAGGCTGCTTGGGAAGGGTCCAAAAGGTGTGTGGGATGCTGGGGACACGGTGAACAGGTTGGTGCTGGGTTACCCATGATCCGTGAGGGCTTTCCAACCTTAATGGTTCTATSATTAAATAAATTAATAACCCAACACTGTTTTGCACTTCGGGGCTTATGCACTGCCTCACCCCGAAAGAGYGAGGGGAAGGGACCCCAATCCTGCTTCTTCACCCGGCTCTGGCTKTGTCCCCCCATGCCTGAGGAGCTGGGGATGCTGGGGACAGGGCCAGGGGCCAGGGCCACCACTGTCCTGGGGACCCACGGGGGGAGCCCGTCCCTGTGTCACTAGACGGCGGCTCCACCTCAGGAATGGCTGTGGGGGCACGCTGGGGGCCAGCCCACAGGGGTGTCCTGTTCCCCATGGGGGCCCAGCAGAGCCCCCCATGTCCCCCTGCCACCCGTGTCCCCACAGGCACCAGTGGAWGCCACCATGGCCATGCAGGAGGGATTTCTCTCTCTCCTTACTGCAGGAGGGTTTTCTTCCTCCCCCTACAGCACCATTCCTGCTGGCAGGACCTCAGATTGCACCAGAGGAGGTTCAGGTTGGATATTAGGAATCATTTCCTCACTGGATGTGGGATTCCCCCTCTCCAGCTCCTCCCCACGGGGCTGCTCCTGAGCCACAGCTCAGCCTGACCGTGGGGAGGTCAAAGCGCTCTGTCCCTCTCTTCCCCCTCAAGGAAACCGAGATGGAGACATGGGAAAGATCTCATCTCGTGCCTAGACCACCCCAGGCTGAGGGTGTGAAGCTCCCGTGGTGGGCTAAAGGCCCCCGGAGCCCCCGGGGCTGGCAGACGCAGGCAGGGAGGGTGGCTGTGCGTCCCGCCGGGATCACCATCCCTGCAAAATCACCAGGGCTTCCCTGGCGGGTACAAAAGCGTCCGAAATGGAAAGCAAAGCCCTCTCCCAGCAGTTCGGGAGCCCTGGTGCTCACAGTCCCAGCATGAGCAGTTCCCCCCAGCCCCGGGGCTGGCTCTGCACGGAGCTGCAGCTCTGAGGCACAGCCGGGCCGCAGCAGGTTCCTCCTCCCAGCCTCCAGCGCCCGGCCAGAGCCAACCCAGCCGRGAGTAATTAGTGTGGTTATCAAGGGACGAGGTGGATTAATGTGGGAAAGTCATTGATGAAGGCAGAGAAGGGCAGATGCTTTCCTGGAGTCCCCAATCAATACAGACCTTGGAGGATGAATGAGGGCTTCAAAGAAAAGCATCAGSCAACAATTGAGCGCTTTTAGCTCCCGGCCGGCTGCTGTGCCTGCAGCAAGGAGTGAAGCAGGGCCCAGGGCAGCCTCACACCCTGACAATTATTGCTCCTTGTGCCCGGCAGGAGCCTCTGCCCACCGCGGGGAGGAGGGTGATGCTGCTGGGGGACGCTGCTGGGGTGGAGACGGGCACCGAGCGAGTGGAGGTGGCCGTGTGTTTGTTGGGAAGGGTGAAAGTTTGACGAGAAAGTCTCACAGATATGAGCTGTCCCTGTGCCCGCTGCCAGCAGGGCAGAGCTGTCCCTGTCCCTGTCCCTGTCCCTGTGCCCGGTGCCAGCAGGGCAGAGCTGTCCCTGTCCCTGTCCCTGTCTGTCCCTGTCCCTGTCCCTTTCCCTGTCCCTGTCCCTGTCCCCGGTGCCAGTAGGGCAGAGCTGTCCCTGTCCCCTCCCCGGGCTCCCTCCGCGCCTGCAGCGCTTTACTCGAAAGCCAGGCAGGGCAGGACAGCTCTGCAGAGAGGGAGGGAAAAAAAAACCCAAACAAATCGGAGCATGTTTTTTTTTTTGCTCTCCCGGCGCAGCTCCCAGCCCCTCCTCTGTCATTCCCGCTGGAATGTGTGTCCGAATTCCTCGCTGGCTCGCTGCGTGCTGCTGCCGGCTCTGCCCGCGATTGTTCGCAGCGATTGCGCTTTTCCCACACTCGGCATCGCGGCTCGGCTCCGTGCCGGCTCCGCATCGCCCCCAGCGCCAGCGGCGAGCGCAGGCTGGGGCGAAGCGCGGCGTGGCTGTGCCCTGAGTCACA
>JACDOX010000159.1:227087-278265 GCA_014549065.1 Cardinalis cardinalis
GACCTCTCCCTGTGAAGGGGAGACAAAGGATTCTGGCATCACGGGGACTTGTAGTTAAAATTATTTTTCAGCCTAAAGCTAAAGAAAAACAATAGTTATCTAGGAAAGCCAGTAGATGTAATCATTGTGAACTTCAGCAAAGCTTTTGATACCATCTCTCCCAGAATCATGTACGGGCTCYGGAACTGAGCTCCGTGATCCTGATGGGTCCCTTCCAACTCAGCATACTCCATGATTCTGTGAAATCCCACCATGATTTTCTGGGAAAGAAATCACTCACGTAGAGCTGCCCATGAGCAGAGGTCTGGGAATGGGCTCTGGGGCTCCTGCAAACCCTTTGGAACAGGCTGTGGCACCACCAACCCCCAGAGCCAGCACAGGGCAGGGGATCCCCAGTGCCCTGGCCCATGGGCATGACAGGGGGTTCCTGCAGCTCCTGGGTACCCCAAGAATGGCTTGCAGGGGTCCTCCCTCCGTGCCAGGCTGTGGTGGGACACCCTGTGCCCCGCAGCCACTGCCCTCCGAGRGGAAATGGCATCTTTGGGCTGATTTCTCCTGGTTCCCGTCTTCGTGTGCCTGGCTTTGATTCGCGGCCGAGCCCTGTGATAATGTGGCTGCCTGGGAAGGAAGGGAGTAGAAGGAACTGGCTATTGTGTTTGGCCCCTCTCCAGGAGGTGTTTTTGCTGCGAGGCACCAAGGTCAGAGCTGGGTGGGAAGCTCTGTTCCCCGACAGCAGCCCTCACACATGTGCCCAGCCATGGCAGGGGGGGACAAAGGAGCGCCCCCAGCACCCCAGCATGGGGCTGCCATTGAGAGTGCAGCAGCCAGCACACCCTGCATCCCTGCAGAGGACGTGTGGTCCTCCCTGTGTGTGTTTCAGGGGGCAAAGGACTGCTCTGCAGCCGTTCTGGAAAGTGAAACATCTYCCAGCCTTCCCGTTTCCATGAGGAAGGAAAGAGGGGGCGGTGGGTGGGAGTGCCCGTGAATGGAGCATCAGCAAAGGCTGCGGTGCAGAAAATCCTTTTTTACTCTCATTTTGTAACCGCTTAAGAATTTCAGCTGTCTTCATCCCGGCACAGGAGTCCCAAATCCCAGAGCTGTGAGAACAGAGCTGGCACTGAACCACCCCTGAAACTCCCTGCTGGTATCAGTGGCATCCCAGGACCCCGCAGCCCAGCCCCGCCGGGCCAGCACAGCGAGAAGGGGCACGCCCAGATCCCCGTGAGYGATGTCTCCCAGAAAACCTGCCCGAAACCTCTGCGGGGCGAGTGTCCACATGGCATGACGTTTTTCTTGAGCGTGAGCCCTGGGAGAGGCAAATCCCAGCAGCACAGAGAGGGTGAAACTGCAGGGATGCCAGCGTGACTTGGATGAGCTTGGCGTTGCACCACGGTCCAGAAATCCAGTATCAGGTTCATGCCCGGGCTTGTGCACAGAGAATCACGCTTGGGTTTTCACTGCTGTGAGCGATGGTTTTCGATTATTTAATGGAGATATCAGAGGAGGTTTGATCCTGGCCCTTCCACACACTCTGGGTGAGCAATTTACTTGCKGAGGTGGTGAAAACGGCCTCGGCAGGAAAAGGGGGAATGGAAGAAAAAGCAAGGAAAGGATGGCCTTGAAGGAAGATGCACGTGAAATACAGATGTGTCCCACACATCCCCAACACCAGGACAAAGCTGGGCTGGGGTCTGCACTCCAGAGAGTTGGGGTGACCCCCCGCATCTCCTCTGTGGTGTGCGGAGCTGGGTGTCTGTGACACCCTGAGGAATCGAGGGACAGCAGAGGGACACGCAGGGTCTGCAGCACCAGGGTGCAGACAAAGGCACGAACAAGCATGGAGGGAACAGGGACACGCACCAAAGGACAGGGAGAACTGCATTTCCAGCAGCCCATGTGGTTGGGATGGGCCTGGGGACAGGCACATCGTCACTCACTGCCCCATAAACCCCAGCAGGCTCTGTTTACACAACAGAGAATGTTTCAGTTGTTTTATGGAGGTGGATAGGAACAGCACAGGGACCAAGGGGCCAGGGCCAGGCTGAGCAATGCCTGCCCGGCACCTGCTCTCCCCTCACAGCCCATAAAGACATTTTATTTTAAATATGGCACAGATTTTATAGCGCAATTCCCCGGCAGCACCTTTCACCCAGGTACAAACGGCGCGGGTGAAGCTGCTCCTCGGGGACGTCTTCCCGCCTGTCGCTAATCCCTGGGTGAGAGTTCCTGAGCTGACGTTACACACTGAGAAATGATGGCCAGGAGCAACCCTGCAATCAAAACCAGTTTCAGCAGCCCTTCGTGAGGAGGAGAACTCGGCGGGTGCCAAGCTGGGCGCAGGAGCCGTGCCAGGCCAGGGACACACACGGCACCAATCTCTGCCCGTGGCAGCAAGGACTGATTGTCCTTTGTCCCGTCCCAGCCGTGGATGTTCTGATGGGACCAAACCCCACTGCACTGGTGGGAGGAAAGTCGTCCTCCATGAGCGTGTGATGGCAGAGCACTGGGGCAGAGGGATGGCACTCGGTGTGATTTAACCTGTGACTGTCCGGGCACAATCCTCCACTCAGCTATTTAAGAAAGATAAGATTAAAACAAATCAGGATTTAGAACACCCTGGCAAATCCAGCCTCTTTTCTCTGGTGCCCCAGAGAATCATGCCTTAATCCCATTACGGAGAAGTTTGGGGGTAGTTTTACCTCACAGACTCCATGACCAGGGCATTTTTATCTGCTCAGACTTTCCAGGATGCTCTACCTGCTTTGATTCACACTTAATTACTAAAAATTAGGTTTTTTTCAGAGCATGTGGAGGGTGGGGGTGCATGTACCAGCATGAGGAGGGCTAACCCTCTGTGCTGCTCCAAAATCCAAGAGGCAGAGCAATGCCAAGCCAAGCACGGTGGGGAAAGCAGGAGAGATCCAGTTTGATGTCTGCCTTATCAGTCTTATTTTTATTGCACCGAAGGTATAAGAGCAAAATATTGATTGTGATGATAAAGAGATGAAAGTGTCAAGAAGGAATAGGCACACAAGTTACTCAGGCGATTGGAAGCCGCCTTGGTTGTATTTAACAGGCATTTGCCATTAAAGAAAAACGCCTGTTTTTATTTAAATAGCCTGGGGCAAATTTCTCACTAAACCAACTTTCCCACGCCAGCCCAGTGCTCTAACTCTGGTTTTTGGCAAATTTTTTCCTGAGCTGTCAAGGCAAAATATATATAAGAATGCTGGTCTCACTTAGGTTTTTTTCCAGCCCCTGGAGACATGAAAATAATTTACAGATGTGCATTACCTGTTTATATTTGTATTAAGTTTTGCTTAACGGACATGATTTTCTTAGCTTGCAGTAACAAAAAAATATTCCCAGAGTTTCACTCATTTAATTTTAACTTATTAAAACTTTTAAACATGTGTGGAGGTTTCATGTTTTTAAATCACTAATCACATGGACAGTTGCCAAGGTTTCTATTAAAGCCTTTTGCAAACACTATTTTTAAAAGGACCTAAAATCCCATTATTTTTAACCCCTGAAGACCACTCAAAAGAAAAAGTTTCTTTGGATTTATGTCTTATTCACCTCTTATTGCAAAAAGATTTATGCTGGGCGCTGACTTCTGCCTTCCTCCCTTTTTTACTTCTGCTGGTAGGAGTCTCTGGAGGAGGCGTCTGGGAGAAGGAAGCTTGAGGAGGTTCCCCACGAGGATCTTGCAGCAGATCCCTCAGTACCAGGGGAAGGATGGAACCAGATTAAATCGGGACATCTCGCAGCAGCGCCTGGCTGGAGGAGGCATCCTCGTGTTCAGGCTTCCATGGGAAACCACAGAGGACCCTTTTAGCTCCCTCCCAGCAGAGCCTGTTCCCCAAGCAGAGCCCCAGGGCTGCAGGGTCACAGAGCCCCGGGGTGATGGCAATAAATGGATGTATTTGACCTGCTGTGCTCGGGGGACGAGGCGCCGCGGCTGCGCGGCCGCACGCCCGGTCTGGCTGTGTTTGTGCTGTGGACACCGCACAGACCCTTCCAGCCACGGAGCAAACCCGGGGCCAGGGCTCCCCCCTGCCTTCCAAGTGCCCTTCCAGCCCAGCACCTCCAGGAGCAGCCTGGGACACAGGGTTATGCAGCGTCTCCAGCACGCTGCACATCCCTCAGCATCAGCACCTCTGCATCCCCAGATGGCACAGGCGTGGCACCCTGACAGCCCCGTGTCCCCAGGCATGTGGCACCCTGACAGCCCCGTGTCCCCAGGCACGTGGCACCCTGACAGCCCCGTGTCCCCAGGCATGCCCATGGTGGCTCAGAGGGGCAGGGGGGGCTCTCCCAAGTCTCAGGGATCAAGTCCCAGAGCACAGCTGAGCTGAGTGCACGGTGCTTTCTGCACATGGAGAACAAGCCCGGGCAAAGCTTCAGCCGGTATTTCCAGGCAGTGGAGCTGAGATGCTCCCTGCTCTGGGGGCTCTGATGGAGAGGGGGAAAGGAGGGAGGTAGGGAAAGAGCACAGAGTCTGCATCTCCAAGGGTGGCCAAGTGGAGAAACCTCAGGCTGTCCTCACACCTCCAGATGAGGCTGAGGACGGTGACAAGGCTGTGGTGGCACAGCTGGGGTCACATCCCACTGCCCAGTTGTTGTCACCATACTTGTGCCTGCAGGCAGGATAGAACAGGCAGCACCCACCTTCTGGAATTGTTCAGGGCTCGAGCTACCAGGGGCACCTGGACCCTGAGTGGCACCTGGACCCTGAGTGGCACCATGCTCCACACAGGGCCCTGGCTCCCCAGCCCCAGTCAGGACACTGCTTTAGAGCCCAGAGTGGGGAAGGCAGGAGGAGCAGGGAAGGAGGGAGCCGCGGGAGCGAGGTACCGCTGCAGGGCTCACGCCTTTGATCTGGTGAGCAGACTCTGCCCTTCGGTTTGTTTAATTGTTTCACACTTGCTCTGGAAATAGTTTACAACAGGAAGCAGTGGGATAACAGCAGGGCTGGCATGGGATGGGATGGGGTGGGATGAGCCCGGGGGCTGGTGGAGAGGTACCCTGAGATGAGAGACACAGATGACCACAGTGTCACCTCCCTCCCGTTAACCCGTTGCTGATCCTCCTTCCCCTTCCTCTTTCCCAAGCATTCAGCCAGAGGCTGGCAGCCATCCCTCCATGTCCTCATGTTTGGGAGCTGTAAAAGAACCATCCAGTAGCCTCCAACAGCTCTTGAGGTAGACACAAGAGTCCAATGGGATTTAAGTACCCACATCCCTGGAAGAGCTGGTACCCCAAGTTCTCCACACTGAGTTTTTGCTCCCCACTTTTGCAGGCACTGCAGCCTCGCTGAGCAGGGCTCATGAGGAACCGTCATTTTTAAGCACCCTCACGCAGGCTGTTCCCATCAGTGGTGCTCTGTGGGTACAGCCCTGAGCACCCCCTGCAGCCACTGCTTGCAGGAGACACCCACAAACACTGGGTTAAGGGCTTCAACCTGTCCTGGGCTCCAGGCCTGGATGGATTTCAGGTGGAGCATTCCCGCTTGGCTTTTTTGGTTTTTTAAGCTTGACTGTAGCCCAGTGGGGCAGGAGTGGGGCCCTGGGGATGAGGGCACAGGGACCCCCTGTCACCACTGCTCTAACAAGAACCTGCAGACACATGGGGTTTGTGGGGCTGCCCTGCGTTTGGCTTCCCCGTTCCTCCCAGAGTGTTTGTTTATTTGTGGATGCGGTGCACGGGGCTGGCCAGGCTCTGCCTGGGAGTTCATGAGTTCACAGCACAAAACAAACAACATCCGACCCAGCTGCCGGCACCTGCGGGGGAGCTGGGTGGGAAACGGCTCCGCGTACCTGCACACACCTGAGTCCTGCTGGGATCAGAAGGGGAACCCCAGATTGTGCCTCCCAGCACCCGGGGCATGGTCAGTCCGTGTCCTGGTCCCCCAGTACAGCCACCCCATTCTCGTGGTTTGTGTGCCCCAGGTCCTTGCACGGACACGCTGTGGGTCAGGCTGGCCTGGGGACTCCTGTGGTCACTCAGTGGCTGCTGCGGCCCCAGGGGCTGTGCAGGGGCTGGGGGGCTGCACTGGGGAAGCTGTGCAGGGGCTGGGGGGGCTGCACTGGGGAAGCTGTGCAGGAGCTGGGGGGCTGCACTGGGGAAGCTGTGCAGGGACTGGGGGGCTGCACTAGGGAAGCTGTGCAGGGACTGGGGGGCTGTGCTGGGGAAGCTGTGCAGGGGCTGCACTGGGGAAGCTGTGCAGGGGCTGGGGGGCTGCACTGGGGAAGCTGTGCAGGGGCTGCACTGGGGCCATGGATGAGCTACACTGGGATTGTGTGGGGTGTGCATGGGGGAGGGCTGCATCAATACTGGGGTGGGGGCTGAGCTGGGGGTGTCCGGAGCTGCACGGGGGAAATGCGGGGCTGCTTTGGGGGGCTGCATGCAGGTGTGCAGGGCTGTGCTGGGGCTCTGCAGCGGCTGCACGTGAGAGCTGTGCTGGAGCTCCACTGGGAATGGGGGGCTGCCCTGCGGGGTTTGGGGGACTGCAGGGGGAGGCTGCACCGGGGCCGCACGAAGAGAAGGAGCTGCACCCGGTGCACCCGTGTCTGCATGCGGGGGGCTGCACCGGGGGTGTCCGGTGGCTGCACAGAGGGACGCGGCTGCCCCGGGGCTGCCCGTACGGTCTGCGCGGACCCCGCAGCCCCACTCGCGTCCCACTCGGGGACCCTCCGTGGCGGGAAGGGGGTTCCCGGCGGCGGCCCCCCGGGCTGGGCAGGGAGGAGCGTCTCGCCCGTCCCGTCCCATCCCCTCCCGTCCCGCGGCGCCCGGCCCGCCCCGCACCGTCCCGTCCCGCCCCCCGCCGCCCGGCCCGGCCCGCCGGGGCTGAGCAGCCGCGGGAGGCGCCGCGTTCGGAGTCGCTGCGCTCGGGCGCGCTGTGTTTGGGGCTCCCGGCGGGGCGGCGCGGACCCGCACAGGCACCGGCTCGGCTCGGCTCGGCTCGGCCGAGGCCCCGCGGATCTATGCGGCTGTGAGCGGCGGGAGCAGAGCGGGATGGAGCGGCTCCTGGCGCCCGGCCTCCTGGTGCTCCTGCTGCCCGCCCTGACGCGAGGTGAGGGCCGCCGCCGCCGCGGGCCCCGCACCGGCCGCCCCGCAGGAAGTTTGCCGGGAGCGGGGCCGGGAGCGGTGGGCACCGGAGCCCAGCGGGGCGCGGCGGGCACTGCAGCCCGGCGCCGTCGGGGGGTCCGGGCCGGGAGGTTCCCGTGGGAACCGGGACTCGGCTTCTGCGGCGGGACCGGAGCGCGGCGCCCTCGGGGGAGTCCGGGCGCGGGGTCCGCGTGGGAACCGGGGCTCGGTGCCGCGGGATGCGCCGGGACTGGGCTCGGCTATTGCGGGAGAACCGGAGCTCGTTGCCAGCGGGACGACCGGGACCGGAACCGGGTTGGGAGCGCGAGGCAGAGCGCCGCGGGGGTGGCCGGAGCTCGGGGGAGCCGGGGCCGGGACGGCGCGGGGGAGCGCGGCGGGGCCGGGGCTCGGTGTCCCGAAGGAGGCGCTCGGGGCCGCCGGGAGCCGGAGCTCGGTGCCCGGGGCTGCCGGGGGGAGCGGCGCTCCTGCCGTCGGGGGGAGCAGAGCTCGGTGCCGGGGGAGCCGGCGGAGGGGCGCGCAGGGCGGCCGCGCTCCTGCTGCTGTTCTGCGAGAGCTTTTGACCGTTTTGCAAATTTTCTCGGTTTCCTGTTTCTTGAAAGTCGGGTCCCCTCGGGGCCCCCCCTCCGGGGCGGGTCCGGGTGCTTCGCCGCAAAGCGCTGCGCGACCGTCGCGGGCAGCGGGTCGGGGCACGGGAAAAGAGCCCCTAAAGCGGGCGGGGGTGCGGGACGGAGCGGGGAGCAGCCCATCCCGGGGGGGTCGGCACCCTGCAGTGCCCCCTGCCCCGGGACCGAGCTGGTACTCCCCTCCGGAGAGGCCTGAGAGGATTTTGGGGGGCGAAGGCAGCGGTGCTGCTCCCACAGCAGGGCTGGGAGCCGTGGGAGGCGAAGTTTGCAGAAAGTTGTGCCCGGCCGGAGCGGTCCCCAGCAGCCCAGCCCGTGTGCCGCGGGACACGGAGCCCCAGCAGGGTGACCCGGTGGGCTCGGCACCCATCCAGGGCAGGATCTGCGCTGTGGCGGTGGCGGTGCGGAGCTGCAGTCGCTCAATGTGAAACTGGCCCGGCTGCACACGCGTGTCGCAGAACCAGTTACCGTGAAGAGCGAGCGGGCAGAGAAGGGGAAGAGCGAGCCGGGGTGGAAATCGGAAGCGATTCTGGTACTTTCAGCGAGTTGCTGTGGTAACTCTGCAGAATTTGGCTCTGAGGGCCAGACAATGAAACCTTTACTCATAGCAAGTTATGACGGGCGACTCATTTCGTTACCGAGCTCGTGGTAACTTAATGGGCCCCGGGCTGGATGTTTTTTCCCAAATGGCATTTGTCAGTCAAGGGCCTGATCTGGGGTTTCTCTCTGTCAGTCCTCCTGCTGGAGGAGCAGGCACAGCCTACCCTCAAACCCACCCTGGGTTTATTTTTAGGTGAGCCTCTCAGCGCAGGGGCCGCACAGTCCCTGCCCCATCCATCACCCTGCGGGTGAGGGCTGCCGGATGCTGGACCCCACCTCACCAGGCTCTGCAGGCACAGGGGGTCTGGGGGTCTCAGTGAGCCTGTCCCCAGCCCAGGTGACACCAGGGGATGCCGTCCCCCTGCTGCCACCAGGGCCCTGAGCTGTGGCTAATGCTGTCCCTCTGTTTGCAGGTTTACGGTGCTCGCAGCTTGCCGAATCCTGCCTCAACGGGGGCAAGTGTGAAACTTTTCCCAACGGGACGGAGGTGTGCCAGTAAGTATGGAACAGCCAGAGGATTTTCATCTCCCCCGACCAAAGTTATTGACATTCATGTTGACTTTGCTTTGAAGGCTCTGGATTTAATAGGGCAAGATGCGTTTTCTTTCCTTGAGTGGCAAGAATAACCTGCTTGTGTAGGAGTCACCGCGAGTTTGGCAGGATCGGGCTTTGTTCCTGGCTGGGTGGAAAAACATGGGCAAAGGGCCATGTTTTGCTGGTGTTAGCCTATGCAGACTGCCCTGCTGATGGAGCAGGAGGTAGGGCCAGCCTGCGGCGCTCCTTGGACTGTCGGGCGGGGAGGGAGGCTGTCTGTCTGTCTGTTTTCCAGCTACTCCCTCCTGGCCCCGAAGCATTGCCTTTCAGTCCCTTGCACACTAGGGTGACCGGTACACCTCCAATAAACGCTCAGGAGAGGTTCCATGGCGTGGCTCTGGCTGCTGGAGCTGCCCCAGTGGTGTCCGTGGGCTGATGAGGCATCGCCAGGGGAGCAGGGCACCTCCTCCTGCAGCCCTGCCAGTGCTGGTGCCAAGCTGTGGTCTAGGCTGGCGTTCCTGGTGGGACCTGGCACCCAGACTGGGTCTTTCTCCAAGCTGATTGTGGGGAAACGGATGTGTAAAGCGTTGGGACTCTTTGAAGGACCAACCGACCCACCGCAGCGATGGCCGATTCACTCCAGGCTCCCAGGGAACAATAACCAAGAGAAATGAATAAGACTCCAGCTCCCTTTTTAAAACTATTCCATAAAAGAAATGTGAATGGGCAAGGCTCTGTTTTCCGGCCAGATTTCCCCTCTGCCTGTTGAACACGGCCTGAGCTGCGAGCAGGCGGGGAGACGTTCCCACCCACCCCAAATTTCCAAATAGGAAGTCCTCGGCGGAGGGACCTGAAGGCATTTCCAATCCCAACCTGTTGAATGGCAGTTTCCCTTGACAATGTGTGTTGCTTTTTTGCAAATCCGCCTGGGTGCCGTTACTCTGCCCAGTAGCCGGGCACCTCCCGCCCCCTTCTCCAAGCTGAGCCCCCCAACCCTTTGGTGCAAATAAATCAGCAAATCAATCAGGCACATGAGCAATTTAATGGACAAAGGCTGGGTCCCTTTGTGAGGCACTAATGAATGCACGCCACTTTTTTTTGCACAGAAGCCCTTACCAACGCTTGACGCTCTAAATCTTGTTTTCTTTCATTCAAAGAGCGACAGCTGGGATTCGGTCGAAATTCGGCAGCTATTGTTAAGGGAGGCAGATTAATGCTGTGTGACTAATCATGTATGGCTTCCCAGAATGCCCAACCCTCCACCCCCTCCCCAACCTTACACCCCTCCTTTTCCTTGTGGTCATTCTTTCCTTTTTTTCTTAAGTCTCTGCAACTCCTGATTTACATTTCATGTGCAGATGGTGATGGAATCTAATTAGGTCTGATGTGTGCGAGCTCTATTTGGAGAAGCCTCCAAAGTAGGCTTGGGGTGGGTTGGGTTTTTTTTTTAAGCGAAAAAGTTAACTTTAAAGAAGTTCTTGGTTGCTGGCTGTGAATAACCACTTCTCTCTTGGCTGCAGATGCCTTGTGAGCATGTGTGTTATTTTTGCAGGAGCACAAGGTGTGTGCTCTGGCTGTGTTAAAGCTCTTGTCCTGTGCAGGGCGATGGGGGCAGATACTGGAGGTAGAGCCAGACTGAAGGAGGTGCAACTTCCCAAGTTACCTGATAGCAACTCGCAAAATCCCGGTTTTTCACTTTGTTTGAATATCTCTTGACGAGGAGCTTTGCTTGCAAGCTTCTTAAACAAAGCAGAGCCAAGAGCACAAGATAGCAGACACAGAAAAGCTTGGCACTGCCCTTTGGCGCCTGCGTGAAATGCACCATTTTGGCTGCTGGCCACATCTCTGCTCGGCCTGGCACTTAACAAAGTTTGGCCATAAAGCCCCTTTGTGCTGCCCCCACAAATCCAATTAGAAAGTGGAGTGAAATAAATAGTGTACGAGGGGGATGCTGCTCCAGAGGACGAGTGTCCCAGCACTTGTGGCGGGACAGAGCTCGTTGGGTTACGTGGAGCCAACTCTGATAACTCCAAGCCCAGGTTATCAGCCCTGCTACGGAAAGGAAACTGCCAGTGCAAGACCAGGAGCTCTCTCTGCTTTTTATTATTTTATAGAGATAGTTTGTAAAGATCCAGGTGCTTTATCTTGCTTGTCCCTTTGCCAGGCAGTGCAGGGCACACAGGGCTTTAATTGAATGGTGAGACCAAGTATTGGATTGAGGGCTTGAGACAGAAGTACCCTAATTAGGCTCCTTTGGAGCTGCTCTCCATCTTGGCAGGGTTGTCTGGGTCTTTCAGTGCAGGCAGAGCAGCAGCAGGTTTGTGGGTCTTGCACAGACCCCAGCTGAAGGCTCTGGGTGTTTTTGTCTCAGAGCTGGAGCTTTAAAAGGTCCAGGCTGGAGTTGGTGGCTGCTGCGGCGCTTGGCGGGAGGTTCCGTGGTGCTGGGGAGCTGTGGCATTCCAGAAAAGGCCCTTGCCTTGGACTAAGGCATTTTCCCAGACTAAATGAGAAGGTTTTTCCAAGAGGTCATTTTTGACTTCTAGTGATAGCTCCTAATTAGACTGTTGGATAACCCTGGTTTTGACTGGCATCCCTGCAAATGAGTCGGGCTGATTTTAGCTCCCTGTGCCATGTGACATTTATTCCCAGGACCTCCCTTGCTCTGCTAGTTAAAAGCAGATGGCATTGAAAGAGGGCTGAGCTTCCAGCCCTGCCCCACCAGCCTCTCACCATTAAAGCCAGAGGAGCCGTGCCTGGGTTCTCCTCTTGCTCAGAGAAGCAAAAGAGATGGTGGAGGGAGAGAATAAGTTAAATTAATCACTGGGCTTGTGCTGAAAAGGGGGAAAAGTCAGTTTGCTAAAGTACTTCCTCTGTTTATGAATCAGTACAGCGTTGTCGTTCAGCCAGGGCAGTGGCTCCTGAGCTGGTGCCCGTTGCCACCACCAGCTTCTATGGGCAGCGGGCCAGAAACATGGGAAGAAACATTCTGAAGGGGGCCATGGCGGGAAGAGGTGATTATTTTAGCTCAAAACTCTTTCAGGAGACAACCAGGAAGGCAGAGGAGTGATGTGAGCCCCGCGAGTTTCTGTGCCCTTCAAGTTATTCAACTGCTCAGTCATTGTTATCTCATTGTAAAGGGCGGAAGTTTCCTTCTGGTTTGGTTTTTCTCATGTGCTTTAACCCAACGTTATTTCCATGAAATAATAACAAAGAAAAAATGCAGTCTCGGTGCTGGAGAGGAAGAGGGTGGAGTGTTGAACAATCAACCAGAGGAAGCTCTTAAAGAAGTAGAGGAGCAGTGATTCAGCCATGTTGAGAACTCTTGTTGGCTCTTTGGAGTCTGATCTCATTCTCGGAAAGAACAAGGTGGAAATGGGTAAGAGGGGAGATTAAAAATACCAAAGTGTCACCTGCTGTGGATTCCAGTGGAATAGAAACTGAAGCCCAGCTGCTGAGGTCATTGGGACAGCAGTGGGGGTTTGAGCTCTTGTCTAAGAGAATCTGTTTGTGTCTCTGCTCTCTGCAAGGTGTCTCGGTGGTTATCAGTTGTCTCAGGTGGTCCCACTCACTTCTGCTCTGTGTCCTTGGGGTTTTATTGCTTGGGCTGAGGTTTTTTGCTTGGTTTGTCTCTGTGGCGGCCAGAGGGTTGTTCTGCATGGGAAGTGTTTGAGAGGAGATATCTCAGCAGGTCCCACAGCACAGAGATGAGCAGGAGAGATGGGGTGATGCAGAGGGGGTCAGGAACTCACAGTGGTGCTCATCACCTCACCTGAGTGGGGCTATTCCCCCCCAGGCACTCAAAGCTGTGTGCTCACAGAATGGTTTGGGTCAGAAAGGACCTTTAAAGGTCCCCTGCAGTGAGCAGGGACATCTTCAATCTCCATGGTCTCGTGGTGTGAAGCAGTGCACGGGCTCTGCTCCCTGGGGCTGCAGGTCACTCACTCCATGGTATGGGTGTGCTTTATTCCACCAAAATCTCTCCCATCTCAACACCTGACTCGCTGTCCTCCTTCCTGCTGGCAGCCACAGCACGTCCATTTGTTCCAGCTGATGCCTCCCACCTGGCCTCACCTCCCAGGCTATTATGGTTTATTGTATGTAGCATGAGGGTGACACGTATAAGTCGCTGCTAGACCAGGCTATTCACCAATTAAGAGCTCGGACAACATCATCAGGAGGCAGTTAGCAAGTTTTAAAATAACATTGTTTGGAAATTAACCTGCTTTTTCCAGGCCTGGAGGTGTGGTGGCCCTTGCTTTGCTCGTGTTGGTTGGTGTCCCAAGTGGTGGCCACGTGTGTACATGAGTGGAATGTGAATTTTATAGAGCATCAGCGTGTTTAACGAGGGAGTAGCCCCAGGGTGCACTTGGCTGGTGAGCTCTGGGTCTGGATGGAGACTTCTCTGTGCTTAACGTGCTGCCAGGTGAAGGTTTTGCACCACCTGTTGGGGCTGCAGAGTGGAAGAGCCTCTGGGATATAACTTAAACCCCCCCGGGAAAGCAGACCTGCTGTGGGGTCTTGGTTGAGTCCTGCCTTCTTCCAAGTGGCCAGGAAGGTGTTCAGGGTCCCCTGGTGCACTCAGGGCTGGGTGCAGGCGTCCTTGAGGCCCTGCCAGGCTCCTTCTGCTGCCTGGGATGGGGCAGCACCAAGGGGCACTTGGGCGGCTCCCTCACCACTCCCCAAGCTGGGCTACCCTGCAGCTCTGCTTTGTGTTAGAAAGACCAGCAGTCTGGAGAAGTGATGGTTTGGGATGGTTCCAGTTTCTTCCCAAATGGTGTTTTCATCTCACTGCATGGCCCTGGCACGTGAGGCTGAGCCCCATGCCTGAAGGGTGGTGCTGCATCCCCCCATCCCAGCAGCTATGCCCAAATCCCATGGGTCCCTCATGCTGCCTTGCTGCAGGGTGCCCTCATGAGCCTGGATTTCCTTATTCCAGAATTCTGGAATAAGGTCAGAAATCTGCTCTGGGGTCAAGGGGAAATGCTGCATTTTTGATTTCTTGGGTGTCTGAGCGTGGAGGCACCCAGGAGCAGAGAGGTGTGAGGGTCGGGCCCTGCTGACTGGATTTTGTAGCAGAGCTCCTGTGGGTGATGTTGGGAGGTCTCTGCAGCACCCTGCTGGTCCCAGTGACTCCAGACCATGGCAGCTCCCCAGGACAGTTAGAGATGCCCACCTGGGAGCTCCCCAGGGTTTAACACCTGGGTTGTGCTGGTAGAGAAGCTCATGCTACTTCCAGCTGAGCATCTGGCCAGGTGTGATGGTGCCTGTTCCCACATGGACACCCACACCTGGACTCTGCCTTCCTCTCGTGCCCATCTGGTGGGTCAGGTCCTCTCCTGTCACCTCCCCATGGGCAGGTCTGTGGTACACGATGGTGTTGGGGTTCCAGATATCTCAAACGATTTACTGGTGGTTAAAAGGGTGACCATGGAACTGTGAAATAGTTTGGGTTGGAAGTGACCTTAAAGATCTTGTTCCAACCCCTGCCAGTGTGCAGGGACACCTTTCACTAGCTCAGGTTGCTCCAAACCCTGTCCAAGCTGGCCTGGGACACTTCCAGGGATCCAGGGGCAGCCACAGCTGCTCTGGGGCTGGAGGTTCCCGTTGGCAAATGCAGTGCTGGGTGTGAGAGATGCAGGAATAAAACCCCTCTGAGGTGTTGGGGATGGGGGAGAGATGTTTGGCTGGGCTATATGGGGAGCTCTGCCCCCAAAAAGAATATTTTCAGTTGGAGGGAGCCTGCCATGATCACTGAGTCCAACTCATGCCTACCACCTCACGTGCAGCAGAATTCATGCTGTGCTTCAAGCCAGCCATACCCAAAATCACTCCTGTTGGAAATCATAGAATCCCAGAACACCCTGAGCTGGAAAGGACCCACAAGGATCATTGAGTCCAGCTCTTGGCCCTGCACAGAACAAACCCAAAACCCCAGTGTGTGCCATGGGAGCAGGATGCTGGTGAGCTCAGGGTGTGCCTCCCTCACACTGCAGTAATTAATGTCTGCTTTAAGCTCTCACCCGTCACGTCCTCCCCTTCCCCCCGTGGCAGCCTGGAGTTAATATTGGAAAAGCCAGTTAAACAGTTAATGTTTAGGCCATGGTTATTAGGCTCTTGCACATTTCCAGCAAAGGGAGCCGAGTCGCATTTTAATGGGAAACTTTCATGCTCAGTCAAGTTGCAAAAATTTATTTGCGCCGAAGTAATTTTCTTTTAACAAGTTTTCACCCTAATTCCCTTCCCCAAAACCTGGATTTAATGGTATTTATATGGGAAATGGATTTATTAAGTTTTAATGATGCTATAACGGTGTCCTTATTTAATAGAAGGGGCACCCTGCAGGCAAGAGGGCTGGGTGCCACAGGGGCACCCAGGGGTGGGCAACCTGTGCCTACCTTTGGGCTTGGTTTAAGCTCACCATGGCTGAGAGTGGCAGTGCCAGCTTTGCTTTACCCTCTGGGCTCTGCAGGATCCGTTGTCAGGCCTGAGCTTGGCATCCTGCTGCCAGTTGCTCCTCATCCTCTGTGGTGTGATGTGATGCTGCCACACCTGTCCCCAAGAGGAGCGTGGCAAGGAGCCCTTGGCTCTGTGGCTTTTGGCTTTGTCAGCAGGGCAATGGGGACCTCAAGGGGACCTCCATCACAGCAGGGTGATGGGGACCTCCATCACTGCCTGGGGATGGAGCATTTGTGAGAGTCCCGTGGTTTATTTTAGGGAATTCTCTGCAGCCATGAAGGAGAGCATGTCCCCAGCCCTCCCACCCTGCTGGAGCATCCCTGCTTGGAGGGATGGCTTTTGGCTTTGTCAGCAGGGTGATGGGGACCCCAAGGGCCACACAATCCCTGCTGGCATCACTGCCTGGGGATGGAGCATTTGTGAGAGTCCCGTGGTTTATTTTAGGGAATTTTCTGCTGTGAATGAGCAGCCACGGAGGAGAGCATGTCCCCAGCACTCCCACCCTGCTGGAACATCCCTGCTTGGGGGGAACAGGATGAGACCCTCCCAAAGGCTCTCCTGGCTGGTTAAGCCATGGGCTGGCTCCTCTGGAGCAGGTGGAGGAATGTGCCTGTCCTCTGGGATGCTTTGGGGCGGGCTGGGAGAGTGACCCCACGGGGGCGCGGCAGGGACGGGGAGGGGCTGTCCCCGGCCCCCAGCCCCTATTAAAATGTTAGGCACAGACCTCCAAGTCAAAAGGCAGGGCGACAGACGGCCCTTTCACAGGGCCTGCTGCTCCCCACAAAAGGGGGGTTTCCAGGGGAGGGGGGCAGGAATGCGGGCTGCGGCCGGAGGGCAGAGCCGCCACCATTGTCCCGCTCCCTCGGCGAGGGCGTCATGTTGACACAGGGATTTCTGCCGGCAAAAGGTGTCAGAGGAGACACAGGCTTCCCTCCCTCTCTGCTGTTTCCTTGGTTAGACTCGGCGGCAGCAGAAATCCCGGGATGCAGGTCCCAGGAGCTGATGCCCGACCGCTCTCGGCTCCTCGAGCGCATGGTTTCCAAGTGGGCAAGAGTTTTGTTGCTGATAACTGTTTCTGGGAGTTTTGCTTGCAGCTCAATGGCTGTGAGGTTGAGGGGAGCTGGAGCCATCCCTGTCTGGCCATTGCCACCTCTGCTCACTCCCCATCCCACTGAAACGTCCCCCGCAGGAATTTCTTTGGCTTTGGGTTGGCTTTGTGCCACGGGGCACCCGTGTGCTCTGCAAAACCCCCCTCTCCTCCTTGTTTATAAATATCAGGGCTAAATTTAGCTTGTTTAAACTTTTGGTGGCTGTTCAGATCCTAATCGTAGTTTGAAGTTCAGGATTAGACGAGTGGGATGGTGGGGTCACGAGTGGGAGTTTTCCATATTTGGCTCTGGGGCAGTGTGGTGTTTAGCCAAAGCTTGGTTTGAGGGGGAAAGGGGAAAAAAGAGGGAGTCCATCATCACTGAGTGAGATGGTGACAGTGGGGCTGTGTGCCAGAGCTCTGAGGGCACAGCAGAGTGAATTCAACCTGCATGGGCAGCAAGTGCTGGTCCAGAGCAGGGGAAAACCAGCAGTTACCCCAAAAGGGTGGTGAGGGAGGAGTGAGCTCAGGCAGTGCTGGGCTAGCAGGCAGCCTGTGGAGCTAGAAATTCCTTATCTCCCCCAAATTCTGACTTTTTCTCCCGCTGGTTTAAGGAATATCACGTTTTCAGAGGGCAGAAGCAGGGAGCAGTTGCACAGGGGGTGTTCTCAGATGCCACAGGGGCTGGGTGCTGTCCCAGTGTCTGATGGGCACTGTGGGTGCTCCTTGGGGAACCTGCCCCAGAAATGTCCCACAAGTGGGTGATGGGACCATGTGCCAGCCCCAGCCCAGGCTGTGTTCCCTGGGGATCCATCCTTCATGGTCACCCCATAAATGCAGGAGCAGGAGCAGGAGCCAGGGTGAGCAGAGTGAGCTGGGCTCCCACAAACAATGGGGCTGTGCAGCTTTGCACCGGCAGAGGATATAAAAAACATCCACTGGGGAAAACAAATATTTCATAGCAGCCATTGTTGAGGGTGGGAATGGGGCGAGTTTTGTCTTGGGCTCTTCCTTCACATCTTTCATGTTTGTTGTGAATGAAGCTCCATTGAAAGGCAGCTCCTTCCCAGGTAGCCAGTTACCACCCCTGAATAGCCTGGCCACTCTGCTTAGTAATGGGATTATATTGTTTTTCATTACAATGGGAACTTTGATTCCCAAACTATCCTGACTAATGTCTGCTTAAGAAACAAAGGCATTTTTTTCCTTCAGAGGAGGAACAGGGCTCTAGCATGTTTTTTCCCCACTCCTGTCCACGAGTATATCCAGCTTTGGGAATTCCTTTAGTTTCTCTCCAGATGAAAGTCTGGATCTTAAAATCTCAATTAGATGACTTGGGCTAGGTCAAAAATGAAATGGAACAAGAGGGAAAAAAAAAAAACACATCAAAGACTTGGGATTGCAGTTTGCTTTTTTAATTAAACAAGAATGGAGATCTGCTCTTGCTTTATTAACCTGATGTCACTTGGAGTAACCTGCTGCTTTGCCAACCACCTCCCTGTGTGAAACTCTGCTTTTTTCCCAGGCTGGTGTCCCAGAGTGTTTAATAAAGCAGGACCTGGATGAGACTTCTTAAAAAACCACCACTTAGGTCTTGAGCTGGGTTTTGGTGCTGGCAGCTCGGTCGTGGCTGCTGGAGGTTTCTGTGGGGCTGTGCTGGCGCCAGGGCAGCTTTAGGGTGCATCAGCCAGTCCAGGTGCCCACATGGGTGAGGGCAGCTCTGCCTCCATGCCTTGGCTCTCCTGGCAGCTGTGCTGAAGCCTTTGGTGCCAGGAGCCACCCAGCAAAGCTGCAGGTGAGGTGTGGAGCCACAGGGGGCTCAAGCAGCCCCCCGGCCCCTGGGAACAGGGAAAAGGGAGCATCCACAGCCCCACGTGCTCCAGGGAGGTCAGGGCAGCACCCAAAAGTGTTCCTTGTCTCCCTGCACCCATTTCCTTCTGTGTGCTCCGGGTGAGGAGGCTGGGGCAGAGGTCAGGGTCCTGAGCTCTGATTCCCCAGCAGGATTGTTTTCCTGGCCTCCCTGCCTTCCCCTGGCTCCAGAGTGTGCTCCTGTGCCAGCAGGATGTTTCCAGGGCAGGAAGCCATCCTGGAGACCACAGAATGCACCTGTTGCTCCATGCATCACGGGAGGCATCCTTGGGGAGGCAGTGGAACGAGAATGAGTGGAGTAAGGTGGAGTAGGAAGCATTTCTTCTCTCAGGGAGACATATCCCCAAGCAGTGGCCTTTTCTCTGGTCAGACTGCAGCCAGGGGAGCTCAGGGTTCCCTGGGCTGGCAGTGAGCAGACGTGTCTTACGGGAAAGGGTGTGACTTCAGGAGAGAGCTGGGGTGCTGCTCCCAGGCTGTGCCAGGCAGGCAGCCACTGGCACAACTGGAAAGGTGACTCCTGTGTGTGGCAGCCTGCTGGGAAGCAGGGGCCCTGCTGCCTGGGCTGTGCAGCTGCTGGGGCACAGGGGAAGCTGTGGGGCTGTGGTTCCCATTGCCAGCCCGGCGGTGACGGTTACCCCGAGAGGTGCAGGGCTGTGTCACTGCTCTGCACCTGGAGCAGCCTGCACTGCCTCCGGGCTCTCCTGCAGCTAAGGGAGGCTCTCCTGAGGGCTGGTTCTCCTTCCCTCAGCTGTTGCCAGCAAACATGTGAAATCTGAGTGTCCCGCTCTGCTTCGCTCCATGGGGTCCCGACCACGCTGGCACAGCCACCCCCAGGTCACGCAGCACATTTGCTGCTGCCCAGGGCTCTGGGGGTGTGAAGGTCCCAAGGGGGGACCCTCTGCACCACGCAAGGTCACAGTTGTGCTGCTGAACCTTCTCTGTGCTGGGGTGGCTGTTCTGAGCCACAGGAGCAGAGAATGGCATCCCCAGCCCAGTCAGGGTAGGGACCTCTCCCCGTGGTGGGAGACCCTACACCCAGCACCAGGGAGTGTCCTGGTCCCATCAGTCTCAAGTGCCCCCAGAATGGTGCTTCAGTAAAGGCCTGAGCCTGCCCTGCTCAGCTTTCCCACGCTGCTCAGAGCCTGGGGAAAGCAACCACGGCCGTTGGTGCTTCCAGCAGCTGAGGGTGAGGAAGAGGTTGGGTGATAGCAGAGCAGATAAGAGGCAGCCTGGATGTGGGGCCAGGATGGGGGTCCCCACCAGCCCCCTGTCCCCTCCTGCTGTCTCTTGAACCTCCCCCTGCAAAGGATGGGCATGGGGGACAGCCTGTGCATGTGCTCCAGTTTACACTTGTTTCCACTTTGCTTGTTGGGTTTTTTGGCACATTTTAAGCCCAGAGTGGGTTTTTCCTCCAGCCTTGCCACTATCTCAGCATCCCTAGGGAGGACAGGCTGTGTCCTGGCAGGAGGGCAGTGGGTGGTGTGAGCTGGGGAGTGATGCCACATCCAGGACACGCCTTGGACACAGCCTGGGCTGTGCTTGTGCAGGGCTGTGCACCCTGAATTTGAACAAAGCCCCCGTGCTGCCCTGCAGGAGCTGTGCTGGCTGGGTGTCATCTGTGCTGGCTGTGGCAGATGGCAGCTCAGTCACAGAGGAAAACATTAGTCTTGGGTCAGAGGTCACAGGAACATCTGCCTCGGGATGCTTGCAGTGCCCGCATTGCTGCGCAGGGACAAAACCTGTTGCTGGTGGCTTGGAGCAAAAGCCTTGTGCAGCACAGAGCCAGCAAAGGGCTGGCAGCACCAGAGCCACTCACAGGGAGCACCCAGAGCAGAACCCAAGGCTGGGGGGGCTGGGGTGGGCACCCAGCTCTGGCAGAGGTGCTGGAAGCAGTGGCAGCCCAGCGAGCAGAGGTGTGGAGCGGAGCTGGGGCAGCAGTTGGCTCTGATACTCCTGCAGCTCCTTCATTCAAGCTCACTCTTTTGATTTTCTGATCTGCTGAGCTCTCCTGGAGCCTCGCTGGAGTAGCTGCAGCGTTGGGCCTCTGGTTGTAACTCCTCAAGGATGTGCAGCAGACACAACAAATGCACGTGCCCGTGCTGAGCAGATCCAGATTTGGCCCAGGCTTGGTGCTGGGAGCAGAGTGGGAATTCAGGGCTGCTGTTGCTGTTCCCAGGCTGTCCCCAGGGACTGCTGTCTGACCTTGGACAAGGCCTTCTCCATCACCCTTCACACTGGCCATGAATCATGGAGATTTATGGCTGGCAGCTCAGTGCATTATTAATCTTGTCCCCCCTCACCACAGTTTGCACTCGGATGCTCATTCCGAGGGGGAAGACACATCCCAGCCTGCTGCTGTGGGAATCCAGCTCCCAGCCTCTGCCTGACCCCCAGAAACAAAAAAAGCCTCGGGGATGGCCAGCCCCAGACACCCAGGGGAGTGTAAATCAGTGTGCTCAGCCCTGCAAGGAGCACCCTCATGCACGGGGGGGGGACTGGCTGCTGTCCCCTGTCCTGCCTGCTCCCGTGGTGGAACACACCCCAGAAGTGCAGAGGTGTGAGATTTTCTGCTGGAATGGTGCTGGGAGGGGGGGAATTGTGTGCTGGAGCAGGGCTTGGCCATCACCAGGATGGGGATGGGGATGGGGATGTGAATTGGGATGGGGATGGAGATGCTGTCAACCTCCATCAGTGGCTAAAACGGAGCAGTTGATGCCTCCTCAGCACGTTAATGAGTGAATGGAAACTATGAGGGAGACACAGGGGTATTTTTAGCCATTCCTGCCTGGTTTGGGAACAGGGAGCTTGTCATGCCTGGAGCTGGGACTGTGACCACACCAGCCCAACTGAGGCTTTCACAGAGGCTCCTCAGGACCCCAGGCAGCTTGGCCACATTTCAGTGCCTCCAAGCTGCTTTCTAATGGCTCTCCCGAGCTGTTTTGATCCTGCAGCACCCGCCCTGTCCTCTGCCAACAGGTACATCTGTAATTAAAGCCCAGCTTTAATGTCTCCTATGCTAATTTCCATGAGCTGCTTGGGGTTTGCTTTGGGTTGCCCTGGCTTGGGAAATGCCAAAGGAAAAACCACAGGGTGATCTTCACCTGGCTGAGCCCGCGGGGACGTCGCATCCTCCACGTCTGCTCACCTGACACCACCTCGTGTTTTTTACAGAAAATAAAGCTCAGCTCCTTGGGCTGAGCTTTAGGAGAGGTTTTTAGTCCTTGGAGAAATAAGTGGTTGTAGCATAGCTGGGAGTTGAACTTAGCTCTGCTGAATCCAGCCTTTCCAGACCTGGAAAAGTTGGAAAATAACTCCAACTTGGGTTGCCCTGGTTCTTCACCTGGTTTTTGATCTCTTGCTTTGCATGTGAGACTTGTCTCCAGGCTTTCCTCTGCAGCCAGGACTCCCTGAATCTGCTGAGGTCGCTGGGCTTTGAAATGCAGCTCCAGACTGTCTGTGAGTGAGCTCTGGGACCAGTGAGGGGAGGGGACAGTGAAATTCATCCTGTGGCTCCATCCACAGCTGGGAATGTGCTCTCCCCTGCTTGTCCCAGACCTGCTGTTGCAGGAACAGCCCCGTTCTCTGCTGAGGCATCTGCAGAAGATGCAGGAGTGATGTGGAGAGGGAGGAGGATGTCCTGGGCACAAAGAAACCAAGATGATTCAGAAACCGTGGAAAGATTTGGGAGCTGTGTGTGCAGTGGGTGTGTGAGGCTGGGAGTTGCTGGGCACGTCAGAGGGTCCGTGCTGCACAGCCCCACGTGGAATGACAGAAACTCCTCCCTGGGTTAGAGCAGTGACTGCTGGTATGGAAGGGTGCCTGTGCTGTGGTGATTTTTTCCTTAAGATTTGCTGGGAATGCCCCTCTTGGGAGGAGAAATATGGAGCATGAGTGTACTCTGGACTTGATGGCCCAGCTGTGCCCATCTCAGCCCTTCCAAGCTGAGCTCTTCCCTGCCATCTGCTGCACTCTCCTCACTTCTGGAGCTGGTTGTGACCATAAATCAGCTCTTAAACAAAGAGAAGTTAATTTTAAAATAATCTGCCAACTCTGTGAAACTTGAGGGGTTTCCTGAAGCACAAGCCTGGGAAGCCCCTGAGCAGCCCAGCCACGTGTGGGGCAGCCCCCAATCCAGGCAGTGCCACTGTCCCCAACCCGGGCACTGCCACTGACCCCAGCCCGGGCACTGCCACTGTCCCCAACCCAGGCACTGCCACTGTCCCCAACCCTGGCACTGCCACTGTCCCCAACCCAGGCACTGCCACTGACCCCAACCCGGGCACTGCCACTGACCCCAACCCAGACACTGCCACTGTCCCCAACCCGGACACTGCCACTGACCCCAACCCGGACACTGCCACTGTCCCCAACCTGGGCACTGCCACTGACCCCAACCCACCCCGTGCCTTCGGGCAGGGGCTTCCCTGCCCCTCAGGGTTCTTCTTCCCATCACTAAATAACCTCCTGGCTAATAACCACACCCAGATTCAGGCTGGGATTTACTTTGGTTTTCCATCCTTGTGTTCAATCCCGCCTTGCCTGCGCTGGAATCGGAATCGGTCCGAAAATTAATCAGTGGGGGGGAGTTGGGCTGTGTGCCCCTCTCCCCGACCTCACAGCACAGGATCCCCAATTCCGTAGAGCTCTGCTGGCCTCCAGCCTTGTCCTGGGGTGCCGAGCATCCGCTCTGGTCCCGCAGCATCCCCGTGTCCCTGTCCCGTGGTGGCACCGCCGTGCCCAGCGCTTCCCGCGCTGCCATCGCACCTCTCTGTCCAGCAGCAATTTTCTTTTTCTCCTCCTTATTCCTCTTTTTTTCCCCCCTCTCCTCACTCCCCTCTTTTCTTCCCTCTCTCCTCATTCCCCTTTTCTTCCCACTCTCCTCATTCCCTTTTTTTTCTCCTCTCCTCATTCCCGTCTTTTCTTCCTCCTCTCCTCATTCCCCTCTTTTCTTCCCTCTCTCCTCATTCCCCTTTTCTTCCCCCTCTCCTCATTCCCCTCTTGTCTTCCCCGTCTCCTCACTCCCCTCTTCTCATTCCCCTCTTTTCTTCCCGCTCTCCTCATTCCCTTTTCTTCCCCCTCTCCTCATTCCCCTTTTCTTCACCCTCTCCTCATTCCCCTCTTTTCTTCCCCCTCTCCTCACTCCCCTCTCCTCATTCCCCTCTTTTCTTCCCGCTCTCCTCATTCCCTTTTCTTCCTCCTCTCCTCATTCCCCTTTTTTCTTCCCCCTCTCCTCATTCCCCTTTTTTTCCCCCCCACTCTCCTCATTCCCTTTTTTCCCTTCCTTTCCCTCCCATCGCGCCCTCCCGTGCCGCTCCGCTCCTCTCCAGCCCCGCGCAGCGCGGGGGGATTGTTTTAAGAAAAAAAGCGTGTGCGGTGCGGCAGATCGGGGCTTTTGCCAGATGACTGCCCAGCCCAGCGGCGTGCCTGTGCCTGCTCCTCTCCCCGTCCCTGTCCCGCACAAAGAGCCCTTCTCCGGCGGCCCCGAGCTCCGCATTCCCCCGCGCAGCCACCCAGAAGCGGCCGCGGCGCCCGGGGCTCGGAGCCGCCGGCGAGCCGGGCACCGTCCGTCCGCGGGCGCCGGCAGCTGCTGAGCCTCATTAGGATGCACACCTGCTCCCCGCCGCCCTTTGTGTGCCGAGCAGATGCCCTGATTTATTATTATACACATTTTCTTTTTCATTTGGCCTGGATAATGCCGTCTCATTAACTCAAAATGTCTCCGAATCCTGACAAATTCTCACACAATCCCCAACAATGAAATCAGAATTGGGTTAAAAAAAAAAAAAAAAGAAAAAGAAGGGGAAAAAAAAAAAGTAGGAGAAGAGGGGGAGCGGGGCTGAAACGTGGTCTTGCCGCCGGCAAAGCGCTGTGGCTCCGGGCTGGGGTGGCTGAGGGTGGGGTTTGCTGCTTGTGCTTCACCAGAGGAGCCCCACGGGCTTGTTTTGGGGCTTGCAGGTGACTGCTGGGCTCTGYAGCATCCTCTGGGAGCCCCCTGCTCGCCCCCTTGCCACAGGAGCCTTGGAGGCATGCAGGAGGCTCAGGAATGCGATGTCCCACCAGGTCTGATGGCAGCAGGTGTGAGCTCGTGGTGCCCTGAGCCTGACCTGCCACRGCACCCTGGGGACCCCCAGGTGCTGTCACCTTCCCCACCCATCACCTCCAGCTGGGGTTGCCTTACCCCCAAGCAGGAGGGTTTGTGCCTCACCCCTGGGATTKTTTTGTGTCAGGTGCACAGCTTTGTTGCATCCTCATCCTGCCCGCTCTGCAGGGTCTTGCCAGCCACACATCCTGCCCAGGCCCACCAGGATGGCTGGTGGGGTTTGCCCTCAGGGCACATCTCTGGTGCCAGCTCCAGCCCAGGTGGCCAGTGGTGACAGATGGTGAAGCTGGTGGTGGCATCAGCGGTTCTTTTCTCAGGGCCCCCACACAGAGGGATGCAGCAGCCAGAGCCACTCRCCCTCCTCGTGCAGGGTTTGCCTTTGGGGAAACTCTCAGCTGACTTGGAGGAGCAGGAACTTGTCCCACCTGTTGCCAGCYGGTGCTGAGCTCCTGCTTAATTGTGTTTGAGTGATTTAGGAGGTTAAAAATAGCCCTGGTGCAGCAGAGACTCCAGTGTGGGCAGGGAGCAGGGCTGGCCCCATGCTGATGGCCCCCTGGATTTAGTGTGGGTATGGGGATGCTCCTCTTGCCCCCACCACGTGTCCCTTGTGCCTCGATTTCCCCGTTCAGCAGGGAGGGGAGGGAGATGAGACACAGGATGTCAGCGCCGCGGCTGCGGTTCTGCAAGCCAGCACAGGCCCCTCCATGGGGACGCCTTTGTTCCCAGCACCTTTCATCCTCCCCTTCCCAGCCCGGAGCAGCCAGGGCAGAGCCTGGATGGGGCTGGGCCGGTCCCGGGGGCTCACGGTGCCCTCGGGGCCGTCCYGCTGATGGCATCTCCCCTCACCCCTGCCAGGTGTAGCGGTGCCTACGTGGGCGAGCGGTGCCAGCTGCCCAACCCGTGCCTGAGCTCCCCCTGCAAGAACGCGGGCACCTGCACGGCGCTGGTGCGCGGCAGCACGGTGGATTACAGCTGCGCCTGCCGCCTGGGCTTCACCGACGAGCTGTGCCTGACGCCCCGCGACAACGCCTGCCTCAGCAACCCCTGCCGCAACGGCGGCACCTGCGACCTGCTGACGCTCAGCGAGTACAAGTGCCGCTGCCCGCCCGGCTGGTCRGGTGAGGGGGGCACCTGGGGGCACGGCCTGGGCAGGGAGGGATGGGTGCCACAGCGGGGAGAGCTGCCTCTGAGTTTGGGTTTGGGGAGGTGGGCAGGGTGGTCTGCAAAGCTGGTTGGGGGTGGGTGGGGAGCAGCTGAGGGAGCTGTGACCCTACTGCACAGTGGGGGTTTGAGGKGGGGGGGATCACATACAACCAATCCCAGATCTGGGGGCTGGGGGCTTGAGGTGGGGGGGATCAGGTACAACCAATCCCAGATCTGGGGGCTGGGGGCTTGAGGTGGGGGGGATCAGGTACAACCAATCCCAGATCTGGGGGCTGGGGGCTTGAGGTGGGGGGGGATCACGTACAACCAATCCCAGATCCAGGTCTGCACCCTGGTGTAGATCACTGGCACCAAGAGCTGCCACAGGGGTGGAGAGCTGCCTGTGATTTTGGCTTTGGGGAAGTGGGCAGGGTGGTCTGCAACGCTGGTTGGGGGTAAGTGGATGGCAGCTGAGGGAACTGCGACCCTACTGCACAGTGCAGGGATCAGGTACAACCAATCCCAGATCCAGGTCTGCACCCCAGTGTAGATCACTGCCRCCAAGCGCTGAGCTGCTGTTTGCATCCTCACCCTCCCTCCCTGCCCTCCCCAGGTAAAACCTGCCAGCAGGCCGACCCCTGTGCCTCCAACCCGTGTGCCAACGGGGGCCAGTGCGTGCCCTTCGAAGCCCACTACATCTGCCGCTGCACCGCCGGCTTCCACGGCGCCAACTGCAAGCAGGACGTCAACGAGTGCAACATCTCCCCGCCTGTCTGCAAGAACGGGGGCAGCTGCACCAACGAGGTGGGCACCTACCAGTGCTCCTGCAAGCCAGCCTACACGGGGCAGAACTGCGAGCACCTCTACGTGCCCTGCAACCCCTCGCCCTGCCAGAACGGGGGCACCTGCCGCCACATCGGGGACACCACCTACGACTGCACCTGCCTGCCAGGTAGGGAGGGGAGGGCATGGGGCAGCACTTTAGTCCACCCTGAGTGGGTGGTGCCTGAAGTTCCCGTCTGGGAGAGGCAGAACCCCTCTGGCTGTGCTTTAGGGAAGACGTTGGGCAGCGATGCTGAGGAGGAGAGTTCATCTGGGGGCTTTATATACTTTGTGCTTCACCAAAATAGCTCTTCCAAAACAACTGTTTGAGCAGAGGCCCCTGTGCGGATGCTCATATTCCAGAATAAGAGTGCCTTTTTCCGCTTTAGCCTAATCCACTTCCAGAATGGAATAATTAGCCCGGAATAGCTATTTTGGAAAGTTTCCGAGTGCTAATGGAGCTGGGGAAGGAAGACCCTCTCTGTGCTCGCTGCTGCTCCCTCTGGCAAGCTCTGGAGCAGGACTGCAGCCTCTGGCATGSAGAGCTCCTGTGGAGGGGCCTGGTGGGCACTGTCCTGGGAGCTCAGCGCCCTGGAAGGGATCTTGGCACCCTGGAAAGGAGCTTGGCACCCTGCAAACCCTAGAGAAGATCAGCAGCTGTGAAAGCTGACCCCAGCAAGCCCTTTCACTTCTGCCCTCAGACAGTGGGTCTGCAGTGCAGTAAGGGCAGGGAGCAGAAGAGACTGAGCAGCTCCATGCTTCCCCTGTCCCTGGGTCAGCTGGAGAAATGAAACTGGGGTTTCAGCCCAGAGCCACGCTCAGACCAGGTTGTGTTTCCTGGGCTGAGTGCTGTCCTTACCCAAGGCAGCCACACTGGCCAGCTGTGGCAGATGTGGAGGGGATGCACCCGCCCTGTCCCTGGGAAGGAAGCTGTGGGCAGCACTGTGGTGCTGAGGAGCCTCTTGTGGGGTTGGTTTGATCCTCTGGTCRCCCAGAGCCCAGCAGTGGCCAGAGCAGGGTGAGGGTTGGGTGGCTTCTCTGCTCTGCACCCTGGGCAGGGCTGGGCATTGCCGTGGGGAGCTCCAGCCTCCCTCCCTGAGCTCCTGCCCCATCTCTGCTGGGGACGTGGCATCAGGGTGGGCATGGGGTCTCCCAGATGGCACAGACACTCGCACCCAGCCTGGGTTAGGGCAGATAAGTGATCCCTGTGAGCTGTCTGGGGGATCTTGTCTTGATGTCTGACACAGGTTCAGAGGTTCCAGCCCCTTCCCAAAGCTTTCRGCTGCAGTACCTCAGCAATCTCATCAACCATCCAGGACAGACAGGGCCCTGCAGGATCTCCTGCCTCACCCCCACCACAGCTCCCCCAGGCTGGAGCAGAGCTCCTGTCCTTAGGGACAGGGAGGTGTGGGGCTGATGACCCAGCAGTGCCAGGAAGGAAGCCGGSAGGCGCTCCCAGGAGCGATGCTCCTTTGGAGCAGCTGGGAGCCCTGTCCCGCAGGGATGGGCAGGTGGAGGTGCAGGAGGAGCTGTGCTGGCCCTGCCCTGCCGTTCTGCTGACGAGGCGCTCTCACTGAGGCACAGCCCGGGGCACAGCCCTGCTCCCGGCAGGACCGGCGCTGGCACACCCAGCTGCAGCTCCGTGGGCTGCTCCCAGGAGATTTGCATCCTGCAGGAGCTGCCTCACCCCCCGTGGGCTGGCACAGCCCCTGCCCCAGGGAGCAGGGGGTCCCTCAGCAGCCCCTCCATGGCACACAATGCAGGAGCTGCAGGCAGCAGAGGGACAGGGGGCTGCTGCTCGTGATAAGGGGGTGATTGATATGCTGGTATGTGGCACAGCAAACGTGGAACAATGTCCCCTTTTCATTCCTGGAGAGGCCTGGCTGTACCGGGTTTCTTCAAGTTAAACTAATCTTGGCTGTTTTATCGTGCCATCGCTGCAGAATGTAACCCTGAGTTTAAAGTAATTGCCGTGCTAATTACTCATTTGGATGGTGCAAAATGAGTTAATCCTGGTATCTAGGACATTGTGAGCTATGGCTGCTCAGGCTCAGCCCCACTGCTTAAAAATGAGGTGCAAATCAATATTTTCTGCTCTGGGCTCCTACCAGCAATCATAAAAAGCTGTGGCTGCTCCCCATGTGATGGGGATGGGGAGAGGAAAATGTGGAGAGAGTGAGGGGAAAGYTCCCAGCTGGGCCAGGGTCTGGGGTCCCACAGAGGATGAGTCTGGGCACCTGGTCCTTACCTGTGCAGGTGACCTGGGTGGGGAGCAGCCCGGTCTGGACCTGCAGAACGCCCTGGGGAGTTTGAGGGAGCTGCAAATGGACACTGGCACTGTGGGCTGGCATTGCCACCCCAAACCACAAGCAGCTGGATCAAGAGCTGTGAGGGTCATACAGTAAATGCAGCTTTTAACATAAATGTCAGTGAGAGGTGGCTTGTCAGATGTCCTGAGGAGGGCCTGGCTGCTGTGCTCCTGCTGCAGAGGCTGGGGGCGGCAGGGTTTCCATGCTATCAGCTGGAGGTGATAAACCAAGCAGGAGGTGGGCTGGGATGAGCCCAGCGCCGTGTGGGACGTGTGCTCGCCCTGGCAGGGACTTGGATCCCCCTCAGGGGCAAGCGCTGCTGCTGAGGCTCTTTACAAGTGAAATTAAACGCCGGTGATTCAGCACTGGGTGCCACAAGCCTTCGTGGGAGCAGCCCTGCTTCGTTCTGGCTTGTGTGGAGTCAGATCCTCCACTGCTCGGGGCAGGCGTCTCCAGGGCTGGAGGCTCTGGCAGCAGGGACAGCCTGCCCTGTGCAGAGGCAGAATGGGGATGGAGGTCAAACCAGGCAGCTGCTTCAAAGCCACCTGGCACACGCTCAGCACCTGATAATGAACTTGCTGGAGGTGGGGGTGGTGAGGGGCACGGTGGTGACACAGCCAGGGGGTGAGTTGGCATCATGGCAGGCGTCTCCTCTGTGCAGGGTTCACGGGTCAGAACTGTGAGGAGAACATCAACGACTGCCCAGGCAACAACTGCAAGAATGGGGGCACCTGCGTGGATGGCGTCAACACCTACAACTGCCAGTGCCCACCTGAGTGGACAGGTAATGCCAGGAACGATGGTGGCACAAGGCTGGGCTGGGAGGACAGGTCCTGCTCAGGGGGACGATGGGCACAGTGTGGGCAGAGCCATCCTGCTTCACATCGGGAGTGGTCAGCGCCAGCTTCATGCAGGTGCCCTGTCCCCTGGCAGGTCAGTACTGCACTGAGGACGTGGACGAGTGCCAGCTGATGCCCAACGCCTGCCAGAACGGTGGCACCTGCCACAACAACCACGGCGGCTACAACTGCGTCTGTGTCAACGGCTGGACGGGCGAGGACTGCAGCGAGAACATCGACGACTGCGCCATGGCCGCCTGCTTCCACGGGGCCACCTGCCACGACCGCGTGGCCTCCTTCTACTGCGAGTGCCCCCACGGCCGCACAGGTCAGGCCCTGCCCCACCTTGTCCCCTGCCCTGCATGTCCCCTGGCTCCTCGGTGCTGTGACTCGTGTGCCCATCGTCCTTGACGTGCCTTTGGGTGCCCAGGTTTGCTGTGCCACCTGGATGATGCCTGCATCAGCAACCCCTGCAACGAGGGCTCCAACTGCGACACCAACCCTGTCAATGGCAAAGCCATCTGCACGTGTCCYTCGGGGTACATGGGGCCAGCCTGCAACCAGGACGTGGACGAGTGCTCGCTGGGTGAGCTSACATGGGGGTCAGCAGCATGGCTGGGGAGGGCTCTGGCACAACCAGGAGCGAGTCCTGAGAGCTGTGCTTGTGTTTTACAGGAGCCAACCCGTGTGAGCACGCAGGAAAGTGCATCAACACTCAAGGGTCCTTCCAGTGCCAGTGTCTGCAGGGCTACTCAGGCCCTCGCTGTGAGATTGATGTCAATGAGTGCCTCTCCAACCCCTGCCAGAATGATGCCACCTGCCTGGACCAGATCGGGGAGTTCCAGTGCATCTGCATGCCTGGTGTGTGGGCAGCCCTGTGGAATCAGCCTTGGTGCTGGGGGTGGGCAGTGGGTGGGCTTTGAGTGCCCCTGAGCTTCAGCTTGGTGCAGGGTTGGGGCAACATCTCCTGTGTGYCTGGGGATAGCACTGAAAAGAAAGAGCTCAGTAAAGGTTGTGTGGTGGGGGCACAAGGAGTGAGATTTGGGCACCATCAGCCCTGCACTGAACTCCTCCTCTTGCCAACCTTGGCTTGGATTGGGCCAAAACCTTTTGATCCCGGGAGCAGCTTGTGCATCAAATCCCACCACAGCCCCTGAGCTGCCTTTWAGAGATGGGAGGACTAGGTGTGCCCGGGTGTAACTCACCCACAGTGGGGCTGTGCCAGCCCCGTGCCAGGGCGCTGACAGTGCTGGGTCTCTCGGCAGGGTACGAGGGGGTTTACTGCGAGATCAACACGGACGAGTGCGCCAGCAGCCCCTGCCTGCACAACGGCAACTGCCTGGACAAGATCAACGAGTTCCACTGCGAGTGCCCCACTGGTACGGGGCACCCTCCCACTGCCAGCAGCCATCCCACTGCCCCCGTGGTGGAAACAGAGCCAGGATGAATCCTGGCTCGAGCCAAGAACGGGCTCCTTGAATTTCATAGCCCTCCGAAATGGGGAGAGCGTGGCAAGCACCTCTTGGTGCTTTGGAGGGAGCTTCTCCAATTGGGATGAGGGGCTGAGCCCCGTGCAGGCCACGCTGCTCCAGCTCCCGCCCATGGGAGAGGGGAAGGAGGATTAAACCCCACGGCTTTGCACTTGAAAAGGCCCCTCTTTGGGAAGGAGGGCTGGGGGCTGGGGGGGGCCGCACCAGCGGCTTTGAATGCRGTGTCAAAGTCACGGGGTGGAGCAGAGAATGGGGAGACGGTTAATCTGTGAAAGGAGGTTTTGAAGTTCAGAGACTTTGCTCCTCTAGAGATGTAAATAAGATGCTCTCAATGGTGGGTCGCAGCCCCGCATTCAGGGCCCCCAGCAGCCATCCCCATGGAAACCCGGCGCCCGGGCCGGGATGCGGGGGGCCGGCGGGAGCTGCCCGGGCAGGGAGGGGAGCCCGGCAGGGAGGGGAGCCTGGCAGGTCCGGCCGTGTGCAGGGATGCCACTTCTCCCTCCATTCCAGGCTTCAACGGGCACCTGTGCCAGTTTGACATCGACGAGTGTGCCAGCACCCCCTGCAAGAACGGTGCCAAGTGCGTGGATGGCCCCAACACCTACAGCTGCGAGTGCACTGAAGGTGAGGGGATGCTGGGGGGCTGTGGGGATCACCTGCCCCGTGATGTGCTATAAAACCACACTGACAAATCATTTAGTGCCCATCTCTGCAAGCACCTGCTGTGGCAGGTGTTCCCGAGCCGTCCATCAGTGAGGTTGGTCCCTTCTGATGTGACAGCAGGGCAGGATGTCTGTCCCTTTCCCTGGTGGTGGCAGAACAAGTCGAGCTCTGGAGCCTGCTGGCCCCGGAGCCAGGTGTGTGGAGCCTGGCACTCCTTAGGTGTGGCCCCGCAGCAGCCGTCCCACCGTGCTCCCGCCCGCAGCGAGGGGGAAGGCAGGAAGGAAGGAATAAAGCTGCCTCTATGGGCATGCAAGGTGCAGGGCCGTGGGGGCTGGCCGACCGAAACCCAAGGAGCAGTTGCACAAAATGATGACTTGAGCCCTGGTGGCAAACAGTGGCTCTTTTGTGGAGCAGCTCCCGCCAGAAATCTTCCAGCTGAATGGCCTCTAATTAGTGTCTTGCTAATGCCAAGCCCCGATGAAAAGCTGCTATGTGGGCTTGGCGGGGTCTAGTCAAAGCTGTACTTTGTCCTCGGCTCTCCACCCCCAAACCCGGCGGGGAGGGAGCTGGCCAGGAGAATAGGAGCTGCCGGGGGGGGGTTATTATTGGGGGGTGCTTGCAGCCAGCCCCGCCGTGCGTGCTGGGACGAGCGCGGGGCCCTGCTTGCAGCCCAGGCTGCTTTAATGCAGGGCATTGTGCACCCCGGGACAAAGCCCCCGGGCTGGGGTCTGAGCAGCCCCCCCAGCACACATCGGGGTGCTCCCTGCCTGCACCCCGCTCCTGGGGGTCCCAGAGATCACAGTGGGGCAGGTAAAGGCACCCCGGTGCGCTGCCTCACACCTGGAGAGGGTGGGAAGGAGTGTGCCCCATCCCCACCCCGTGTCCCCCATCCCCACCCCGTGTCCCCCGCCCTCACCCTGTGTCTCTCCTGCTGCTGGCAGGTTTCACAGGTGCTCACTGTGAGATTGACATCGATGAGTGTGACCCTGACCCGTGCCACTATGGGACCTGCAAGGACGGCATCGCCTCCTTCACCTGCCTCTGCCAGCCCGGCTACACGGGCCACCGCTGTGACATCAACATCAACGAGTGCCAGAGCCAGCCCTGCAAAAATGGGGGCACCTGCCAGGACAGGAACAACGCCTACAACTGCATCTGCCTCAAAGGGACCACGGGTGAGCAGGAGGGAGCTCCTGGGTCGGCAGTGCCGGTGCAGCATCCCACTCCCGTCCTCTTCCTCTTCCTCAGGCAGGTTGGCCCTGGGCCACCACCAGCAGCCACCCTGGTGCCAGGGCTGGCCTGGGGCATCCCAGGTGAGGGCGAGTTCTCCCAGTTTGGTGCCCGGCTCAGGCAGGAGCCGCGCCCCAGCCGGGAGCTGCCCATGGCGGAGGCGCTTTGTTGTGGGGCGGCGGTGGCAGTTGGTGCCAGCGGGGTTCATTTTACTGCTTTGATGGGTCTGGGGACTTTCCAATGACACCCCTCTCCTCTTGGGGACCCCCTAACAACCCCCCCTCTCCTCCCCAGGCTCCAACTGCGAGATCAACCTGGATGATTGTGCCAGCAACCCCTGTGACTACGGCAAGTGCATCGACAAGATCAATGGCTACGAGTGCACCTGCGAGCCGGGGTACACAGGTGAGAGCAGGGCCTCACACCCTGGGGACCTGCAGCTGCTGGTRCCTCACAAAACCAGGACAAGGGTGGAATAAGGAGGGGGGATGCTGCCATCCCGCTTGTAGGAGGTTTTACACCCTCCAGCGCTCCTGCTTGTTCAGGAGGGTGACCCCGGCTCAGTCCGAAATCAAAGGGGTGTCTGGTGCTGCGAATTCGACTCCCGCTGCGCCCACTCCCATGGGTATCAGGTTGCTGCCTTGTCCAACTGGTTTGTTTGATGGCTGCTGGAAATGGTGGAGGGCTTTGATGGGAGCAGCCCCCGCCGCTCCCCGCTCGCGCGGCCCCTTGTCCTCGGGCCCGCCGGGAGCTGAAATAAAGCCTGGCTTTGTCAGCCATGGCAGGTAGGGTTACAGGCTGAAACCTCCTCCCTGGCTTACAGGCTGAAACCTCCTCCCTTCGCTGTTCCCTCCTGGGCCAGAGCAGCCCAGGGCACGGCCTCTTCCCAGTCCCATTTAGTGAAGGCAGGCAGGCAGGCGATGCAGGGTGTGAATTCACTCTGCCTGCAGGGCAGCCAGCAGAGTGTGTCCTGAGATCCCAGCCTCCAGCAGACACTCCCTGGGTGGCTGGAGGGGGGAATGCCTGGTGGGTGCACTCCCCACCCCGTGCTGTTCATGCTCATGGGGTAACTGCTCCTTGCTCCCCCTCTGCAGGGCGCATGTGCAACATCAACATCGACGAGTGTGCCAGCAACCCCTGCCACAACGGGGGCACCTGCAAGGATGGCATCAATGGCTTCACCTGCCTCTGCCCCGAGGGCTTCCACGACCCCAAGTGCCTGTCTGAAGTGAATGAGTGCAACAGCAACCCCTGCATCCAYGGGAAATGTCACGATGGATTGAATGGGTAGGCTGGAGGGTGCAGGGGCTGCTGGGGAGCTGCAGGGACCAAAGGGTCCCCACAAAGTCAGGGTTAGAGGAGGGCRAGCATCTGTCCCCTGAGCTGGTGCTTGTCCATGCTCTGAGCCAGTGCAATGGGATATTTCCCYGAAGGGACAGGATTTGCTGGATAAATGATGGCTGGTGCAGCCTAGAGGGCTGGGATGGACCRGATCTTTATGCCCCAATTTTTCCCCAAAGCTACAAGTGTGACTGTGACCCTGGCTGGAGTGGGACAAACTGTGACATTAACAACAACGAGTGTGAATCCAACCCCTGCATGAATGGTGGCACCTGCAAGGACATGACCAGTGGCTAYATCTGCACCTGCAGAGAGGGCTTCAGTGGTAAGTGAGGGGTTAGGTTGGATATTCAAAACAATTTCTTCCTGGAAATGATGGTCAGGCAYTGGAACARGSTACCCAGGGAAGTGGTGGAGTCACCATGATTGGAAGTGTTCAAAAGGAGTGTGGATGTGGAACATAGTGATGCTGGGTTAATGGTTRGACTTGATAATCTTAGAGGGCTTTTCCAGCATTAGCAAGTCTGTGATTCCATGATTCTAAGGGTGCAGCCAGGGATGCTGCCATGTTCCCCTCACACTGAGGCCTGGGTGRGAGCTGTGGGTGGGTGTTCCATGATGCTGGATGGGCTGGAGGCTTCATTTTGGGCACAGTGGAGCCCCAGGTGTGGCTGGGAGCTGTGGCAGTGCAGGTGTTGACCCTCAGCAGAGTTCAGGGCTGGAGCTGAGCACAGGAGGCTTTCCCAGGGCAGTGGGTGTGCTGTTGTCATTGCCACCWTGTCCCCACTGTGCCCTCCGCCCCCTGCCACCAGCACTCCTCCATCACAGCCACTTCTGTCTATTTTTCTCAACACAGGCCCCAACTGCCAGACCAACATCAACGAATGTGCTTCCAACCCCTGCCTGAACCAGGGCACGTGCATTGATGACGTTGCTGGCTACACCTGCAACTGCCTCCTGCCCTACACAGGTGAGGGGAGCACCCCGTGCCCCAGCACAGCCCTGCRGAGTTTCTGCTTCACGTGTGACACCAAACTGGTCCCCAGCACATGCACGGAGCTGGCGCTGAGCACGAAGGCTTCCCTCACTCTGCCCTGCCCGCAGCCACGGCGCAGCCGGAGGAAATTTGCGGGAGCTTCCTCCYTCCCTCCTCTTCCTCCTCCTCCTGGAGGGTGCCTCAGGGGCAGCAGCACCCAGGGGCTGCCCCACTGACACTCCCCAGCCRTGGTGCCCGTGCTGGAAGGGGCAGCCCGGGGCCGAGGGGCCGGGGGATTCTGCTGAGCCGATTCCTGTTTGCCGGCCCCGCGCTTCCGCCCGCCAGCCCTGCACAATCGCAGGAAGCCATGAGCTGTTTCCTGCCCTCTGCAGTGGCCATAGAAACCCCTGGGGGGGACGGGGACTGGGCAGCCAGGGGAGGGGAAGGCTCTGGAAAATAGCAAAGGCCAGTTCAGGAGATACTGGCTGACAGGGAAGATAAGGGTTCGGAGGGAACGTGTCCCTTGGCTGGACGTAAACAGGAAAAGCAGTGGAGAGGGAAGGGGAGAGGGAGTGCAAGGGGGAAAAGACACCCTGAGCAGCACTTCCCTGCCAACGGAAGCGTGCAGTGCTGTCATGTAGCCCAGAGAGCCAGGGCTTAAAAGTTTGTGGGGGTTCAGGGTCATGGGTGACCCAGAATGGAGGAGACAGCCCCAGCTGGGCTGCCCTGGGGTGCTGGGGAAGTCCAGAGCCTTCCCCAGACTGGCAGCAGCCCCGGGCAGGGGACAGGGATAGTGGGGTCTTGGGCCACCTGTCCTTTTGGAGGGTGTCAGTGGGTGCTTGTGCCTGTGCAGGAGCCACCTGTGAGGATGTGCTGGCCCCCTGTGCTGGCAGCCCCTGCAAGAACGGTGGCGAGTGCCAGGAGTCAGAGGACTACAAGAGCTTCTCCTGCAGTTGCCCCCCTGGCTGGCAAGGTATGGACGTGGCCCTTTTGGGGTTAGAACCCCCTGCTCCCCCAGGGAGGGAAAGGCACAGGGAGGGAGCCAGGCCTTGGGGAGGGCCTTGACCTGCCCCAGGGCTCTGCTGGGTGGATGGGACACAACCATTGCCTGCATCCCTTGGCCTCTGCCCTGCTGTGAGCTGTGCCCAGGATATCGTTGTCACCCCTGGGGCTTCCACCAGCACCCGCAGCCTACACAATCCCTGTCCTGCTGTGTCCCCAGGTCAGACCTGTGAGATTGACATCAATGAGTGTGTGAAGAGCCCCTGCAGGAACGGGGCCACGTGCCAGAACACCAACGGGAGCTACCGCTGCGCCTGCCGCACCGGCTTCTCCGGCCGCAACTGCGACACCGACATCGACGACTGCAAGCCCAGTAAGAGCAGGGGCTGCACCCAGCCCACCCTGGGCCTCATCACGCTTCCTGGGGCTGGGATTCTCCATGCATGGACCAGCCCTGGCTGCCGCTGTGGCCTGGGCTGTGCTGCGAGCCCTGCTTGGCTTTTGGGCCACCTCAGGCRTGTCCCAGTTGAGCTGTGTCAGTCCAAGGCAGGAGGAAGGAGGCTGGGGGACAGTGCGTGCCATGGGTTCTCCTTGTGCCCAGTCTTCTGGAGGGGTTGGTGTGGCTTCTGCCCAGTCCATGGGCTCAGTCCCATCCCATATCTCCACATGGCCAGGGAATGTGTATGGGAACAGTGCTGTGGGGCAGCTCCTGGGCTGGGCTGCAGCACCACAGCCAGACCCATCACATCTCCATGTGCACGTCCCTCCTCTCCAGATCCATGCCACAATGGTGGCTCCTGCTCTGATGGCATTGGCACCTTCTTCTGCGAGTGCCTGGCTGGTTTCCGTGGGCCCAAGTGCGAGGAGGACATCAATGAGTGTGCCAGCAACCCCTGCAAGAACGGGGCCAACTGCACCGACTGCGTCAACAGCTACACCTGCACCTGCCCCTCCGGCTTCAGCGGCATCCACTGCGAGAACAACACCCCTGACTGCACAGAGAGGTACAGTCCTGGAGCTGGGACACAGGGCTGAGGTCCCTGTGCTGCCCCACAGCCCTGGCTTGGCGCGTGGGGCATGACCAGCCGTGGCTCACYGGGGCGCGGTGTCTGTGTCCCCAGCTCCTGCTTCAACGGTGGCACGTGTGTGGATGGCATCAACACCTTCACCTGTGTCTGCCTGCCCGGCTTCACGGGCAGCTACTGCGAGCACAACATCAACGAGTGTGACTCCAAGCCCTGCCTGAACGGGGGCACGTGTCAGGACAGCTACGGCACGTACAAGTGCACCTGTCCCCAGGGCTACACCGGCCTCAACTGCCAGGTACAGGAGCCTGGGGTGGATGCTGCTGTGGGGATCTGGGGGTCACTGCGGTCTCCACTCCCTGCTGGGTCCTCACCCTCCTCTCCTGCTCTGCTCCCCCAGAACCTGGTGCGTTGGTGTGACTCCTCGCCCTGCAAAAACGGAGGCAAGTGCTGGCAGACCAGCAACCTGTACCACTGCGAGTGCAACAGCGGCTGGACAGGGCTCTACTGCGACGTCCCCAGCGTGTCCTGTGAAGTGGCTGCTAAGCAGCAGGGTAAGGCCCTGCCCTGTGTACAGGGCCAGGCTGGGGTCCCAGGTGTGCCCTGTGCTGGGCGCTGAGCAGGGATKTGGCCCGTTGTCTTGGTGGGGATCTCTGGAACAGCAATCTCAAGGATTGCTCTAGCAATGCTCCCCCAAGGCTGTGATTCCCCATGGGATGTGTGTGGCCAGGACACGGCCTGTGGTGTGTGGGTGTCACCAAGGCCTCTACATCTCACTCTGCTCTCCCTGACAGGTATCGACGTAGCACACCTCTGCAGGAACTCGGGGCTCTGTGTTGACACTGGCAACACTCATTTCTGCCGCTGCCAGGCCGGCTACACCGGCAGCTACTGCGAGGAGCAGGTGGATGAATGCTCCCCCAACCCCTGCCAGAAYGGAGCCACCTGCACAGATTACCTGGGAGGCTACTCCTGCGAGGTGGGTGCCTGGGGGGGCAGGAATTCCCAGGGGAAAAGCCTCAGTTACTGCTTTTCTGCTGCCCTTGCACGATGCCCCTTTACCAAGTTAGAGATTTGGGTGCTGGCTATGCTCCTAGAGCTCCCAGAGCTGTATGGGAATGGGAGGAACCTCTCTGATAGTTTCTCTCTTTCCTCCTTGCAGTGTGTGGCTGGTTATCATGGAATTAACTGCTCGGAGGAGATCAATGAATGCTTGTCCCACCCATGCCAGAATGGAGGAACCTGCATCGATCTCATCAATACCTACAAATGCTCCTGCCCCAGAGGAACTCAAGGTAAATTAATTCCCCAGGCTGGGGCATTAGTGGGTTGAGTGCAGATATCCTTGGATTCTGCTCATTAGCTGCTYGGGCTGGCGGCAGCAAACACGGCGGGCGAGGTTTGTGTTTGCTCCTGGGCTTAGCCATCAAGGCCACGGGCCTTGGCCACGTGGTGCCACGTCCCTCCTGTCCCAGAGGTGGCTCAGGCTGCCACTGACGTGGTCAGGCTCAGCCCCTGGGCAGGGCAGGCTGACACAAGGGAGCAGTGGGCCCCCGATACTGTTTGATGAGCTGTGTGGGTTGTTCCCCCCTCTCTCTAGGGGTGCACTGTGAGATCAATGTGGATGACTGCAGCCCTTTCTTTGATCCTGTCACCCTGGGGCCCAAGTGCTTTAACAATGGCAAGTGCAAGGATCGGGTAGGTGGCTACAGCTGCATCTGCCCCCCTGGCTTTGTAGGGGAGCGCTGCGAGGGAGATGTCAACGAGTGCCTGTCCAACCCCTGYGACGCCCGCGGCACCCAGAACTGCGTGCAGCGGGTCAACGACTACAAATGCGAGTGCAGACCTGGCTATGCAGGTGAGCCCTGCATCCCCTCTGCTCCCAGGGCCCAGCCTGCAGCCCCCCAGCCGCCCCAGGCATCCCTTCCTCTGCTCCTCACACGCTCCTCTCCCTCGCAGGCCGTCGCTGTGACACCGTGGTGGACGGCTGCAAGGGCAAACCCTGCAGGAATGGGGGGACCTGTGCTGTTGCCAGCAACACTGGCCGTGGCTTCATCTGCAAGTGCCCCCCGGTAGGTGCCTGCTTCTCTTCAGGAGGAGGGAATGAGTGTGAGCATGAGGGGTGGTCAAGAGGCCAGTTTAGCCCCTGAGGCTTCYCCGGCTGGGATAGGCATGAATGGGAGGATGCTTTGCTGTGGGTGAATTCATAAATGTGCACCCTCCATGCTTGCAAGGATGCTGGAATAGAGTTAAGGAGAAGATGGGCCTGAAGGTAGAGCAGGTTGGAGTGTGATTTGTGTTACTTGCACCACACAGAGTGGGACAGGCAGCTATGGAGAAGAGCTCCCTTCACTTTGAGGGGATGCTCTAATGAGCTTTACATTCAAGATCATTCTTGCCCATCACCAGTTTTAGAGGGTGGGTTTTAATTTCCCAGAACACACGTGTGTTAATGCTGCTCTTAGCGCAGCATCAGCGCTTCTGACTCCCTCCTTGCTGTGCCTTCCCCAGGGATTCGTGGGCGCCACCTGCGAGAACGACTCCCGCACCTGCGGGAACCTGCACTGCCTGAACGGTGGCACCTGCATCTCCATCCACAAGAGCTCCAAGTGCATGTGCACGCCGGCCTTCACGGGCCCCGAGTGCCAGTACCCGGCCAGCAGCCCCTGCACCTCCAACCCCTGCTACAACGGGGGCACCTGCGAGTTCTTCAGCGACGCCTCCCCCTACTACCGCTGCAACTGCCCCGCCAACTTCAACGGCCTCAACTGCCACATCCTGGACTTCGACTTCCAGGGGGGCATCGGGCAGGACATCATCCCCCCCAAGATCGAGGAGAAGTGCGAGATCGCCGTGTGCGCGGGCTACGCCGGCAACAAGATCTGCGACGGGAAATGCAACAACCAYGCCTGCGGCTGGGACGGGGGCGACTGCTCCCTCAACTTCAACGACCCCTGGAAGAACTGCTCCCAGTCCCTGCAGTGCTGGAAGTACTTCAACGATGGCAAGTGTGACTCTCAGTGCAATAATGCTGGCTGCCTCTACGATGGGTTTGACTGCCAGAAGTACGAGGGGCAGTGCAAGTAAGTGGCTTCTTTAAAACCTTCTTGTTCTGCAGCCCATCAGGGTCARCATCTCTGGTGACCCTCTGGTTGTTCTGATTGTATCTGGTAAAACTCCTTGACTCAGGGCTGCTGTTCATTCCCAACATTCTGTTCTGCTGCCTGTGTGGCTGCAGCTCAAGCAACCACATCTCCCTGTGGTCCTTCTGAGTTTACATCTACTTGGAAGCTCTCTGGGTTTGACTCATTGCAGATGGCTTCCCTGTCCTTTCTTGTATCACTCCACAGAAGTGATTTCTCCAACTCACAGCAGTAACACAGTCAGTTTCAAGGCAGGGAGACCCCAGATGGAAAAGCAGCCAGGAAACATGATGATGTTARCATCCAAGCATTTCCCAAACATTGTCTTTGGCAACAGCAGGAACTTAGTCCCAGATTCCGCGACCAACTGTGGTCTTAGTAACTATTCTGTGTCCCCATGCCTTCTCTGAGTCACAGCAATTTGTCCCTTTTTCTTTCATAATTTAACAGCTGCTCTCTCTCACCTGCAGCRTTGAATGCTTCTCAGTGCTGCATGACACAGCTGCTTTCTATGTAAACTGGTTTAGTGTCTGTCTGGGTGAAGAACATTTATACAAAAGAGAGACCACCACTGCTTTTGTCAGCAGAGAGGTGTTATTTGCACTACTTGGTCTAATTCTTTCTTCTGCCTTGCTTCTTCCTCCACCCAGCCCTCTGTATGACCAGTACTGCAAAGATCACTTCTCGGATGGGCACTGCGACCAGGGCTGCAACAATTTTGAGTGTGAGTGGGATGGTCTGGACTGTGCAAACAACATGCCAGAGAAGCTGGCAGATGGCACACTGGTGGTGGTGGTCCTCATCACCCCTGAGAACCTGAAGAACAACTCCTTCAACTTCCTGAGGGAGCTGAGCCGTGTGCTGCACACCAACGTGGTCTTCAAGAAGAACCCCAARGGGGAGTATATGATCTTCCCATACTATGGCAACGAGGAGGAGCTGAAAAAACATTACATCAAGAGGTCCACAGAGGACTGGTCAGATATGTCCAGTGCTGTCATCAACAAAGTGAAGAGCAGCCTCTACTCCAGGGCTGGCAGGAGGCAGAAGAGGGAGCTCGATCAGATGGACATCAGAGGGTAAGAGGGCTCCATTTTCTCTGAGCAGCACTCAGAAGTGTTCTCTGTGTTGATAATAGTAACACGCTAGGAAGGGAAGGATGTAGGCCAGATAATTGTATTTAGATGYTGCTTTCTGTGTGAACAGAAACCGGATTTTGCTCCCATGTGGGAAAATGGAGTGATCATTCAGGAGTCCCTGATACAAGGCTGCCCGACTCTCACGATTGAAGGAGTCCTGGGCATTGTTGGGAGCCAGGGCTGGGCTGGGTGGGACCTGGAAGCAGAGGCTGGCCTGACCGACTGTCTGACTTCAGGAAGTCATTAAGTTAAGCCTCATTTTCTCCCTGGGAAATGCTTTCTAGAGCTTTGTTGTAAAACTCAATTACTGCAATCTGTGTTTGGAGATCTTTGGTGTAAACATACACATCTAACCTGCTCCCTCTCCATGGACTCAATCAAAAACCCCTGAAAGCAAAGGAGTTAGAGCAGGGAAACTGATATGAGAACATCTGAAGGCTCCCAAACAGCATTATTTAAGATACTGTASTGTCTGGGTAATTATAAAACATTGTAAAGCAGAGACTCCCTTCCATTCCTGTAGATAAAGAGCTGGATTTTACAGCATTCACTGAGGCAACAGACCATGAGTGTGAGCTGCAGGCTTTGGGCCCCAGGGGAGCAAGGAGATGGGTTCCCACCTTCTGATTCCCACTGATGGGGGTTAAAGAGGGAAGGGAGACAGGGCTTGGCCATGTCCTCAGTGTGGTCATCTCTCCCTGTTCCTTATTGACTCTTCTCTCTCACAGATCCATTGTCTACTTGGAAATTGATAACCGCCAGTGCATCCAGTCATCTTCCCAGTGCTTCCAGAGTGCCACTGATGTGGCAGCATTCCTGGGAGCCTTGGCCTCCCTTGGCAACCTGAACATACCCTACAAAATAGAGGCTGTCAAAAGTAAGTACAGCTGGTCACTTGAGGAGGAGAGACAGCCAAAACTTTCCAGCCTTCCCCGAGTTTAATTGTATGTCGATTGGCTGCACTTGAGCACAGTCTGGTTTTAATAACCTCACATATATATTTTTTTTTCCTTTAAGTCTTTTCTTTAAAAAAATTGCAAGCCCACTTTATTATTTTTTGCTTATTCCAGGTTTTATTTCAAAATCATTATCACTCTAAAAGTTATTAAAAAAAAAGAAAAGAAAAAGAAAACCCAAGCAGCTCCAATCAATCAGTGACATGCAAGGAGTTGAAGTTTGTATCTTGAAAATCCCCCCTAAATCCTTTTGTCTTAACAGCTCAATGCAAGCGCAATGATTTGAAGTTTGCTAATCCTTTTCCTTAAAGGAGAAAAAAGTGAAGCTGTCTCCTGGTGCAGGCTGCCTTGTGCAGCCGAGAATTTGCCGATAGTTTGCAATTCTGATTAATAGCGTATAAAATGACCTTATTTTGAGGGGGGGGGGGTGCTGCTGATTTAGATCAGACTTAGGTRCCTCTATTAACAAATTTCCCTTCATTTCCACTCCGTCCCCGGTTTGCTATGCAGCTTAATGTCTCAGCATCTCTGTGTGCCCCACTGTTGTGCAGGTGAGACAGCGGAGCCCACGAAGAACTCCCAGCTGTATCCCATGTACGTGGTGGTGGCTGCGCTGGTCCTGCTGGCCTTCATCGGGCTGGGAGTGCTGGTGAACCGCAAGCGCCGCAGGGAGCATGGGCAGCTCTGGTTCCCAGAGGGCTTCAAAGTGACAGAGTCCAGCAAGAAGAAGCGACGGGAGCCCCTCGGGGAGGATTCTGTTGGACTCAAGTGAGTAATTTGCTTGCTAAGCTGATGGGCATGGGGCAGCAGGGCTGGGAGAGCCTGCTGGAGTTTTGTGTGTTCTAGTGGTGTGGCAGGGAGGAGGAGAATTAGGGGTCCTAAAGTTCTGCATGGGGGGGAAAAAGCAGTGTTCTGTGTGGTCTGTGCTTTTTAATCTTTTTGCACTTGGTAAAAAATGAAATGCAGCCTGAGGGGAACCTCCTGGAAATTGGTTGATTCTTCTTTCAGTTTGTGCCTGTACGTGGACAAACATCACAAACAGTTCCTGCAGAGGAGATAGATAACTTTTTCTGTGGTTTTATTTTTTAAAGACCCCTCAAAAATGCTTCGGACGGCACGCTGATGGATGACAACCAGAATGAGTGGGGTGATGAGGAGACTTTGGACACCAAGAAGTTCAGGGTAAGCCCTCTGCYACATTCCCTGCCTGTGCTGCAGGCAGTCACTCCTAGGTTTGTCACGCAAGGAGCAGAGGGACCCTCGGGGCCCCTCAGTGCTGCTCTCAGCTCCTTTACAAACCTGCCTGTGACAAACACACACCTTGGAGCCTCGCAGAGCTTCCCAGGCTGGAGCTCAGCCCAGGGTGCTTTCCTGGGGGCTCACTCCCTGCTGTTTCCCTCAGTACGAGGAGCAGGCGATGCTGCCGGACACGGATGACCAGACGGATCACAGGCAGTGGACACAGCAGCACCTGGACGCCGCTGACCTGCGCATTTCCTCCATGGCCCCGACGCCTCCACAGGGGGAAATCGATGCTGACTGCATGGATGTCAACGTCAGAGGGCCGGGTAAGGACCCCTTGCACTTCTGCACTGGCTGGCAGCTGATGTGGAACCCTCCCTGAGCCCCTGCAGAGAGAGGAGCAGCCCCACAGCCCTCCCTGTCCCTTGCTGGTGCAGAGTCACTGCTACAAGCTCTGCACCACAGGGTTGCTGTTGTGTGTGATTTAGAGAGAGACCCTGTCACATTTTGCTTTCCATGAGAGCTCTTTTGTTCAGTGACTGAGGTGGAAATTACAGAAGTACCTATTAAATCACCCAGGTTATCTCTCTGCTGCTCCTATGTTCTTCTCCTCTCATCCAACTGTACATTTCACAGTCTTCCTTTAAGGTTTTTTACAATGGCTAGTAGCTTTTTAAATTCTTACAAACACTTGGTCTTCCCCATGTCTATGAAAATGTCCTCTGAAATAATGAAGGTATTTACCATACTCTGCTTTGAGCAGCCTTCCTTACAAACTGCACCTTACATGGAGCAGACGAAATGGGAAAAGCAGTGAGATACCACTAAGGAATTTCAGATCCATATCAGAGGAAGCATATTCCTGTTTGATGTTCAGAACTACTCAGGAACTCAGTCTCGGTGCACCCGGGAGAATAAGCATCTATCGCAGGCAGAGCGTCTGCCAGAGCCCTCCTGCATTACAGAGGGCAAAAATCCTTTTTCATCCTGGGCTCCCCTGTGCTTTCAGATGGCTTCACCCCGCTCATGATCGCCTCGTGCAGCGGAGGAGGGCTGGAGACCGGCAACAGCGAGGAGGAGGACGACGCTCCCGCCGTCATCTCCGACTTCATCTACCAGGGGGCCAGCCTGCACAACCAGACCGACCGCACGGGCGAGACCGCCCTGCACCTGGCCGCCAGGTACTCGCGCTCGGACGCTGCCAAGCGCCTGCTGGAGGCCAGCGCCGATGCCAACATCCAGGACAACATGGGCCGCACGCCGCTGCACGCCGCCGTCTCTGCCGACGCACAGGGAGTCTTCCAGGTAAGCTGCGCTTAAAAAAAACCACCCCGCCGGTTTTGGGGTTTTTGGGGGAAATCGTGGTGCTGTGTGAAGGGTTTTGTCGCAGGGTGTCCTGCTCACCTGGGCAAGGTGTGGGGTGACAGTCTTAAAAAATGAAGCCACTGTTGTCTTGGGGTGTAGCTTCACATTTCTCTTCACAGAGAAAAGCAAGGCACAGTTCTTCCCAAGAATATTCTTATCTCATTTGCTGTGCCTGTGTTTGTGCAAAAGTAGAATGCAATATGGAGATTGTTTGCCCAAAGTCATGGTGTTTTGTCAGGGCCAAGGGGGCGTGTGTGTTGGGACTGTTGGGTGACAGTCACGGGTTGTGTGCAGTGTGTGCAGGGTTGAGTGCTTGGCAGATTCAGTTTAGATGTCACGTAATATAGATGTAATATAGTATAGAATAAATAGTATAATAAAGAAATTAATTCGCCTTCTGATAAGATGGAGTCCTCCTCATCATTCCTCCTTCATCAGGGCCTTCTCAGCACAGCTATGTTGGGGAACAGCAAAGCAGCAACCTCATGGCAGCAGCCCTGGACTGGGAGCAGAACTGGAGAGATGAACCTTTGGAAAGGGCATTGCAGGTCCTGAGATACCTGGGGTGCCCTGCTGTCTGCCCCTCCTAACGTTTGTGTTCCCTCTGCTTTGTGGCAGATCCTGATTAGGAACAGGGCGACAGACCTGGATGCCCGAATGCACGACGGGACCACTCCCCTGATCCTGGCTGCTCGTTTGGCTGTGGAGGGGATGCTGGATGACCTCATCAACTGCCACGCTGACGTCAAYGCCGTGGATGATTTAGGTACTGAGGCAGCTAAAACACAGCTCATCCAGACGTGGGACAAAAGGGCTGCTTGCTGTTGAGCTCAGCACTCTCTAATGTGTGTTGTATTTCATGGTTTTCCTCTCCAGGCAAGTCAGCCCTGCACTGGGCAGCTGCTGTGAATAATGTGGAAGCTGCAATGGTGCTCCTGAAGAATGGTGCCAATAAGGACATGCAGAATAATAAGGTAGGATGATAAATGCGAGTGAAGAACAATTTGGGGAGTCTGTTAAAGAGTAATTTCTGGCTAAAATACAAATGTCTGGCACTGAGACTCTGATTTGATTGTTCTGCTGTGAATGAAGTTGGATTTAGCTCAAAGGAGCACTGTGGGTTTTGGTTGTAGAGGTGATGTTGAGGGGCCATGCAGTGCCTGGTGAGCAGTGTCTTTGTGGCCACCTCCAGCATGTTCTGGGTCACTTATAGGGTTCCTGGTTTGATACCAGTACAAGGACATGGCTCAGCAGGGTAGGAAAAAGAAGGAGCAAACCCTCACCAGAGGAGGGATGGTGGCCGCCCAACAAGATGGGTGTGGAGCTCAGGGCAGTGCTAGCCAGGAGAATCTATGAACTCAACCCTAACCAAACCTTGCTGGCTTTGCAGGAGGAGACCCCACTGTTCCTGGCAGCCAGRGAAGGCAGCTACGAGACCGCCAAGGTCCTGCTGGACCATTTTGCCAACCGGGACATCACGGACCACATGGACCGGCTGCCGCGGGACATCGCCCAGGAGCGCATGCACCACGACATCGTCCGCCTGCTGGACGAGTACAACCTGGTGCGGAGCCCCACGCTGCACAACGGGCCCCTGGGGGCTCCCACCCTGTCCCCCCCGCTCTGCTCCCCCAGCAGCTACATCGGCAACCTCAAACCCGCCGTGCAGGGCAAGAAGGCCAGGAAGCCGAGCACCAAGGGGCTGAGCTGCAACGGCAAGGACGCCAAAGACCTCAAAGCGCGGAGGAAAAAGTCGCAGGATGGGAAAGGGTGTCTGCTTGACAACTCCGGGGTGCTGTCGCCCGTGGACTCCCTGGAGTCRCCGCACGGGTACCTCTCGGACGTGGCCTCTCCGCCGCTGATGACCTCTCCRTTCCAGCAGTCCCCTTCCATGCCTCTGAACCACCTGCCGGGCATGCCCGACGCCCACCTGAGCATCAACCACCTCAACATGGCGGGCAAGCAGGATATGGCCATGGGCAGCTCCAGCAGGATGGGCTTCGACTCGGTGCCACCGCGCCTATCCCACCTGCCGGTGTCCAGCCCCAGCACGGCGATGAGCAGTGCCCCCATGAGCTTCTCGGTGGGCAGCGGGGCCAGCCTGAACGGGCAGTGTGACTGGCTCACCCGGCTGCAGAACGGGATGGTGCAGAGCCAGTACAACCCCCTGAGAGGCAACCTGCAGCCCGGGGCTCACCAGCAGCCCCAAAACCTGCAGCACGGCATGATGACCTCGCTGCACAACGGGCTGCCCACCACCAGCTTGTCGCAGATGATGAGCTACCAGGCCATGCCCAACACCCGCCTGGCGTCGCAGCCCCACCTGATGCAGAGCCAGCAGCTCCAGCAGATGCAGCAGCAGCAGCAGCAGCAGCAGCAGCAGCTCCAGCAGCCCAGCCTGCAGCCCCCGCAGCAGCAGCAGCAGCCCCAGCAGCCCCAGCAGGCGCCGCAGCAGCCGCAGCAGCACCACAACCCCACCGGCTCCAACCTGGGCCAGAATTTCCTCGGTACGGAGCTGAGCCAGCCCGAGCTGCAGCCGGTGAGCGGCGGCGCCATGGCCGTGCACACCATCCTGCCGCAGGATTCCCAGCTGCTGCCCACCTCCCTGCCCTCCTCCCTCGCCCAGCCCATGACCACCACGCAGTTCCTGACCCCTCCTTCCCAGCACAGTTATTCCTCCCCCTTGGACAACACCCCCAGCCACCAGCTGCAGGTGCCCGACCACCCTTTCCTGACGCCGTCGCCGGAGTCTCCGGACCAGTGGTCCAGCTCCTCTCCKCACTCCAACGTGTCCGACTGGTCCGAGGGCATCTCCAGCCCTCCCACGAGTATGCAGTCACAGATGGGACACATCCCTGAGGCCTTCAAGTAAAAACAAAACAAAAAAAAGTGTTTTAGAGACGCTCGCTGCGAGCCCGAAGCTCGAGGGAGATYTTTTTTAAAAGGACATCGGATGCTTTTATTAAAGGATCCTTTTTAAATATGTTTTTATAAAAAAGAAAAAAAAAAAGACAAGAAAAAGACAAATTAATTCCTTTTTGTTTTTTTAGTATTTATTTATGTACTTTTTATTTTACATGAGAACACTGCCTTTTTATTTATATGTTCTATTGTTAAGAACTCAGTGTGGGACACCAGCTGTGTTTCGAGAAATCAACAAATTAGGTTTTTATAGGACGTTCTCTTTTGTTTGGGGGGGTTCATTGTGTTTGATTTGAGAGAAAATGTTTATGTAAAGCTATAAGCAACGATTTGCGATTCTGAAATGCCATTAATTTATTTTTTTTCTCTTTCAACTCAGAAAGAGAGGTGAGAAAGAAGAGGGGAAGGAAAAATTGACTAAGTACCACTCCTTAAGGGGAAAAAAATTAAGTATGGACAAATTTTTTAAATGTACTTTAAAATGTTTCCTTTGCAATTATATGAGAGGACATTTTATGGTACCAGTCATGAATCTTTGTTTAAATTTCAGTATTATATAGTTGTACATTTGCCTTGATAATAGAAATTTTTGTTCTCTCTTGTTTTTATATATATAAAAATATATATATTTAAATGATTTTTATGATCTAAAAAAAAAAAGAAAAAGAAAATCAGGATTATAGACCTGTAAGAACAGTTTCTAAGCTAAAAAAAAAACCCTACAAAACATGAATACTGTCCCCCATCAAAAAGAAATGTATTTACCAAACTTCCAAGAGAGCAAGCCCATAACTATGGAGTATATACACAAAGGAGACTTAATTTTACTTTGAATATCTTTACTGACTTTTTGTTTTGTTTTCGTGTTTGAGTAACTGTTTTAAGAAATAAATGCCAATATAAACTTTGTAAACCACATCCTTATTTTAAGGATGGCCTGCCTATTTTTTAGAAGAAGGTGTGTCTGGCAGTGCAGACAGCCTGAGTGAGATTACAAAGCATTATCACACCGCCACCCCCACGTGCCCCTCTGGCAGAGCCCTCACTGGGTGCCCAGTGGGATGTGCTGCTGCTTTTGGTGGGAGGCTGGACTGGCCAAACTGGAGGGCGAGGGGCCAGCACAGCTGTGCTGTGAAACGTTGACATTTTGTTCTGTGACGTTAGCCTGGAGTGATGCATCTTTTTTTATATTGGTGTGCACTCTTTCTGTGTATCATGTAAAATATAGTATAAGCCTGTGGCAGATTTAATGTTTGTAAATATGGGGGGGGTTTTTTGGTTTTGGTTTTTTTTTGGTTCTTTTTTTTTTTTCAAGAAAAGGTGGATTTTGTTTCAAAAATCTAAATGAGCAAGTCTTAAATATATCATAAATATATCACCTTATAGAGGTGTTGGAATATCACTCACTCGGGTGCAAAAGCAAGCAGACACCCTAAGACTAGATAATGTGTATGGGACAGGCAGATAGAGAGCAGTTAATCAAGAAAACCTAAGAAAAGGGTTCCTTTTCCTCATTCCTTTCTATTAGAACACCAAATAAAATGGATATTTCTCAAGGCACAGTGCCTTGCTGAGCACTCATCTTAGTTAACATTTCAGACCATTGTTATTGTGACACGCCTAATATGAGTGATAAAAACATCACGTGGTGTTGAATCTTCCTATGTTTTATAAACTAGAGTGTAGTTTAAGAAAAGATATCTTCTGTAATAAAGTTATCTACATGCAAAGTTGTAGTTTGCAAAAATGATGTATTTTTTTTGGTTAACTGATTTGCAATAAATGATGCTTCTGGGCATCTAGATTTTACTAAAACTGGAACTTGGTGTTTTTGTTATGGGTCAGTTGAATTCTGGATTTGACACCTGCTGTCTTTCAGAGCTGTTCCTTGCACAGGGGGCTGGAGTTTCCTCAACATCTTGTGTAAAAACTCAGAGAAGAGCTTTGGACAATGAAGATTTCTCTCTAACTTCTGCTAAACTCTCACTGACCTGAGACACCTGAGCAAGGCAGGAGGGGCTCTGCCCAGGTGCCTTTTTATCTGCTGTGGGTGCTCTGATATCCTCAGGCCATCGGGTCAAGATCTAAAAGGGGAAACATGGAAAAATTGTTTTAAAGAATGTCCCTCATGCATCTTCAAAAAAGCCAGGAACAGCAGCACCAGAGGGACAGTTTTACTTGTGCCACCCAGAAATGTTTGCTGTCCTTGCTGTTCTCAAGATTTTTAAGGTAATTTAATTTAATTTTATTTTACTTTATTTTTTCTCCACCCCACAGGGGCTCTGCAGTGCAAATGCAGCTGCAAAGTCCCCAAATAGCTGGATATAAATAGCAGAGGCACTGACCTCCTCCCAAATCCCATAAGCCTGGAATGCTGGTATTTTCCACTCCGTGGCTGGGGAGGGAGAGGGTTTGTGTGTGCAGGGGCCTGGTGTCCAGCCCCAGACACATCCAGGGCCACCAAACACCTGCTGTACAGCTGGTCAGCCCCTGGTGCCGTGACAGTGGCGTTTATGTGCCACCCTCAGCAGTGAAATGCACCTTCAGAGCTCAGGGGGGTGATTTCCAGGAAAGGGAGCCCCAAACTCCATGGAAAGGGGCATTTCAAGGGAGAACAARCCCCTCTTCCCCCTGCAGAATGTGTCACCAGTGAGGACCTCAGCAGCCAGAGGGACATCCTGGAGGGAGCTGGGCTTCCCAGGATGTGTCACCCCTGCCYGTGGCTGCATCCCATCTGGAATGCACCAAATGGGGTTTGTCTGCCTGCAGCGTGACTCACACATGAGCTGCTCAGGAATCCCAGCCAGCCCAGCCTTGCCAGGCTTCTCCCACATCCCAGAACCAGCCCAGCCCAGTGCTGCCATGGGGCTGGGGCAGGCTCATCCCAAATTCCCATCCCAGAACCAGCCCAGTGCTGCCATGGGGCTGGGACAGGCTCATCCCAAATTCCCATCCCAGAACCATCCCAGCACGGCACTGGGACAGGCTCATCCCAAAATCCCATCCCAGAACTATCCCAGCACAGCACTGGGACAGGCTCATCCCAAATCCCATCATAAATTCCCATCCCAAAGTCCCATCCCAGCACAGCCCCAGTGCTGCCATGGGGCTGGGACGGGCTCATCCCAAATTCCCATCCCAAAACCCATCCCATCCCAGCATTGGGACAGGCTCATCCCAAATTCCCATCCCAAA
>JACDOX010000159.1:278281-330948 GCA_014549065.1 Cardinalis cardinalis
AACAGGCTCATCCCAAAATCCCATCCCAGAACTATCCCAGCACAGCACTGGGACAGGCTCATCCTAAATTCCCATCCCAAATTCCCATTCCAAATCTATCCCATCCCAGCCCTGGGACAGGCTCATCCCAAATCCCATCCCAAATTCCCATCCCAGAACTATCCCAGCGCAGCACTGGGACAGGCTCATCCCAAATTCCCATCCCAAATTCCCATCCCAAAACCCATCCCATCCCAGCATTGGGACAGGCTCATCCCAAATCCCATCCCAAATTCCCATCCCAGCACGGCCCCAGTGCTGCCATGGGGCTGGGACAGGCTCATCCCAAATTCCCATTCCAAATCTATCCCATCCCAGCCCTGGGACAGGCTCATCCCAAATCCCATCCCAAATTCCCATCCCAGAACCATCCCATCCCAGCACTGGGACAGGCTCATCCCAAATCCCATCATAAATTCCCATCCCAAATTCCCATCCCAGCACGGCCCCAATGCTGCCATGGGGCTGGGACAGGCTCATCCCAAATTCCCATCCCAAAACCCATCCCATCCCAGCATTGGGACAGGCTCATCCCAAATTCCCATCCCAAATTCCCATCCCAGAACCATCCCATCCCAGCCCTGGGACAGGCTCATCCCAAATCCCATCCCAAAATCCCATCCCAAATTCCCATCCCAGCACAGCCCCAGTGCTGCCATGGGGCTGGGACAAGCTCATCCCAAATCCCATCCCAAAATCCCATCCCAAATTCCCATCCCAGCACGGCCCCAGTGCTGCCATGGGGCTGGAACAGGCTCATCCCAAATTCCCATCCCAAATCTATCCCATCCCAGCCCTGGGACAGGCTCATCCCAAATCCCATCCCAAATCCCACCCCAAATTCCCATCCCAGCAAGGCCCCAGTGCTGCCATGGGGCTGGGACAGGCTCATCCCAAAATCCCATCTCAGAACCATCCTATCCCAGCCCTGGGACAGGCTCATCCCAAATCCCATCCCAAATTCCCATCCCAGCACAGCCCCAGTGCTGCCATGGGGCTGGGACAGGCTCATCCCAAAATCCCATCTCAGAACCATCCTATCCCAGCCCTGGGACACGCTCATCCCAAATCCCATCCCAAATCCCATCCCAAATTCCCATCCCAGCACGGCCCCAGTGCTGCCACGGGGCTGGGACAGGCTCATCCCAAATTCCCATCCCAAATTCCCATCCCAGCATGGCCCCAGTGCTGCCATGGGGCTGGGACAGGCTCATCCCAAAGGGAGGAGGCATTAGAAGGATCCTCTCCTGCCTGGTCCACTGTAAAACCGAGTCACTCATGGGCAAGGCANGGCTCATCCCAAATTCCCATCCCAAAACCCATCCCATCCCAGCATTGGGACAGGCTCATCCCAAATTCCCATCCCAAATCTATCCCATCCCAGCCCTGGGACAGGCTCATCCCAAATCCCCTCCCAAATTCCCATCCCAAATTCCCATCCCAGCAAGGCCCCAGTGCTGCCATGGGGCTGGGACAGGCTCATCCCAAATCCCATCCCAAATTCCCATCCCAGCACGGCCCCAGTGCTGCCACGGGGCTGGGACAGGCTCATCCCAAAGGGAGGAGGCATTAGAAGGATCCTCTCCTGCCTGGTCCACTGTAAAACCGAGTCACTCATGGGCAAGGCAGGGATTTGGCCTGGCACAGATGAAAAAAGGGGTTTATGAGGATATGGAAAACAATGTGACATTGCAACAGGCAACACATGTGGGGTCCTTTAACAAGAGGGGCTGCAAAGCATGGGATTTTCCATRAGGAATGGTCAGAGGGACAGGATGAGGAAAGAGGGGGCTAAATACCRTGGAAAGAAGCAAAGGGATAGATASTAATTAATTGTCCACAAGGTAATTCAAACTAGAAGTGAGTTAAGGTTTTTAAGGAGTAGAGGAGAAAGGATGCAAAAATTTAAGTGTTKAGCCCCAAATGACTTTGATTTATGAAGGCATCWGGTGACCAACCAACCTGTGGGTACRTGAGAGGATTGTGGAGTCACAGATCCAGCTGGGAGAGAGGCTTAATTAAAGGAGAAATGAGAGAAATGGCCCCMGTTTCAAACTCTCACATTTAAGGCTTCTTCCCACACCAACCAACCCACCACAAGCTCATCTCCACCTGGTGTGGATGGAGATTTTTGGGAGCTGAACTTCAAGCTCTGCCAGCACCAGAAGATGCCGAGGAGTGATGGATCATGGCAAGCACAGCTGTCTCAGCATTCCAGGTGAAAAAGGCTCAGGAAGCACCAAAATCGCATCGCACACATCCCCCACATACCCGAGGGAAGGGCTCAGGAGTGCTGAAAACAAGATTAGCAGCGGCTATTGCCAYGGCAGGTATGGAATCCCTGCACCTGAACTATTTGTTTACACGCTGGAGGGCTTGGTTGGTTTTTTTTTTTCACTCTTTGTTTTCATTATTCCTGCTCAATTAGATGGGACATTTAGAAACTGCTACTCTGTATTGCTTCTCCCTCCAGGCTGTTGGTGTTTGCTCACACAGTTGCTCGCAGCTGCTCCAGCCCCGGCTGAGGAAWTGTTGCTGCAGCTGAAATCAGCCCCTGGAGAATGTGCAAAAGGAGCCAAATTCACCTCGGGTYTAGCCTCGCTCAAATCACACAGGGGTTAACGTGGCTGGGGTAGTCTGAATAATCACAGCAACTGAATGAGCAAATAAATAAAACTCAGGTTGTCCGGTTGGCCAACACGGCGCAGAATGCTGGTAAGAGATAGAGATACTCTCCTTTAGCATTTTCCGTGTTTCGAAACCCAAAGAATGATCCTTTTCATAGCAAGCCCCCCCCCCGTGGGGCAAGGCTGTGTTTCTGGTTGTTTGCAACCTGAAGACTGAATAAATTGCCAGGAAAAGGGCAGAGTCGCTTGTGTTGTATCCAGGTGAGCTGAGGAACAGAGCAGCTGTGGCTGCCCCTGCACACCTGGAAGGTCCCAGGCCAGGCTGGACGGGGCTTGGAGCCCACTGGAACAGAGGAAGGTGTCCCTGCCATGGMAAGGGGTGGAATTGGATGAYTTTTAAGGTGTTTCCCAAACTATTCTGAGATTCTGTGAAGCAGGAGAGAAGGAYGCACACTGTCCTCACTGGCAAAGGTTTTAATTTATAATGGGTCAGTCAAGTCCAGAATTACTGCTGAGTACAGCAAACCAGCTAGAAAACTTCAGGTTAAAAAGGGATTGCATGCTTTAATGTGGAAATTCTTTATAATCACGTATTTATCAGGAGAACAGCAAWGGCAAGATCCCATTGTTGGTGTTTGCATGGTGTTCCCCTGTATAAGGGGGTTAAATATGTAACATAAATATCTAACTATAGACACAAATATGAGCTATTGATGTTATTTAGCACACAAAAAAAAAAAGCCAATCAGGCTAATTAAAACCATGTTTCCTCAGATTACACCTGTTGGGGGAGGTATCAAGGGAGAACCAGGGCTTTATCTGCAACTCATGCCTGCGCAGGGAAATTGTATTTGACAAGCTGGTTTATAAGAATGTTCCTACAAAAGAGGGAGATGAAAGGCACTTAAAAATCACAGCGCTGCCTCTGGTTCCCACACCAGCATCAAAGTGCTGCTTCCCCTGCTTGGCCGGGGCTTTGAGGTTATTCCCCTGCTTTAATGATGGGAGTGCAGGAACAGCTCTGCACTGATAACGACCCTTGATTAAGATGTTTGTTTGGCTCCTTGTGTTTTCCTCTCCAAGGCTCGTCGGGTGCAGGGTGGGACAGTGTCAGCATGGGAATGACAGATGTTCTTCTGGTGGCTGGAATGGGGTTCACCCCCTTAAAAAAGCTCCGTGTTTGTGTAAAATGCAGCTGAAATTCACAGAGGGAAGCTGATGAAGGGTCTGGAGCACCAGGAGTGGCTGGGGGGCTCAGCCTGGAGAAAAGGAGGCTCAGRAGGGAATGTTTTGYGCTGCTTCTGGGCTTTTCATTCCCCAAAAGCTGTTTTCATGGAGTCACAGACTGGTGTGGGTTGGAAGGGACCTTCGAGATCATCTCGTTGCATTCTTTCTGTCATCTCGTTGTCCCTGTGCACAGCTCCCCAACAGGAGGATGGGTCAGGRTGAGAGGAAACAGCCTCCAGTTGTGCCAGGGGAGGCTTAGATTGGATATTTAGGAAAATTTCATCGCAGAAACGGTGGCTAAACCTTGGAGCAGTGCTGGAACCATCATCCCTGGAGTGCTCAAAAGGGCACACGGATGTGGCACTGGGGGACAGGGTTTAGTGGTGAATATGGTACTTGGTAATCTTGGAGGGCTTTTTCAGCCTTAAGGATTCTGGGATTCGTTTCCGATTCTGCTGCTGTCGGACACGTGCAGCCCAGCCTTCCCCGATTAATGAGCCTTTCCTAATTAGGCCCCCACGGACGTGCAGGACAGGACCTCGCTGKGCAGCTTCGCGCTGTGAGGCAGAATCTCATTTTCCGTGTCTATAAACTGGGATTTCTCAGCTCCAGCAGCCCCGGCCCGCGATGGGCAGCGGCTGCCCCGGGAGCGGGAGCGGGTCCGGCCCCGGAGCGGCGGAGCTCTGTCCCGCCCTGGCGGCCACCCGCGCCACTGCACCCGCACCGGCCAACGGGGGGCACCGGGACCTGCACGGAACCCTCACGGCGCCGCGCTCCGCCGCTCCCCGGGCCGGGGGCGAGACCGCGGCGGCACAGGGGAGGCACCGGGACGGGCGCCCCRAACGGGACTCGAACCCGTGACCTTGGATTCCGCAGCCGCCCCCGCCGGGACTCGAACCCGCGGCCCGTCCCGCCTCCGGACAGCAACGCCGCCGGCTGCGCGCGCCGCCGTGACGTCATCGCGCGCCGCGCCGTGACACGTCGGCGGCGGCGGCGGAAGCCCGAGCCGGATGTGCCAAGATGGCGGCGGCCGGCGCTGGGGCCGTGCGGGGCGGCGGCGCCCGCGCCCGCTGCTGAGGGGCCACGGCCGGCGGGGGCTGCCAGGTACCGCGGGGCGCGCCCCGAGGGAGGGCGGCGAGTGGGCTGAGCGAGCAGCGCCGGCTTGAGGCGCGGGTCCCGGTGTCCCCCGTGCCCACCCCGCCGTGCCTCAGCGAGGGCCTCGGGGCTGTCGCAGCGCCGGGAGCCGGCGGGTCCCGCAGCCCCGGGCTCGGCCCCCGGTCCCGCTGGGGCGGGCTGTGGTGCCGCGAGGAGGGGCGAAGGCGCTGCCGCAGTCCGGGCCGCGCTGCCCGGGGCTTTCCCCGCAGGATTTGGGGTGCGCCGGGCGGTTTCGAGCGGSGCGGCGGGACAGGGACGCTCCGCGGGGCTCCGGAGGTTTTTCCGTCGGTGCGGCGGGGAGAAGGTTCAGAATAATGCTGACTATCGTGTATCCCCTCCGACAGCGCCGGGCCCGGGTCAGGGCTGTGCTTGCGGCCCCCGGGTGCCCCAGGTCGGTGCAACTGGTGCTGACTCAGGAGTGCGGCTGCCGAGAGCCCCGGCACCGCTGGGCTGGAGAGCCGGCAGCCAGGCTCCTGTCAGAATAAACGGGAACGCTTTGTGCTGCTTCCGGGCTTTTGGTTCCCAAAGAGCTGTTTTGATGGAGTGACGGGCTGGTTTGGGTTGGAAGAGACCTTAAAAATCATCCARTTCCACCCCCTGCCATGGCAGGGACAGCTTCCAGTGGCCCAGGGTGCTCCAAGCCCTGTCCAGGGACRCTGCCAGGGATCCAGGSGCAGCCACAGCTGCTCTGGGCATCCTCACCCTCACAGGGAAGGATTTTTTTTCCCGAGATCTCATTAAACTTGCCCTGTGCCCTGTTTAAAGTTGTCTTGTTGCTACATTTTAACAGGATAACATTTGTAGCTCTGGTTGCTGTTGAGGAAAAGCCCGGTAGGAATCTGTCAGGAGAGTGAGTGGTGCAGAATGCGTTCAATCTGTCACCCACATGTGTGCAGATGTGCAGCTGTCTACATGAGATAAAACTGAAAAAGCACTTGCTGATTTTAAAGCTGCAAATCTCATTTTTCCAGCTGTTCCTGTATTTGAGATTGCAATTTATGTTTTTGTTTTTTTGGTCACTTTGTTTTTACTAGGAATCTGTGTATGTGAATATGTTATTTATTGTTTGATTCATGTGTGAGGATGAAAGTTAATATTAGTCCTCTATAACCTGCTTTATGGGCATAGTTACTCTGTTTAAGAGTAATTTATTTAGATAGGTTTAAATTAAATTTGCCCCCAAAGGAATTRTTTCTTAATAGATGAAGCTATAAAGCTCATCAGATGAACTTAATTTTATGGCCTTGTCTAGAGGGTTTTAATATTTTTTCCTCTYTGGCAATGTTTTTCTGGTACACCTGGAAACACCTTCTGCAACTGTTACTCCTGGTGACTCATGTTTAGCAGGCTGCTCTGCTTTATCAATTAATAAACCAGCTGAAATATGAGAATTTCCAAACTATACAAAGCAGAAACCAGCTGAAATATGAGAATTTCCAAACTATACAAAGCAGAGGTGGATTGCTCTTACCTTGTGTAGTTATTTCTAAATTCCTTCAAATCAGCATTTCTGTTAATCCTGGATAAGGCACAAGGGAGGGTCAGTAGCACTGAGTTATCTTCTGTTTAAATTACCTGACATGGACACGTTCATTTTGTTTGGACTCAGTTCCTCAAATCTTGCTTGCTTTTACTACTGTGTGCAGTCTGTTAATATTAACTTTGCTTCTGAGGAACCTGATCCCTCATATTGAGCCTCTGTCATGCACCATCAAAGATCCTGTCAGAGGAATGGCAAGTGAAAAGTAGGACTTTACACTTGTTTTTATTAGCTAATTACTGGTGCTGGCTGTTACAAAAATATGGTAAAGTATTAGGATTTTTTTTTTAATAAGACACAGCAAGGAGTAAAATCCACATTAGACATTTGGAAGTGGGTATTTGAGTTGGCTTTTGTGCTCAGCTGTATTTCAGAAACAACTTTTCTATGAAAAACAGAGCTATTTAGTAGATACCAATAGTTTGGTCAGTGAAGTTTGTGCTTTCCAGGACATAAATGCCTTGGCAGATGGTTTAATTAGCTTTTCCCCTCCCCAACCCAAAGCATGCTGCATAAACCCATGTGTTTGTTTGGAGGGGAGAGAGGAGTTTTTGAAATCTGGTTAATACAACAAAGGACATGATGGAAAAGAGATGGGGATGCCCACAACAGCCAGAGGTTCCCTAAGCATGTGGAAACTGGGGTGGGTGTTCAGGCAGGATTTCCTGGAAACGTGGTTGGCAGCAAGGCTGGTCAGCATGGCCAGCTGGAAAACCTTCACCTCAGCACTGTAACAGGAGAAAAGATTGCAAACTCCTGAATCCTCTTTGTAAGCATTCCTTGATGGAATTCAGCAGCTGTGCTTTGGAAAGAATGGTGTCCTTCCCATCTTAATGAAACACAGATTTATGGAGTCGTAGCTCTAGGTATGGCTGTGGAATATATGGATATAGGGGAGAAATTCAGAGTCTCTGTTGACTCTGGAAGAGGCACCTGGGTCATACACAGGCTGTTGGAGGCATTTTTCTTTAGGAGAAGTTGTACTGCTGGCCAGTAAAGGCTGTGTGCTGTGGCACTTCAGTGTGCTTTTTATTGGAATTTTTTAGCTATAAATCTCTATGAAATACATGTAGTATTTTTGATAACAAGAAACCAGAAGTGCTTTGCATTTGAACTTCTCTGGAACTATTACAGATTACAAACATCTGACTTTTCTGGCTTCCCATTTTATTGCTCTTACTGACAAGATGCTGAATCCTAGAAGAACTCCAAATAAGAGTTGCACAGATTTTCTTCTGAGCAGAAATGCATCTGGTGTGGGGAGCACTTGCTGTGGGTGCTTCAGTCTGCTTATTGTAAACAATCTTTGTTGTGTACTATGAGAAAACAAGGTTGTCATATGCTGCTAAGGCTTCACTGAGCTCCACTGGAAATTGATGAATTTCTCTGGTTTGTCAGCCTCCATCCTCCCCAGAYTGTTAGGAGGTGATAAAATTGAAAAAGACACCCTGATGAATTTASTGAACTTCCTGGGTACCAGATTCCTGCCTGGTATTGTTTGGGGCTGGGGTTGGATTACTTTGAGCGTGTCCTTTCCACCCCGGAGTGCAGCTGTAACCCTGATACTGTGCCAGAGTCCCACTGGTGTGAAAGTGAGAATGGCCATTGATAGGTGGRGGCAGTTGATTGTTTTTCTGTCCTTAAATGCACTTTTGCTATGCAGAATTCATCTAGAAGAGAGAATATTTGTGATGAAGATGTAAWTGCCTTCCTCACAATAAATAACAGTACTGTGTCACACGATGTTTTCCTGGTTAAACCAAAAGTTTAAGGGTGATAACATCTGATGAATTYCTTCTAGGGATGCTTCTCATCTTACCTATGTAGAGGTCCAGTCACATGGAGTGCCAGTGCAGCAGGGCTGAAGATCAWCTCTAACAGAATTAGAGTTGGATAATGACTCCTCAACTCTTCATAATTAAATTGAGCAGGGCATGGTGCTGCAGGCTCTGTTCCAGCCTGGTTGCTGTCCTGTCTCTGATGCATATTTCTGGGAAATGTAACAGTGGGATACCACTGGAGGGTTTGACACTAGTATGGGTCTGAGCTGTGTTTCATTAGTCTTACTTGGATCTATTTAATAGAGTTGTTAAATAGTGTGCATTGATACCACACAGCCTTACACTTCATTAATGCTGGACTGGAGTTAGAAATACAATGGGGTCTGTCAGTTCCTTATGCATTCTGAAGAAAAGGGAAATATTTTCCACTTCAAATTCTTTGAGTGATTTTGTTTCTAAAATAAAAGTTGCTTAAGTGCTGTACGTATTGTGAGGAAAGGAACTGACTTGTACCTGTGTTGTCTCAGCAGGCCAGAAGAGGAGATCTCTGCACTGCCTCCGCAGGTGGTTTGTCACCGTGTGACCCTGCCAGGAGGCCACCATGCAGCAGCCACCGCAGCCTGTCCCTCCGGGGGCGGCTCCTCCTCCTCCCGCCGGCGTGGCTCGCAACATGTACTGGAGGAACAGCCCCCTCAGCCGGCGGGCGAACGCCGCGGCCGCGCCGGTGCAGCCCGTGACAGACCCGTTTGCCTTCGGCAGGCAAACCCCGCAGGGCTCCCCCTTGGATCATCCCCCCAAGGGCAGCGCTCCGGCAGCGTTCGCACAGCCCGCCCGTGCCGGGGACAGCCCGCATGGACCACACAGCTCTCTGCCAGCTCCTGTGGCTCAGGCAGGGATAGGCACCAGTAGCTTTCCCAATGTTCCAGTTCCTTCTCCGTCCCCGGGGWATGTTATAAATAGTGCTGCAGAAGGGCATCCCAGTGCTGATGCTGGACTCCGTGGGCCTGCAGCGCCCTTGCATTAYAACCCAGGAGCAGCAGTGGAAAATTCTTTCAGTGTGCATCCTGGAGTGGTGTCTGCAGCGAACAAACCTGGAGCTAGACAGGATGTTGGCAGAGATCCAAATGATGCAGCTTCAGCACCCAACACGGCAGCGCTCTTCCCACCACCTCCCCAGCAGCCTGGGCCCCAGTGGAGGCCTGTCCCAGGGAATCTGCAGTCTCCAGTTCGGAATTTTGTGCCCTATCCTGAGCCGTCTCCTCAGACTGACGTTCATAACATTTCCGTCAGCGCTTCTCACCCTCCTCCACACACAAACGTCCCACAGGGTCCTGGGCACCAAGGAATTCCACAAAACATCGTGCAAGCGCCTTTACCCGCTGGTTGTGAGAAGAATGGCAAAAATGGCCCTGCAAACAGCAGTCATCACATGAACAGCATCCAGCCTGGAAATGTATTTAGGCAGAACACAGACATGACTAATCCTTGGTCAAACCAACCTTACCAGGAACAGTTTTACCCACAGCCACCTTTGCAAGACTCTGGTTTTGTCCTTCCCACAGCTCAGGAAAACAACCCCARAAACCGGTCTCCAGCTATGTCTGAAACATCAAATAGATCTATTCCCACAGATCGAGATCCAGGAACTCTCTCCATGTTCTTCAAAGGGGATGAGGCAGAAAATGAAGAAATACTTTCATCTGAAAAAAAATACGTAATGGAGAAAACAGAGTTTGATGCCTGTCAGCAAAATTCGGCCTCCCTGTATCACCAGCCTGTGCATCCTCAGCAGATGGCAACAAATATTCTCTCTCAGGCACAGCTGGGTACAGCTGGTGAGATGGTACAGAAAGGAATGGATGCCCAGTACTTCCCTAAACTTGTCAGCCATCAGGAGGCACAGGCTGCTAAGCACTCTCTGTTTGCTGGTGGTGACAAGGCACAGATAGGTGACCCAGCTGCTGGGTCCCAGTATGAAAATGTGGAGAACCTGGAGTGCATTCAGAATCAGGAGGTGCTGCCAAGTGAACCCCAGAACATCAACGCTTCATCCCCTGCTGCTGGTCCCGATCCGTACAGGTACGGATCCTTCCCGGGTCAGGTGCTTCCCAAGAATGCTGTGAGCCATGCTGAAGGAGGACCAAACCTGGAGGCACCTGACTCCTTACCTCACCCTGGCCGACCAGACAGCGTCTCTTCCAACTACAGCAGCATCAGCCACAGGAGCACGTCCAGCTCTGCGCGGCCCCCGGAGCAAGTCGGTACATTTATCCAGCAGGAAATTGGGAAGCCTGATGAGGAATCCTCTGCCAGCTTCTTCAAACAGATTGACTCCTCTCCTCTGGGAGGTGATTCAGGTGAGCTAAACCTCAGCAAGAACTACCATGGCAATCTATCTCAGCCTCCCACTCCAAGTCCTCCTAAGCCTACAGGAGTGTTTCAGACAAGTGCAAATAGTTCTTTTGAACCTGTGAGGTCCCATGGAGTTGGTATAAAACCTGCAGAGATTGACCAAGCAAAGATGGTGGTTGAATTAAGAGAGAACCACTCAAACCAAAAGAATATCAAGAAGAACACAGCAGTGCCTGCTGCATCCCCTGGCAATCTTGAACAGCCACCAGATAATCTGGAAACAATTTACATGCCTCAGGTACACCCAGGCACTGGGGAGGCTGGAAACACACTGCACTCTGGACCTGTTGTGGAAAATATACAATCAGTGTCTGAGAGACGCTCCTCAACCAGAGCTCAGGGAGCAGTTAAGAAGTGTGATAGCCCAGCAACAACTTTATGGGCTCACAATGAGTTACCAAATTTTGGGGGAAATGTTCTCCTAGCTCCTGCTGCTCCTGCAGTGTATGTACCTGCCAAACAGACTGTGGAAGTCATTCAGCCACCAGAAGAAGGCCTGTCTCATCAGCAGCCATGTAAGCCAGGGACTATTGCTGTGCAGCACTCCCAGGATGGAAATATAGCTTTTGAAAATCTTGAGAATCCTCCCAAAATGGGAGAAGAGGAAGCACTTCAGTCTCAGGCAAGTTCTGGTTATGCAAGTTTATTGTCTTCTCCACCTACAGAGTCTTTGCAAAATCAGCCTATCCTGATTGCTCAGCCTAATCAAAGCTATAACTTGGCTCAGCCAATTAATTTTTCTATTTCTCTATCTAATCAGCTAAGCAACAATGAAAACAATCAGCCAATGAAGGACTCTGGAGTTGGGGACAAGCCTGCGATGGGTCCCCAAAGTTCACATGCTGGTGGGGAAAACATGCCGTTACCTGTGATGCAAGTTGGATCTCTCTTAGTTAATGCACTTCCAAATGCTAATCTGTTAAAACATAATTTGTTACAAAGTCCTGTTAATTCTTCTGATACTGCTTCTAATCAGCCTGCAAACTTGCTTATGAAAACGCCTCTTAATTTGACTCCAGAAGGGCAAAAGAATGTTAATGTGGAAGGCCTTGTTCCTGAATTTGCTAGCAAGCAAGGGTCTAACTCATCTGTTTCTCCTGGGACAAATCTTCCCAGTGGAAGTGCAAGTGGCCTGGTCCCCCCTGTTAATTCCATAGCACAGGCTAATAATTCTGCAAATCAATCAAGTAGCAAAGAAGCTGCTGGAGTGCTGGACTTCACAGTGCCACGGACGTTAGAGAAAAGCAGCACAAGTAATTCTGTCCAGGTGCACAATCAGTCACCCTCTGGTGCTCCAGTCCAACAGGCAGCTGGTGCTGGTCAGGTGCGTCCTGAGGTGCCTGACAAACAACATTTCTACCAACAGGTGACAAAAGATGTGCAGCACCAGGCTGCAGCAGACCGAGCTGCACAGGGAGCGCTGCCACCCCAGGCACAAATGCAAGCGGCTCAAATGCAGCCACCAACATCTGGGCAGTCCTCAGTTCCTGCAGACTCCCACGTTTCCACAGGGGCTAAGGCCATGCAGCAGGGGGACAGCCAGGTGCTGGGTAACCGTCCCCAGCCTGGGGGACCCCAAGAGGCAGGTTCAGCCCAGCCAAGGTACGACCAGACGAGTCCCGGGAAGCAGCCGGTGTCAGAACAGCCTCCAGGTGCTCCAGCTGCCACAGCCCCTCCTGCCAGCGCTGCTCAGGCAGTGCCACCCAACGGGCAGCAAGACCTGCAGCGTCCACCCCCTCCTCAGACCCCTCAGGAAGCCTTTGGTCCACCCCAGAACCCTTACTACTACTACAGACATCCTTACGATGCTTACCAGGCCCCATATCCACCACCTTATCCTCCTGCAGACCCCAGGACAGCAGCTCACCTTTATTACATGGTAAGTTTCTATTTTTCCCTTTTTTCCCCCTTAGTATGTATTATTTCATTTTCATTTTTGAGTTATGAATTTAAGCAGTCATGTCACAATCAACATTCAGCAGAGCATTCACAGTTAAGTGTTTGAGTGTAGGGAAAATCCAGACAGCAATGACAAAACTAACACTGCAAAGGTTATGGGAACTTATGTGGTTGCTGATACCAATTCCAGTTGGCACAGATGTCAGCTCATAGCAATTTGTTTGGAAAAAGTTGGCAGTCCAGGTGCTCAAACTTAGTTCCTATCTGATGCCTGAATTATTGATGGTTTAGTAGAAAGTTTGAAATGCTTTCAGCCCAGACATAATGAAGTTTTTTCCCTTAAGGTTAGGGTATTAATAACTTGACTATAACTTCTGCCACAAAAAGTAATAARAGTTAAGCTGTAGTTTGTTATACCTCTTCAGGTGTCACTGCAGTGGTGTGAATGGTGATGTTTTTTGGTTTGAACTGTTAATTTTGGAGATGTGAAGCCTCTTTTCTTGCCTGTGCTCTTGCAGGAGGACAGCTATGGCTCACTGCTGTGAATGGTGATGTTTTTTGGTTTGAACTGTTAATTTTGGAGATGTGAAGCCTCTTTTCTTGCCTGTGCCCTTGCAGGAGGACAGCTACGGGCAGTAYGACCCGCGGTACCGGCACTACGAGAGCAGCGCTGCCTACATGGAGCCCGGCGGTTACCGCTACCCCGAGCCCGAGCGGCCCAGCTCCAGGGCCAGCCACTGCTCTGACAGACCTGCCTCCAGGTGGGTGATCCTCAGCTGAGTCAAGATTTGGGTACCCCAGAGCAGGGAGTGTGGTGGTGCCTGTTGAAGTTTTGCAGCATAAACCGCAGGGAGGAATTCAAAACCTCTTTGTGTGCTGCCTCAGGGATGGACGGTATCAAATGCCGTGTCTGGGTAGGATACAATTCCCCAGCCTTTCCTCTTGCTTGTTTTTCCTTTYGTTCAGTTCTTTGGGGGTTGTTGGTGTTTCTGCCAGGCAGGAAGTCACTGTGCTAGCCTCAGTGCTGATGTTTGCTGTGAAAGAGCAGTGCAGGTCATGGGGTTATTAATCAATACTCATTTATTTTCTGCCTTGCACTTAAGCAGGGGCCCCCTGGTCTGTTAATGAATGGCAGTTTTGCTCGTTGGGTGAGATTTGCCTTGCAAGCACCATGGATACACAGTGGTTCAGGTGCTCAGAAGAGAGTAGTGAGTCAGCTGACAGCATGCTGGTGCTGTGTTGGATCCATTTGTGTGACAATTCCCTCAGCTGTGGATAAGYTTTCCTCACAAAGCTCCCAGAATGTGGTCTGGGTGGCAGAGGTGCTGTGTGGGCATGTCCCACCCACTCATTTCACTGCAGATTTTGATAAGGAAAACTTAAAAGCCTTGATCTGTCTTATTAATATAAAATAAAGAGAGAGGGGAACAATGTGTTCAGATGCTACTTGAAAGTACAGGATTAAATCTGCAAGAAGCAGCAAATTACCTTGAAGAGATTGCTGCTTTCTGATGATAGTTGTGTAAGTTATTTGTATGAGCTTCAAATTAATGACAAAATGTTATTGTTGTTATCTGCTGAGGGGTTTGCAGTTTCTAACAGAGAAACTTCTGTTACCTGTCTGGAAATGATTAAACCCTTTGTAATGTTTGTCTATTRTTGGTAGTTCACTCATGGAGCAGTGATCAAATTACAAATATAACATTTTGTTTATCATCTCCAGAAGATTATAGATGTATTTTGGTCCTGAGGAGAGCAAAACAATGGCTGTAGCTCCATGTGATAACTTTTGCCATTTTCTTAAGTGAATTTAAGTGTGCTRTGAGCTCTTGAAGTGAGATGATAACCTCTAGTAGCACTTCCTGCTGTGTACTCTCCTGAGGTGCTATTTTTAGAAGGGGTTGAAGTTTCTGTATGTGGCAGTGGGCAGATCAAAGCCTGTTAGAAGTGGCTGTGTCAGGGCTGCTGTGTGAGTGCCAGTGCAGACAGGGACTGTGGTGTGCAGCTGCAGGGCAGCAGAGCTGTGTGTGGGAGAAACTGCCCTGAATGTGCAGTGATGGCACAGCAGCTTTGTAAGCTCTGCTTGGAGAAAGGAATAAGATCTCTCTGGAGGAGACTGGGGAGACTGGTTGGGTGGCTAAGCCTGATGTGATAAGATCAGACCTCCTCTGCAGAGTGAGTGCTGTGTTAGCAGGCTTCCCACACTCCTGGACTCGCTGGGCCACTTTGGAGTTTGCACTCKGAGCTGTAGGACCAGTTGTAGGGAGAGGTGGAAGTTTCCATCACTTCAAACTGGCATTAAATAATGTTCACCTGCTGTGTGTGTGCCCAGGTGTGCTTGTGGGATTCCTGCACCTGTGTAGGTACAACCATACATGAATGTATACATATATATATACATTTATGTGTGTGCACGTACATGTAGACACTGCATTTTTCATCTAACATTCATCCTCTGGCTTTTTTCAGAAATTCTGAAAGATGATCTGAAAATGTTGTAATAATAAAGGCTCATGATATTTCAAATAATGGCCACATCTTTCTTTTTTTCATCAGAAGAAATTATCTTTTTCTATGCACTGACTCTTACTTTGCTGTGTTGGTTTTAGCCAGGTTTTTGTGCTTGTTTGGACAATCAGTTCTCTAAATGAGTATTTTCTTCATCATAAGCAGTGTAATAAAACATTGTTAAATTTGGGGGAGCTATTATTTCTTAATGAATTGTTAAATTATCGACTTCTCTGTTGAGACAGTTCAAAGGATGCTAATTATAGCAGTAGATTTTGTGATTAATTGTCTGTAAGTAATTAAACTTATCACCAAAGCAGTTTATAAAGCCACTAAATTATTGTATGCTAAGGGCTGTCAGCTTTCAATGGCACACAACAATTTAGTGGTATATTGGGCTGTAAAGTCTTAATTTTGTGACTCCTTGGTTTCTTAGAAATGCATTATTTTAACTATGCAACTCTGTCTAATCAATTGGGGCATAGAGTTTTTCCTACCTCCTGCTGAATTCAGAAGAGATTAAGGAGGAACAACAACTTTTTTTATACTTGTGTGCTTTCTTTCAGGCAAGGGTATACAGAAGATTATTATGGAAAARGTGGATGGAGTGATTATTATTCAGGCTATTACCCAAACTCCTATGATTATGGAGGTAAGGTGTCCAAAAGAACTCTGATTTTTTTTCCATAGATTTTCCTCACTTGACCCTTCAGTTTTCCCTTCCTTTGTGCAAACCCTCCATTGTTAGGGTACAGAACAGTTTTGTTCCATGTGGTGCAGGGCTGCCTTTCACTGGGGTGTGTCCTTGGTGTGTGACCTGAAGGCAAACCTGTAAAGTGAATTTTAGGTGGGTGTAAAGTTGACTCACAACTGGATTTTGGTTTTGTCCATCATTAYCTAAGTGCTCACTGAGACATGCTGGCGTTGGGAGTCTGGAGGTAATTGCTTGTGTAGTGYCTGGGAGGGTTTTGAGCAACATCTGTCCACATCCTGAGATGTTTTACTTGTCACTCTGCAGACTGATCACARAGATTCTGTGAATCTCATAACAAATAGTAGGATTGAGTTTTAAAGATGTTAGGCAAACACTGACCCCTCAGGAGTAACTAACTSTAACAGCCATGTTTCTCTGAAAGGTGTGAAATTGATTTTTTAAGCTTTTTTTAAAGTAAAAAGGCGTGGACATATTTATGTAGCTTTAAGTACATTTCTTTGGATTTGCTGTGTGCTTCAGGACCAAATCAGCTTGTAATTAAAGAGAAAGGAGCAGAAAAAGATTATAGGTAAAACCTACCAATATCTGAACCATTTCTTTTTCTTTTCCAAAGATCCAAGTCGCTGGGAACGATACCCATATGACCCCAGGTACAGAGACCCAAGGAGTTATGACCAGAGGTACTGGTATGATGCTGACCACAACCCTTACCAGAAGAGAGAAGCATATCCATATGGCAGCAGGTTTGTCCAGTCAATCCACATTCTCCCAGTGCTCTTTCCAGAGCTGGGGCAGCAGATTCTCTGGAGCAGGCTGTTAAAATGCAGTGTTACACATATTTCACAGTGTAGTTGCTAGTGTGTGTGTGTGTGTGTTGCTGGTTCTTTCTGTGGCTTAAACATAGGTCATTGAGGGAAACCAGATGAGCTGTCACATCACTCTGAGAGAGGGATTGAAGGTAGCAGCTCTTGTTTTTAGACCAGTTTAACATTCTGTGGGTTTTCAGAACACACTCCGAGTATGATGCTGGTCTTGATCTCGAATAATCTGGATGAACTCTGTGAAGGAATGTCAGTTTGTTTACTGTAACAACAACCTCAGTGTAGGCAGATTGAAGAGCCCTTCTGGAGTGAGGTCCTGTGGTGTTACATTTTAGTTAAATGATATGCTCTGTCTCCAAAATGTAGGGTTTATTCCAAGCCTGTGATACTGCAGGGGAGGATCATGGATCTGWAATCCCATTGGCCCAAGTCTCATTCTGCACCCACTTTGAATCTCCCTGTTAAGCTGTGCTGGGGATCCCAAACCTCTCTTGGCTCTTCTCTCSCTAGGCTCTCCCTCTCTCCCCCTTCTCCCTCAGAAACCAAGCAAACACCTAATAGAGATCCGAAATTTCATCATGTGGAGATATTTGATGGTGCTGGGAGATCGATCAGGGCRTCGTTGATGATTTTCAGGGTTTGGTGGTTTTTACAAAGGTCGAGGGCCGTTGGTTGTTTCTGTRTGTGGATATGAGGATGATGAGGATGGTCCCACCGGGGGTGGGACCCTCAATAAACCCTCATCCAATCAGCACCCTCAGAATCCGTGTGGAGTCTCCTTGCCTGCCTGCTGCTACCAGTGAGCACACAGCTTAGGGGGCKCCCCGGGGATCCCCCAAACAAACTGCACCAAGGTCCAGTGTGACCGTGTTCACAGGGGTCYGAGGATGAGGGAAGAGACGAGGATCTGACTCCATGTTTCAGAAGGCTTGATTTCTTATTTTATGATATATATACTACATTAAAACTATACTAAAAGAGTAGAAGAAAGGATTTCATCAGAAGGCTAGCTAAGAGTAGAAAAAGCAAGAATGATAACAAAGGCGTGTGGCTTGGACTCTCTGTCAGAGCCAGCTGGACTGTGATTGGCCATTAATTAGAAACAACCAACATGGGCCAATCACAGACCCACCTGTTGCATCCCACAGCAGCAGATAATCATTGTTTACATTTTGTTCCTGAGGCCTCTCAGCTTCTCGGGAGGAAAAATCCTAAGGAAAGGATTTTCCACAAAAGATGTCTGTGAGAGTCCAGCTTTCCTCCCGCAGCCCTGTGGGTGCCTGAGCTCACTCCTGCTGCGTGTGTGTCCCTCAGGAACGAGCGATACGAGGATAACTGGAGGTACGACCCCCGTTTCACCGGGAGCTTTGACGACGAGGCGGAGCCGGCGCGGGATCCCTACGGGGACGAGTTTGAGCGGCGCAGCGTGCACAGCGAGCACTCGGGGCACAGCCTGCGCAGCTCCCGCAGCGTGCACAGCCACCACAGCAGCTTCAGCTCCCGCTCCCAGCAGGTGAGCCCCAGCTGCACGCACAGCCTGCCTCCTGCTCTGCTAGGGGTGGCTCTCTTGTTTTCTAATAAGAAAATATTTCAGGGCTTAGCACAGGGAATGAAAATTTTTTATTTTTAAAACGTTCGTAAGCTAAGGCTGTTTTGTGATGTAGTTTTGAACTTAATGTTTGTCACAGCTGTCAGGAGAACTTTRCAGGAGTTCTCCTGCAAAGAGAGATTTCAGTGCTCGGCTGTGCAAGTTGCCACACACACAGAAATGGAAAATTTTCTCTACTGAATCCATTTGCTGTTTGTGAGAACATTGCCTTCCCTGTGCTTGGCTGTACTGGACAGTGTGCCTGGCTTTGAGTCATGTCATTTTTCTCATCACAAGTTTGGCTGTGTTACTGAACTCGGGATGTGTTAAAAGACTAACTCATATTAGTATGATGTTATTTTGACTTTAACAGCAAAAACCAAAGCTAACTGATTACTCATTCACTTACACCACAAATACAGATACGTGAAAAGCTCAGAGATTATTTGGCTAAGTTTCGAGGTACAATTTTTGCTCATGTAATGGGTCATTTTACCTGTAGTTGGTTCATTGTGTTTCTTGGAAGTTTAAGTACTTTTCCAGTYGAAATTCCRATTAATTTAGTAATGTTTGAAGCARTATTGGAAATCATTTAGGCAATTATCTTTAGGCACCTGCTGTCATTTGACATTTGTTGGGGTTTTTCAGTTGGGATTTTCTGTCTATTACAGCAGAGGTGAACATTCATTCTGACCCACAGTTGTTGGTAACAGAACTGGTGCTATAATCTGAACTTTTCACACAAGCACATAGAGATTCTGTTGTGAGAGAACTCAACATGCTTGGATGTGAACAGATCAAACAATGGTAAAAACATTGGGGGAGAAGACAAAATGATTAATTAGCACAGAAGGGTCACACAGGGGGGCTTTCTGCAAGACCCTGGTGCAGTAAGCCTGTTGCACAGGAATGGGAGCTGTCAGGAGGGAATGCTGGMTGTGTGCAGTGCTGCTTGCTGTGTGTAACCCCAGCTAACCTGGCTGATGTGCCCTGCCTAGAGCCAGCTGTACAGGAGCAATCACGATCTCACTGCCTACGAACCCCCTGCGCAGGCAGTGCACGCAGATTATCCCTACGGAGGGTATGAGCCCAGCTTTGATGGACAGCAGCCCTTCCCAGACTATGGCTACCCTGCTGAAACAGCCTGGTCAGCTGTGGAACAAGGTATGGACACGCTGGGGAATGAGGGAAAACATTGTGCTGTAGATACAAAACATTTTCTCTGGAAAAGCTTTGCCAAGGTGGTGATGTCTGTTTAGCTCTTTGAAGATGTGTTAWATGCTTGTACAGAGATGGCAGGAATATGTCTGATACTAACAATCAAAACCCTTGCATTGAAAAAAATAAGTGGATTTTAAGAGTTCTGCAGTTTAGTTTTGTTCTAGTTATTGCAAATCTTCAGGTTTGGGACTTTGGGATTATAAAGGAGCTGATTGTTTCTTACAAAGGTCAGCCAAATTCAGTAGCAGGGTGTTTTCCACTAACACTGCAGGATTATTGAATTGGGTAAATGTATCAGCAAGCTTGCTTAGCTGCAGGGCAGGTTACCTGTTCTTATTTTATCTTTTCTCCCCATTTCAGCACCTTTAAGGCCCTCAACACCTGAGAAATTTTCAGTGCCTCATATCTGTGCCAGGTTTGGGCCTGGGGGCTTCTTAATAAAAGCACTGCCAAACCTGCCTTCTGAGGGTCAGCCAGCTCTGGTTGAAATCCACAGCATGGAGGTAAAGTTTAAAAGGAAAAATGGGAAGTAATGGAATAAAGATCTTTCTTTTGGATGGGAAATGGGGAACTTGAATCTATAACTTCCTGATTTCTCTTTTTTTTATGTCAGTGCATGTATCTTTATCTGTTTGGGCTGTAATCAGAAGTAAAACAGTAAATTTAAAAGTTCCTTTCCTCTGAGAGATGACTTAGTCATGATGTGATCATCCAGCTCCTTATAATTTTGTTCAGAAAGATGTACAGAGTAATTGCATGTAAAGTAGTTTCRTAATTTATCATCCTTGTGCAGGTTGTGACAAAGTCACCCTTTAAATTTTGCTTAAGAGGCTTGATTACATGATGGGTCATGTTCAGCTCTGGGGGTTTTATCAGTAAAAAGCAAAATTTAGAGTTACAAGAATTTTTTATGCATTATATTTGTGTTTCAGACTATGTTACAACATTCTCCAGAGCAAGAAGAGATGAGAGCYTTTCCTGGTCCTCTTGCTAAGTATGTCCCTACAGTTTTCAGAAATAATTTTCATACTTTCAGAAATTATTTCTTCATTGCAAATTACAGGATTTAAACTGACTTAAAATATTTGTGGCTTTTCACCTGCTTAAATAATACATGAGCTTTAAATTTATTCCTCAGAGTAATTACAAATAATGACCTGAATGTTTACWTTTGTCTCATTAAAAACTTTTTTCTTATTTTTTTTTTTCAGGGATGAGACCCATAAAGTGGATGTTATTAATTTTGCACAAAGTAAAGCTGCACAGTGCTTTAAGAATGAAAATTTAATTGACCAAGAATCTGCAAGTCTTCTTTGGGACTTTATTGTACTGTTGTGCAGGCAAAATGGGGTATGTCTCACTGCTGGAGTTTTTATCTATCCTGAAGTGTTTTGTACACCAATAGTTTTTGTGCAAATATCAAAAATTTGTGTTCTAGTCACTGATCTTGGAATATGKCACAGACTGAAGGAATGTGTAAACTGGGCACTCACCCTCAGCTGCTCAGAGATGCTGATATTCACATAATGCTGTTGAAGTGGCAAATAAAATGCAGGCAGTGTTGAAATAACAGATTTTTCAATTTTTGYTTCCTCTGCACACACACAGACTGTTGTGGGAACAGACCTGGCTGAACTTCTGCTCCGAGATCACAAAACAGTGTGGCTTCCTGGGAAGTCCCCTAATGAGGCAAATTTGATTGATTTCAATAATGAGGCTTTGGAACAAGTGGAAGAGGAATCTGGTGAAGCCCAGCTCTCGTTTCTCACTGATAATCTTGTAACCACAGTTGACAGTTTTGAGAAGGAGACTGAGAGATTCAGGGAGTTGCTGCTTTATGGCCGTAAGAAGGTGAGTGCCTGTGCTGCTCCTTATTTTTGTAGTGCATGCAGTATTTTGTGACACTGATACAGGAATTTATACCCTACAGCTCATAATCTAAAACAAAATTACAGTGTGTTAGCTTTTATCTAAACATATTTTGATTTGATCACAAATCACTACTGTAAAACTGGTTTTGTGAGTAATATGTGGAGCTATTCCCAGGAAACTAATGTGTGTGTTTATTAGGATGCTTTGGAGTCTGCCATGAAGCATGGCTTGTGGGGTCATGCTCTGCTCCTTGCCAGCAAAATGGACAGCAGGACACATGCAAGAGTGATGACCAGGTACTGGGCTGCTTTTTGATTAGTGAAATTTGSCTGCCTGTTCTGCTAATGAGGTGGAGAATGTCAAAATCATGGGTTATCCATAGTAGTTAATGCTTTAATTTTACCTGTGTATTTATTTGTCATTTGTTACTRTTTATTCTGGGGTTTTCTGGCTATAAATTTAGACCTGAGATGTTGTTCTCTGCTACCCAATCCGTTTAAGGAGTATTTGAACAATGTCATCTGTGGCCTTGCTTGGAAAAAAACTGCAAAAACTCAACTGTCAATTTTGTTGATATTTTACTGGTAATATTTTACTTTTGAACATCATCCACTGGGTAATTTCCTCTTCAGTGTAGTATTTTCACACAGCACTTCCTTCTCTTGAGCTAGGTTAGATTAATTGCCACTGAGAGCTGAAATACATTTTAACTGCTTACCCCACRTCTGTGTTTTGTTTTTCTCTGCAATGTCTCTGTAGATTTGCCAACAGTCTCCCAATTAATGACCCTCTGCAGACTGTTTACCAGCTCATGTCTGGGAGGATGCCAGCTGCATCCACGGTAAGATTCACTGGGAGCTGCAGGGAGGAGTGGAGTTCCCAACAGAAATCTTTCCCAGAATRTCAGAGAAGTTTTAACTTTTAACCATGCAGAGCTCCAGTCACTGATTTGACCTAGTAATTCTTCTAATTTTAGTGCTGTGGAGATGAGAAATGGGGAGACTGGAGGCCTCATCTAGCAATGGTGTTATCCAACTTGACCAATAACGTGGACYTGGAATCCAGGACCATTGCAACCATGGGAGACACTCTTGGTAACTCYTGGGGAAATGAAGGGTGGTGACTGAAGGAAAAGCTTTGATTGCTCAGCCTATTCTTTTGAAACCAGGCAATTTCTTTATAAAATATAAAGTGGAGCAGCTAAGACAAACAATGAGGACACTGAATGTGCCACTGGAATATCCTGAGCTCTGTCCTTTATTTCTCTACAGCTTCTAAAGGCCTGCTGGATGCTGCTCATTTTTGTTACCTTATGGCCCAAGTTGGGTTTGGAGTTTACACAAGGAAGACAACAAAGCTTGTCCTAATTGGATCAAATCACAGGTTTGACTTGCTTTTTTTAAAACCCAACTATCTCAATGCAAAAATGAAAGTTTGAAAGACTGAATTGCACTGTTCCCCTTATCCTCRCTAGCTGGTTTTGAAATAACTGTTTGGTGTCCTGTCTTGTAGAAGTGTTTGATATTTTGTGTATAACAGCTGTGTGTCTGACAATGATAGATCTGTGTTTCTCAGCTCAAATAATATTTTTCTTCTCCTGTTTGAAACAGCTTGCCATTTTTAAAGTTTGCCACCAATGAAGCCATTCAAAGAACAGAAGCATATGAGTATGCACAGTCACTAGGAAGTCAGCCTGGCTGCTTGCCCAATTTCCAGGTGAGGAGCTGTTCCTGTTTTGCTTTGGTTTCTGTTTTGGCAGATGTCATGCTTTTAATCTCTCAAGTGCTGTAGTCAGTGGGGCAAATATTTTCTCTGTTATAACATGAAATGTTCATGAATAGTAATGCCATATAGCTGTTTTCCTGTAGTAATTTTGTTTTCATTTTTTTCATCTCTACATCCTGAACTTCTGAATTTAACTTTATAAATTGTAATTCTGTATTCCAGAAGAAAAATCCAGCAGAATTTGCTGGCACTAGCTGTAGGTAAATAGACAAGTTCTACTGGATGCATTAAGTGGAAGAGGAGAATTGAGTGTTTTTTCCTTTAATTTTAGGTGTGATAATGAAATATCTGAGCTTTCAGCTGAAATGTCAGACTGCCTTTTATTTGTTGCCACCCAGAGTGTTGTGATCACTTGTTTTATTTGTCCTGTTGCCTCCCCAGGTTTTCAAGTTCATCTATGCCTGTCGGCTGGCTGAGATGGGCCTTGCTGCCCAGGCTTTCCACTACTGTGAAGTGATTTCCAGAACTGTCCTCAAAGATCCACATTACTATTCCCCTGTGCTGATTGGCCAGCTAATCCAGGTGACACGAGGAAGAATGAAGTGCTTGTGGCTGGATATTGTAGGTGGGAAGCAGTGGCTGATGAACTCACACTTTGCAATGGTTCCTTTCCTCAGATGTCCTCCCAGCTGCGCCTGTTTGACCCTCAGATCAAAGAAAAACCAGATCAGGAATCTTTTATTGAACCCCCCTGGTTAGTGACACTTCGACATGTGGATGGACAGATCAAGGTAATGGTGTGTGCTTTTCAGCATGAATTATTCCCTGTAAAGGAGGATTAGTGTAAATCCAGTTTTTAAAATGGTTTTGTTTACAGTGCTAATCACAGAAACATGGGAAGTGACCTTATATATTCATGTCCTAAATGGCAAATGTTATGGTGTAAACCARGTGAATTTACCACATTTCAGTGCCCTGAGGTTCAATACAGAATAATTAAAGTTGTGAGAGACAGGTTTTCCTTAATACCATAATGCAAGGAGAACTGCAGGACTCATTAAGTTGCAGTAATCAGGGGATATGCTTGCCATAAARATATCTCGTGTGTGTATAGGTGTTGCTAGATTATAACAGTTGAAATAATTWTTGTCTATTTAAAGAGATGCGTTAGAAATTGGAACCCTGAGCTAATTAACTGTGTTTCAGTTTAAAAACAAATAAACCCTTCAGATTATTGGTTGATCTTGGCTTATAAATGGCTGACAACTAATTTTTCTTTGACTGAACAGTAAAAAACCGTTTTCACACCTAAGATTTCCTTTGCTTTGTGTTCCCTTGGTTATGAACTGAATGTCTGGTAGAGATGAGTTAATAATATCTTGTTTTTTCCTGCAGGAGGGTGCAATAGCCTATAACACAGACAGATCCACTCCCCCTCCCTATGARTGCAGCACTCCCAGCTCTGAGCTGGACCGTGCCAGTCAGTGTGATGGGGGAGGAGGCCGTGACGTGGGGCCAGGTGCTGAAAATGCCTTGCTGGCATCCTTGTTACCCAATATGGCTCAACAGATGCAGAGCGTGCAGCTGATGCCTTCAGGTTGGTGTTTCATGTCCTTTATGACAGAGAGAAAACAAAGGTTTTGGGTTTCTGATACAAGAAACCACTTAAGGGGCTGGTTGGAACAGGGAGATTTCACTTCTGCATTGTATCATTCATAGGGTAAAAGGTTCACACTGGAATTTCTGCTTAATTTTAACTCTGGTTTTTTGTTTGGTTTTTTTTTTTTTTCATGCTGCAGTACCTCAGGCTGTCCTTGATGGCTCAGCTGCCATGCTTCCTCCTGGTGACCAGGGAAGTGTCCCCTTCTACCCAGTGGCTCCTCAGCCTCTTGGCCCAGGACCTGGCTTTGCACCTCAAGGATTTTCAAATCCATATGGAGCTGAACCATCCCCACTCTATTTAGGGACAGCACTACCCCCAGGAGGGCCACCACAAGAAATGGAACCMCAGCCAGAAGAGCAGACAAACCTGGAAACAGGTCTGGGATCTTAATAAACAGCTTTTCTTCCTTAGAAAGGGAATTGAGTGTTTCAGGGAATAATTCAAAATATCTCAGTATTTTTAAAAATAGTAATGTTTTGGGTATTGAAGTTTAAAACCACCATGTAATGGTATGGAAACATCTGTAGAAAGTTGTAGTATTTGTCCTGCTTTGTTGGCCTACTTTAAAAGAGAAGTCAGACTCAGCAGATCATGATTTAGACCTTGATAGGTAATCCTGAGTGCAGTGAGATTGGCAGTTCTGTTTCCAAGGGATGTCAGGGGTTTCTGCCTCTGGACATGAGTTTGTAGGACCCTGATAAGTYTTAACTCTGTGTCAGCAGAGCCTGACGTGTGGAGAGAAAGAAACTTAAGTTTGGTTAGAGTTGGAGATGTGAGGAACCTTTAACTGCTCCATCCTGGTGGTTGAGTCCCTCAGCCTGCTCTGGCCTGTATTTAGAACAAACACAAACCCAGACAGGAGAGGAAAAAAATCACAGCAATTGCAGCTCTCACTCTTTAAAAGTCCAGGTTCTCCCTAGCACAAAACTCATAACTGGTGAAAACTTTTGTCTTAAAATTCTTGTGGGGCTTGGGGGCTTTGGTGTTTATTATTGGGTTTTTAGTTGGTGTGTCCCTGCTAACGTAATCTAATTTTTTTTTTAAGGAATGCAGAGAATTGCCCCAGAGTCTCCTTCACAAAACTCCTTCCCTGAGCAGAGAGAGGATGATTTCTATGGCAGRATGGCTAACATGGTATTGTTATTTCACACATTTCTTCAGCTGCACTGCAGCACAATGCAAACAYAAGAGGATCTGGGGGCTCTGTATTGCTCTTTAGCAAGACTTGAAGCTTGGTTTTAGAAGTCCCCAAAGAACCAGATTAAATGTCTTTGTGTGGAAAATCTTGATAAAAAATTAATGCTGTGTAAGATATTTATCTGCTTGTTTATTATGCATTTATGTCCTGCTTTATATCTAACCAGGCATCAGGACAAAGATCCATCTTAAGGTTTATTTTGTATGAACTTCTAGATCTGTTCTGTTTATGGATTTTTCAAAGAAGGGTTGTTTTTAGCAAGGTGGAATGTGATCCATCACTGCAGCAGTGACAACTTTTGCTTTCCTGTGTATTTGTCACCCAGGGCTATGGGCGAAGGTCCCGAACAACCTCAGAGTCCTCTGCTCATTCTGTGGGACGAGAGAGATCCAACTCTGCAGCCAAGCAACCCTCTCCTCCTCCCTCTGCTCCTGCAGGGAAAGACACTAAAAAAGAAACAAAAAAGGAGGCAGCACCCAGAAAGGTAAACTTTGTTAGAAAGATACCTACAGCTGGAGGAGATCTKTTAGTAAATGTGGAAATTCCTGGTTGATTGTACTTAAGAAGTCCTGACTAAACTATTTCTACTTATTAGTTACAACTCTGGGCTCAGAGTTGAAGTCCCTGACAGAAAATGTGTTGTTGCATGAAAGTTTGTTTTAACTTGCCTGTAAAGTGAGACAAGAATTAACTGAGAGGGTGAGAATTAACTGAGAAGATTTGATTTGTTTTTAGACTGGTGGAACCTGGTTTCGCTGGCTGATGGGAAAAGGAAAGAATGAGGCTCACCTGCCAGATGACAAGAATAAATCAGTAAGGCCCCAAGAATCACAAAAACCTTTATATACCTGAATTTGTTCCTAATGTTCTCCTGGATGACAGATGAACATTGTTTTGATGAGTAACAGATGATTGTAAAACTTTGAAGATTATTCTTATCCTAAGACCAGCTTTAAAAAAAAGTTAATTACTTTAAAAGTCTTCAGCAGCTTGCTTTGAGCTTTGTTTTTGACTGTGATTTTCTTTTAGATTGTTTGGGATGAGCAGAAACAACGTTGGGTTAATCTGGATGAACCAGAAGAAGAGGTAAAAAYCTGAGTTCTCATGATTTCTCCAAGWGGAAAACAAAAATCTGTACTTGGCCCACGATTTTCTTTAGTCTGTGATTGTCTCTTAAGAGCTGCTTTTTACTGAATTTGGATTAAAATGTGCCACATCAGACAATGATGTGATTGGAATTTTTTTGTCTCCTTGCAGAGTAAACCTCCTCCACCCCCTCCAACAGGATTTCCTAAAGCTGCTCAGGCTGCTCCCCCTGGGCCTGGAGGCCCACCTGGTGCCTCTGTCAATGTGTTCTCCAGGAGAGCAGGTAACAGCCAGCACTGRTATTTGAAGACTTTCTCCTGCATTAAATATGAAGGCAGAAGTTCTGACTTTCCCTGGCTTGTTTGGGAACACTGGCAGCTCAGAGGAGCTGTGGTTATTGCTGGCTTTGCTCGTGCCCAGCTCCTGCTCTGCTGTCCATGACTTGGGTATTACTTTTTGTATCCCTGGGGTGTTATTTCCTGACCCTGAAAGATGCTTTAACCAGCCAACTGTTCAGARTGGACACAGGCATGATAAACACAAGGGTTCTTTCTGGTTTTCTGCTTGTTTGTGCTTTAGCTGGAAGCAGAGCCCGTTATGTGGATGTCCTGAATCCTGGAGGAACCAAGGCAAGTGGTGCTGTTCCTGCACCATCAGACCTGTTTGCCCCCCTGGCACCCATGCCCATTCCTGCCAACGTGTTTGTTCCAAACTCAGGTGTGTGCATAGGATTGTGGGGAGATTTTATGGCTGTTTATGAGGGGTGCATTTGGCTAAATCCCATTTCCTCTGTAGTTCCTGGGGAATCCCAGCCCGTGGAGGGGAGTGGAGCAGCAGAGCACCCAGCAGCTGCAAACCAAACCAACACAGACCCTGCTGCAGCTGTGGAACCAGAGGTGGGTTCCAAGGAATGTCTTGTGTGCAGAACCCRGAGTTCTGATTCAAACCCCTCAGGGTTCTGAGCAGCAGTTTGACAGGCACAGTCCATAAAGCATGATGTTTGTGGGGTTTGTGGTTTAACATTTTACTTAAAGAGCAGRAGAAGAGGAATACAAGTGAAAATGRAAGTGGRAGGTTGCATTTCCTAATCTGACAGGGCTGCAGCTTCCATGGGTGCAGGAAAGGGGCTGAGAACATGGGAAGAGCCTTACACTGCAGGTTACAAATGGCTGGTGTGCTGTAACATTGTTCTGCCCCTGTGGGATCTCTAAGGGAAATGTGGAATAGCCTTGTAGTAATGAYGATAAACAGAAGTGCCTTGTTTTCCTTCAGTACTTAAACCCTGCAGCCCTTCCTCCTGGATCTGGACTTCCTGTTCCTAACCCTGATGGCTCCCAGTCAGGCGAGGTAAGCCTTGATGCARAGTATTCAATTAATGATTTTTTACAGTTATTTGTAGTGGTCTTACAATGGGCCATTTAAAACAACCAGTAMCTGATTCAGTTGGTGATAAGTAGGCAAGATGTGTTATAACTGCCTCCAGAATTGTACAGAAAAGACCTCTAAGCCCATATGATAAGTTCAGCATCCATGTCCTACATTCTGTGATCTCCTTTTCCTATATAAGTACTTTTAAAAGCCTTTTTCAAAGTGAATTATCAGTAGCAGTTGAAGGGTCTCTTCTTGCCTCCATGCATGCATATAATTTCACTAATATTAAATGCAAGACAAGGAGAGCAAGTGCTGTGTGCCAGGCAGAGTAACATGACCTTTGTTCCTACTAAATGTTTTCTATACCTACATAATTTTGTGCTTTAAGAAGTCCTTTTGATTTAAACTAACTTCTGGCTTTACGTTTGTTTTTGTTTTTTTAACTTGAAGTTGGTTTAACCTTTGGCAGTGAGACTTTGACAATGAAATAAAACAACTGAAAGCTTGAGGCAGTGACATGCATGACGACTTTTTTTATTTGTGTTTTTTTGTATTTGTGTGTTCTTGCTGTTTTGTAGCTTTCGCGCTCTAGTTCAATGAGTTCATTATCACGTGAAGTAAGCCAGCATTTTAATCAGGTACATGTGGCTGGCCATTCTCATTTATGTTAACTTATTTACTTTCCCCCCTCCCCTCTTTATTTTGCATTTGTTCAAATACTAATGCTACTTTTAGTCATTTCCCCCTCATTTCACAGAATTTCATTAAAAGTAGATCATGATGTAGTGTTCCTTTTTACACTCAAACAGGGTTTTCAGTTTTGTGTATTTATGGGAGTGCATGTAATCCAGGCATGCTATTTATTTATGTTTCTAAGAGATTCACATAATTCATCATCTTATTTCTGAGATACTAAAGAAATCAGTTGATTTTAAACAAAAAACCAAAACATCCTCCAACAAAACCAAACCAACCTCCTAAAAAGTCTCAATACGAGTAAAACTTGGTCATTCTGCTGCTGTCAGTGTCAAATTGGTAATAAACCGTTTGCAAAAGTCCCTGTAGGAATTAAAGGAATGCTTCATCTCTGCTGGAAGTTCCAGAGCTGTGGGGTCACCACAAAGGGGTGACACAAACCTTTCTGGTATTTCTTAATAAAGCAAAACCTGACATAGAATGTTTCTTTTGGGGCAAGTCCTGAGGTGTGTACTAACAAAGGCAGAAGGTACTAATTGAGTGGAGTTGCACTGGTGTCTTGTGTTGGTTTTGCATGCTTTGGACCTGCAGAGCTATTTGCAGTTGATGCATGTGCCACTGTTTGGCCAATTCCTACATTAAGCCAGCCCTGTTCTAGATCTGGATGCAAGCTGTACCAGCACTCTGGAGTTGTTCCAAGAGGCTGTGCTCTCCATGTTGTTGGCATTATTCCTGTGAATATTTGCTCTGTATAACTTAGCAGACCACATTTGAGAGGCACTGGAGTTCCTCTCAGCYCTTGTCTAATTTCAGTGTTTTCTCTTCCCAGCCTGCTGCTATTCCACCCTCGGGGGCACCTTCAGCAGGGGCGGTACCGTTCTACAACCCCTCTCAATTTGCACAAGTGAGTGAAGGCCTYATCTTTCCTTATCCTCATCATCCAACATTTCCCAGTGCAGCTGTGGCTGCCCCTGGATCCCTGGAAGAGTCCAAGGCCAGGCTGGATAGGGTTTGGAGCAGTCTGGGAYAGCAGAAGTTGTCCCTGCCCATGGCAGGGGGTGGAATGTGGTGGGCTTTAATGTCCCTTCTGACCAAACCTGTCTGATTCTATGCTTTGAACAAAACACGATTTTGTACTTTATCAGCTTATCTGGGTTGTTACACACAGAGTATTAAATGTGCACAAAGATCAGCCTGGCACCTGTTCAATTTAACAAGTTCCCATTCCAAACTTTATTCYAGATTTCTTGAATTTTTTTGTCTCCAACATGACCCTTTTACAGAACATTTTGTTTATCCCTGTTCTTTTTTCAGTCTCCTGCAGCCACTGGAAGTTCAAGACTGGGAAGAATTGGACAGAGGAAGTATCCAACATTGAAGTAGAATACAATGGCTTTGTATTTGGAGTCCTTACTCACGTTCTGAGTGTGCACAGAACTCTTCAGCCTTATGGCACGTGCTATCAGCTGCAGTTGACAGGACAGAACTCTGATGATGGGTGATCTTTTTCATGCTTGCACCTCATCTACGCAAACCATTACCAAACATGAAATATATGTAACTTTTCCTTTTCAAAACCTGGCTAGAAATAGCTTTGCTGTGATAAAGAATAGGCACAAGAGAGGAAATAGTTGCTGTCTGTTACAAAACCTGTTTGTAAATTGCATAGGCAATTTATTCCTTAAATTTATTTTAAACTGTACTAGCGTGACCTTCCAAGACATAGTTTCAGGGATTCCTTAATTTCTGAAGGATGATCCCCTCCCACCAGGGGGTTTAAAAAAAAACCAACAAACATGTCCACATTGTAAGATAACACTGTGGCCTTAAGAGGACCATGCACAATCAGCCAGAGTGTGGAACCAGAGATGTTCCCCTGGGAGAGGCTCACCCAGGAGCTGCCTCCTGCTGGTTTGGTTTCTGGGAGGTGGGAGGGGGCCACAGCTCATCCAAATAAATCAACCTCTATTGAATGAAAACTGTGACTGTAATCTAATCCTGATTTGATTTGRATCTTTCCTAGTCTGTATGTAGTTTGTGGTTTAGACTACCTGTAAAGCCAAGTGTATAGTGGGAAGGAGCTCTGTATCATAGCCAACGCTGTTCTCTTGACGAGTGAGTGTTTGTTTAAGTGCAATACGGTTACTTTGCTTTCTCTCAAACTGCTGGCACTCTGCAGCTGGGGGGTAACAGCTTGAAAGTTGTTTATTTTTTTCCTTTTGGGAGTGCCAGAATCAGTGTAATAATCCGTTCTTRAATCTCCCTTACTAAAATAACCAAGGTCTTAAATAGCTAACTGCTGAATTTCATACTAAAAGTAGATGGATTAGACCTCTACAGATGGACTTCAAAATCTTTAGGTTTAATATAGGAAATCTTCAAAACCATGGTATGCAGCATTTATATTCACTGAAGAATCTGAATTATCTGCAAAGAGAGAAATAAACTTTAAATATTTATTAAATCATTAGGCCATATTTTATTTAGAACTTGCCACCAAACTATTTGATTTTACTTGAATTTCTGCCCAGGAGTAGAAGTAATACGAATGTGAAATTGCCAGTATTTGTCCCCAGTTGTTTCTTGTTTGTTTGTTTTTTTTTCTTTTCCTGAATAACACCACTTTTCTAAGATTGTGATAGCCTTATCTATGTCCCAAAAAGTTTGTATGCAGCCCAAGTAAAACACTATTTGGGGGGATTAGAAACCTTTGTGTGCTGGTCCATTCTCAATTCCCGACATGGACAGCAGCAGTCATTGTGGTTTACTTTTCTATAATTGAAACCTAATCAGACACTTGGCTTTCCTCTAGTCCAGCCAGGCTGCTGATTATTTTCTCCTTTCAGTAGAGACTGCCAAACAACTTCATTCAAGGAGGCTCTCCCTGAGCTGGGAGCCGCTGTCTTTCCTAAGTGTAAGATTTGACACTGTAAATTCTTAAATAAAATATTTTGCGCTCTGGAGCACTTTCACATTTCACTTTCTTCTTGTGGTTATTGCTTTAATGAGGCGGGTGAAGGGATCTTTCCTGGTTTTCTGGGAATGATCTGTGTGAGGAAAGTTTTGTTTTTCTGGGAATGATCTGTGTGTGGTGTCTGAACAGCTTCATCGGTGCAGGTTTAGATGCAATATTGGGAAGAACTCCTTCCCCCTGAGGGTGAAGAGGCTCTGGCACAGTTGACCAGGGAAACTGTGGCTGTCCCATCCCTGGAAGTGTCCAGGGTCAAGCGAGGCAGGGCTCGGAGCCTATGGAAGGTGTCTGTATCCATGGCAAAGGCTGCAAACTGGGTAATCCTCAATGTCCCTACCACCCCCAGTGATCAAAATGTTCAAAATYGAAGCTTTAGGCTTAATATAGACAACTTTTAATTTCTTCCAGTGTACCACATTTATTTTTAAGCTGTTTTTTAATCGCCGCCTTCATCCCATGTCGCGACAGCCGCGACTCCCCGCGGGCGCTGCCGGGCGCTCCTCCGGCCGCCGGGGGGCGCTGCGGGCGGGGCGGGCCCAGCGCTGCCCCCGTTGCCGCGGCCGGGCCGGGGCGGCCGCAGGGGGACCGACACCGAAACGGGCACGGGCAGCGACGCTGCGACCACGGATACCAGCGGGAAGCCTGAGGAACCGGTAAGGCCCGGGCTGCGTCCCGCCCGCAGCGGCGGGGAAGGGGCGGCCCCGGCGGGCGGGGGGCGCGGCCGTTGTGAGGGCCGGGGCCGGGGCCGTCCCGCCCGGCCGGGGGATGCGGGCGGCGGCCCCTCGGTGCCRAACCCCAGCTCGGGGCTGCCGTCACCGCGTGTTGCCCTCCCGGGGCCGGGGGAGGCTGGTCCGCTGGAGCCGCAGAATGACGAGGTGCCTCCCTCGTGGAGAAATGTACGCGGAGCCCGGTCCCGTACCCCAAAGGCACCCCCGGGGCATTTTCTCGTTGAGCGGGGTTGGTGCAGGGCAGGAAAAGGCGGCAGCGATTTCCCYGTGCCTGTGGGATCGCTGGAAATTTCCTGGCCTCGGGCTGCGGGCTGGTCGTGCTGGTGACGCCTGTGTACAGCAAGGACAACGAGCTGTGGTTTCTGTGCAGCTTAAATTCCTTTTCGTGCTAACAGGGCACGCTGCCTTTCCTTAAAGAAGGGTGTACACAGCCGCACAGGAGGTCTCTGCTCTGCTTTTGGGGTGAAAAACGGGAARGAACAGTGGTTTTCTAACAAGGTCACGTTAAGGTGTGAGTTGTGCTAGAGGGAGGTGCTGTAAGGAGATGCTTTCTGATCGGGGAGTACAGTTTGCAGCTCGATAACTTTTCATTCTTTCATATTTTTCTTGGGGGAATCCAGGTACCCCACGTCTTGGAATTTCGCAGACAATGCATCTGCCTGCGCATTCACCTGCCCTCCATTCCCAGCTAAAGGCTGAGCTGTCTGCAATTCCCATGCCTTGCTGGCTGAGTAAAGCCCTGTGAAACCCACAGGGTGATAAAGGGAAGGAAACTATGCTCTGAGGAACTTTTCATCTGGAGCAGCATCCGCAGCCGGTGCCTGGGGGACAATGAGTACTCCAAATGGATTTCCGCAGCACTCAAGGGTGTGTCTTACTCGGAGCATGGAGGGTGGAGCGGTACAGGACCTGCAGGCAAAAAAAGCTGGAAAAGCAGCCAAAAAGGAGGCTGGGGGCGATGGGGCACCTCCGAAAATAGGCACCCCCATAAGCGAGACCTTAAAGCTTCTGCCAGAAGAGCTCAAAGCTAACATGAAAATTAAATCGATCACTCCAAGGCCCCCTCGGAAGCCCCGGCTGGAGCGTGCTGCATCCCTGGATGAAAAGAGCTGGAGGAAGTGGAGACGATTTAGGACGAGCCAGGAAAGTCTGACTGATCCCAACGAGACGAGCTCCTCCAACGGTTCCCTGCAGGAAGCGTCGCCCAGCCCGCCCAGCAGGGGCAGGGCCAGCCCCTGCAATCCCTGCTGCCCGCAGGAATCCTTGCACAGCTCACCAGACGCCTTGGAAGCCAGCCCCGGGGGGAAGAGCAGGGGAGGCGCCTCGGACCTGGGCAAGCGAGCCTCCGAGATCTCCAGTGCCTTTGGGGGGCTCCTGCGGGGGAAGGGGTTCGCGGCGGGCAAACCCCGGCTGTCCCAAATCATGCCGGCCCGCCCGCTGCCCCCCGTGGAGCTCAACGTGGCCTCGCACTCGCTGAGGACAGCTAATAGGATCGACTCGGATTGCCTGGATTACCGACATTATTCTCAGCACAAGTTTGGGAGGGTGAGCAGCAGCCTCAGCGACTCCCGGCTGCAGGGCAATGGGACTCTCTATGACAGTTGCTCCACAGACTCCATGAAATCCACCTTCAGCGTGCTCACCCCCATCCGAGCCAAGGATGTTCGCAGCAGGTAGGGCTCCCCCAGGTTTATCCTGCTTTTGGGGCGTCAGCAGGGAGGAGGATCCCCCTGGGCAGGGAGCTTGTGAGCTCAAAAGCCATTCTGTGTTATTTAACCTGCTGTGAAGAGAGTTGGAAAATGAAGAGATCAGTACAAATACTCTTCGTTTGCTCCTTTTAGCTGAGTATTTTCATAAATACATATGAGTATTTTCATACAGTTTATATAAATATATGTGAATATAAAAATATTTTTAAAAATATAAATATTTTATTTACTATCAGAAATATATAATATTCTCATAAATATATAAATATAATATATTTATATATTACATAAATATATAAATATTATGTATTTATATAACATATAAATATATAAATATTATATGTTTATATATTTATTCTCATAAATACATATGAGTCTGGTTTGCTGTCAGTTTGCTTGTAATATTAACATAATCTGATTTGAGAATTAAGGAGTGGTGGCTGTGCATGCCAGCAGTTGGGAAAACTGTTTTTCARAAAAATCTAAAAGTACATTGGGCTTGAACCAAAATGATAAATAACAGAAACAAATAGGGCCAGATATTTTAAATTGAGGTTGTCATGATGTAGCATTATCATAGTCCTGTGAGGTGCTGAGCAGAGGTTGCACTTGTTTGGTTTCTGGCAGGAACAAATTATGTGCTGGGAACTACTCCAGTATCCCACAGGAGCTCCTCTGCAGGAGGGAAAAACCTAATCATTGATCCAAAGCGTGGGAGTCAGTAGTAGAGGGGAAAGAATTCTGAGATAAATTAAAGTGTTACTAGCTGATAAAAACGCCCCAAAGATAGATTGTTACTTGTTTGCCACAAGGGTTTTCTTTCCCATTCCTCCCTAAAGTAGCTGGAGCCAGCTGGGTTGTCCAGAACTCTCTGACATTATTCTCTCATTATTATTTGCAGGGCTTAAGCAAGATTAAAAATGCTTATTCAACATGCAGTCCCTGTGCCAGCATCCCTCACCTCTGTAAGCATGTCCTTCAGGGAGGCAGGTGCTGTGGGATGCATCTGTCCTTCCCAAAGGGGATATTTTGGGACCTCAGGCTCAATAAATTATTTTCTGGAAGCTGATTTGATGAGCTGAATTGAAGGAAGGATGTGAGTTTGAGTTTTTGGTTAGAAGAAACCTAATGCCAGAACACTGGGAATGGTGGAGCTGTTTTTATGTTTGAAGTAAACTGAGCTGCTTCAAGGTACTCAAATTTAATGGAATCACAGAATGRTTTGGGTGGAAGGGACCTCAAAGCCCATCCAGTGCCACCCCTGCCRTGGCAGGGACACCTTCCACTGTCCCAGGCTGCTCCMAGCCCTGCCCAGCCTGGCCTTGGGCACTGCCAGGGATCCAGGGGCAGCCCCAGCTGCTCTGGGCACCCTGAGGTTATCAAACCAATTTCTTTGTTCTGTGTCTGGGTGAGTTTAGTGGGGCTGAAGACTTTGGATGGCTTCAGCCTTCTCATCACAAAACTTGAGCAGCATCAGCCTCACCATCACCCTCGTGTCCTGGCTTTGGAAGGAACTTTAGGCAAGCAGAACAATTTATAAGTATTAAATTCCTTCTTAAAGGTATATTCTTGATTACTTCAAGATTCAAACATTACACATCAATATCCCAGCTGCCATGCCCTTTCCTTAGATGCTGTTTTTTGGGTCTTCTGTGCACAGGAGCTATTTGGAAGGCAGCCTTCTAGCAAGTGGTGCCTTAATGGGAGCAGAAGAACTCAGCAGATATTTCCCTGATCGGAATATGGGAATCTTTGTGGCCACCTGGAACATGCAGGGGCAGAAGGTAGGTGCACARGTCCTTTGGCAGTAAAGTTACCCCAGCTCTACTGAGAGGACTGGGGTGATGTTTTTCTGTTCAGGACTRTGTTCCTTGTCAATCATCTTTGTCAAATTACAAGGTATTTTTTCTAGTAAATCTTTGCATAACTAATACTGCTTTCCTTTTCTTCCCTTTTGTTTTAAATTTCTTGTGTAATAGGAACTTCCAGTGAATCTGGATGACTTCTTATTGCCAACAGATCCAGACTTTGCCCAGGACATGTATGTCATTGGGGTTCAAGAAGGCTGTCCAGACAGGTAGCAAAAACAATGTAATGAACCATCTTCTTTTATTGTTAACTAATCATTTTCCTTTGTATTAGACTAGAAATAGTCTCCATTGTATTCCTAATATTTTCAATAATAAGACTGAATTCTATTGGATGAGCACCAGAGGAAATAGGATTTAGAGGAGAAAGTCGCGGAGATCTGTAAATCATAAAATCCCAGAAATTGTTTGGGTTGGAAGGGACATTAAAGCCCACCCAGTGCCAGGCCTTGCCATGGGCAGGGACACCTTGCACTAGATCAGGSTGCTCCAACGTGGCCTTGGACACTCCCAGGGATGGAACAGCTTCTCTGTGCATACAGAATTTCACCCTGATGGCAAAGATTTCTGTGGCACCTCAGCTGAGTGCAGGGAGGTTCAGCTTGTGCCTTGACGCTGTTTGTGAGAGGGATTGCTCTGAGGYTGATCTGCTCTCCTGGCTGTCGCTGTCTCCTGTGCTGGCTGTGTGGTGCAGCTGTTGTTCTGTCCTGCAGGAGGGAGTGGGAGATCCGCCTGCAGGAGACGCTGGGCCCGCACTACGTCCTGCTGCACTCGGCTGCGCACGGCGTGCTCTACATGTCCGTCTTCATCCGCAGGGACCTCATCTGGTTCTGCTCGGGTGTGTGGGGAGCTGAGGGCATGCTGCCAGCCTGTGCCCTGCYCTTTTCTCCCTCTCCTAACCCCCCTGCTCACTGTCAGAGGCGTTTCAGTAACACCGTCTTCTTTTCCTCCGTCCAGAGGTGGAGTATGCCACGGTGACAACTCGAATCGTGTCTCAGATCAAAACCAAGGGAGCTCTGGGAATCAGCTTCACCTTTTTTGGGACCTCCTTTCTCTTCATCACCTCCCACTTCACATGTGAGGCATTTTCAATCTTGCTGCAGGTGTGCTGGTTGAGGGAGGAGGGGAGGGAGCTGTACAGAAGTGAAAAAGCAGGACAGGCTGAAGCCAAAGCTCAGGATTGCTGAGCTAAGAAGGATAAGGGAGGAGGTTTGGTAACAAACTTACAAAAGAACTGTGTTTATAGAAACAGAAATGAACTCTGCACCRTTGTGTCCCTTTTCCCACACTTTCTGCCATCATTATTCAGTGCAGACACTCCCTGAGTGTCACATTTTATATGTGGAAAATGTCTGATGCCCTTTGGAAGCTCCTGGTATAACCAAAAATGATCATTGCATGAAAATKATTCCCTGTTGGCACTAATGGGGTTTCTGTCTTGCAGCTGGGGACAGTAAAGTGAATGAGAGGAAACTGGACTACAATAAAACCATTCAAGCCCTTACACTTCCCAAGAATGTTCCAGACACAAATCCATATCGATCCAGTTCCAGTAAGTGTGAAACCATGAGTGTGGGGGAGCCCAGCTCAGCAGAGTCTGGGCATTGTCTCTCAGTCTGCACTGGGAAAGAGACAAGAACTATAATCATTTGAGACTGTTTAAAAAGAAACTACAGCTCTTTTTGTCTGAGGATGGTTATTACTCCCATGATTTTTTTTCCTTGAAATTGGGAATTTGAGAAAAAAATTGAAATGGAAGAGAGAAAATTCAAAAGGGAGTTTTTACATGATGTATTTTTTTAGCAATATGATAATTTTTGTTTAATATTATTAATATTACAGATGTGTTTCACTTTCCAGGCATTTTCTAGAACAATTAGGAATTACTTTATTTTAAATTTAAGAGAATAAACCTTATGTCACTTTGCATGTACACAGGTCAGAGCATTGTTTGCCAAAGCCCATTATTGTTTCCTAGTACTGTGCTGACAACTTGATACCTAGATAGATAATTAGGTCCTCCTACTAGGAAATTTAATATACTCTTTATCTGCAGTATAGTATTAGCTTTTTGTGTTCCCTCTGGTATTAGGTCCTATAGATTGTCTCTTTTCAGCTTTTTCTATGGTTTTTAACATTTCTGTTCTGTTTTCTCCTGGGTTGTTAATTCCCATATTCAGTGGTGATCACAGGTAGAAAACATACTCAATATCACATCTCCAGGTAGTGAAAAGAAAGAATTTCTTCCTGAAACACATTCAGCAGCATCCCTCAAACTCTTGTGCTGTGAATTTGCAGGTGATGTCACAACTCGGTTCGATGAAGTTTTCTGGTTTGGGGACTTCAACTTCCGGCTGAACAAGGATCGGGAGACAGTGGATTCCATCCTGAACCAGAACCCGGACACAGACGTGTCCAAGCTCCTGGTGTACGACCAGCTGACCAGCGAGATGAGTCGGGGTGAGGGACAGCAGCTGTTCCTCTCCCTCCTCTCCAGAAACAAAGATACCTGCACRCAGGAGTAATGGCAGCCCAGTCCCCATTTCCCAGAGACTTTTTTTGGTTAAGTTCCCTGAAGAAGGGAGTCAGCAGCTCTCAAGTACAGTKGCAGTGAGTCAAGGGACCTGTTGCTGTAGCATTTTATTCTGTTCAATGTAACCTCCCAAGCCATTTGCTGCTGTTTTATCTGACTCCTSCATAACCTGGGCACCTTTCTGTCCCAGTGTCCAGGGAATTTAGATTTGAACAGGATTTGCAAAGCAGCACAAGCTTTCAGTGGAAGGGGAAGTACRTGGACCAGGTCTTCTTTGTTTAATTGACCACTGATTAACAGCCACTGGCTATTTTTTATCCTCYCCATGTCAGGACTGGAGCTTGCTCCCTTTCTGGAGCCCAAGCCCAGGTTTTTCTGGGATGTACATGGCTGTTGTTTCAGCCAGCATTAGTAGACACAGTGCCCAGTTCTTAGGAGGGAGGAGTTTGTTCATGCCATTCTCCCCTTCCCTTACAGGGTCTATTTTCAAAGGATTCCAAGAGGCTGATATCCATTTCCGTCCTTCCTACAAGTTTGACATAGGGAAGGACAGCTATGACACCACCTCCAAGCAAAGGACTCCCTCCTACACGGTAAGGGATGATTTCAGGAGTCAAAGGGGATTCAGTTGGGCTGAGATTTGTTGCTTAAGGGCATTTGGGATTTCTGGAAGAAAGGATTGTAGAATCTGTGAGCACAGAGAGAGTTTGGCACAGGCTGTTAACCTTATTTTCCTTGCCTTACATCCTGTCTGAGTGGGCTCAGAGCTGGCACAGAGCTGTTGGGATCAGACAATGAATGGATCCCCATCCAAGGCCATGTAAACTTCACCAAGTGGAGGGTGATGAATGAATGGGTTTGTCTCTTGTGAAGCAGTGCTGCTCTCCAGGGTGGGTGATGTGCAGTCACCCTCCCTGTCCCCTCTCCCCTGCCTCCAGGACCGGGTCGTGTTCCGCAGCCGCTACAAGGACGACATCCAGGCTGTCAAATACTCCTCTTGTCCTGTCATCAAAACCTCAGACCACCGACCTGTGTTTGCCTTGTTTCGTGTCAGAGTGAGGCCTGGCAGAGACAAGTGAGTACCTCCTGCAGCTCCACATGATTGATTGCTCCAAGTGACCCCAAAGAGATTCTCCTGTGTCTATCCCTGCAGTCTGGTTGGGTTTTACCCAGTACATGCTGGTGGCCAGAGCAGTAAGAGCTTAAACCTTGCCCTGACAGCTGAAATCCCTGCTGCCATGTCTCTTAATCCTTTTGAGGGGGATAAACAGAGCCCACTGGAATCGAATGTAAATCTGTGTTTTATCTGAGATGCAGCTCTTTGTTTTCTCTATCAGCATGGGCAGCTTCCCTCTTGTCTTCCTCTTCCCCTGTTTAGGCTCAGTTCTGTTTTCCCTCCCCAGTGGTGGCTGCAGTTCAGCACAGATGGATGTCAGTGGAGTATTTTGAGATGCTCCAAGTTCTTAATGTCCTACATAGGCTGTTGTAGGCTGTTGTATTAGAACTCCTTAGGAAATTTGGTTTGGAATTATTCTCTTTTTTGTGAGGAACATGGTCAGGGATTTCAAGACCTGAATATCTAAAAAAGTGATTTCTCAAAGTATTTGATCAGCAATGCAATTACAATGGGAATTTTTGTTTCTGGGTATTAAATACCCATTAAATAGTGTGTGATGGACTGCTCAGGTTTCCTCTCTAAAAGAGACCAAGGTAAGAATAGTTGAGCTGAACCACACCAGTGAGTACACCAAGTTAGCAATAACCTGGTGTAGCTTTTCAAATGAGTGGGTTTTAGTTCAGAGTCATTAAGAGAGTCCTCTATATATGAAAGCAGGTGAGTTCATACTAAAATTTGAAGTWCATTTCCCTTTTACAACCAGCATTTAAAGTATTGTGAAAAACCTTAACTTGTTGCTATGGAAGAACAACTCTTGTTTCTCCCACAGCAGTCGCTGAATGCCTTAAGAAAGTAAAAATCAGATGTGTGGCCTTTGTTGTATGAAGTAGTAGGGAGATCCTGGCAAACAAGARCCTATGTCTGCCCTGACCTGCTGGCTTGTGTTCCTGTTGCAGCATCCCCCTGGCTGCAGGGCTGTTTGACAGAGATCTGTATTTAATCGGAATCAGGAGGCGGGCCACAAGGGAGCTTCTGAGACGCCGGGAACAAAAGGACCAAAGATCCAGCAGCATATGTAGCATTTCTTGAGCTGAAAGCTCTGCAGTGCTTGTGGTAGAGGTGCCCCAAAGAGGATTTCAGACCATGGCAAACTCTGCAGGGAATTGTCAGCATAAGCACCTCTGGCAGTTGCTGTGGCTTGTGAAGAATGTCTTAAACCTCATCCTGGATTCATTTGCATGAGCTAATCCATGTAGCTCAAGTGCTTCTGCCTAAGAAAAGGAGTCAGTTCTTTAAGACATCCATCCCAACTGGTATAATTGATTTATTTTTAACCAGACTATCTTAGGAAGCCACTGGGTGCAGGCCCTTGGTTCCCCTCCAGGCAGAGGCACAGCTGCTGGAACTGGCATCACCCAGAGGGGACCTAAGAAAAGCCTGCAGAAAGGTGAATTCTTTGTCTTTTTGGTTTGGTCAGGTTAACTTCCATCCAGTGTGGGGTTGGGTTTGCTCCTTCTCTGTAGCCAAGTGTTGGTATTCTGTACAGGGAGTAACAGGGACCAGTTCATGGCAGTTGTGTGTATGGATGGTGCTCCTGTGTTGGGCTTTTTGGGTCCTCTACAGCAAATTGTGAATGTACTCCTGTACATTGAAACGTAGAAACATTGCCTTTCAATAATTGTTCTATAGGCCTTCTGTTACTAAGGGGGTAAATACCAAACTCTCAGGCCATATATTTGTCTGCTGAGACTGCTTGAAGCCATCCCTTCCTGAACTCACTTGTCCTCCCCAGGGCTGATTAAGCACTACCTGCCTTCAGCAGCAGGAGCWGGAATTTATCTGAGATCAGGCACTGTGTGATGCTTCACCAAAGTGATGCAAGTGAGTGCACCAGGGAGGTTTGCAGAGCAACTGCAGCCACTCAGCTCCACACAGCTCCATTACCTCCAATCACAGTCAATTCCTTTTGATTTTATTTTTCCAGATCAGTAAACTGTGAATAACTTGCTATTTCTGAGGTAGTGTTGTCTTAAGGCTACATATACTACAAGGACCAGTATGGCACTGGTAAAATGTTAAGTACAGCTAATAATTAAGAACTCTTCATGGGCACAGATGGGATCATTAATCACCTTAGGACCTAAAACATCATGCAAACACCTTGGAGGAAGTGCTGCTGACTATGCAACCTGTCCAAGACAGGCTCCTGTTCTGCGGTACATTTATGGCACTGACCTGTCTGTAGCCATCAGGTATTTGGATTTCCTTTCTTTTTAAAGGAATAAAAATAAATTAATGCAATACCTTAAGTGAGAACCAGCTTTTATTGTTGTCAGAACCAGAGTTCTTTGTGTGGTGTGTGTTTGGATGACCTGGGCCATGTCTTCAGCTGGAGGGGTGGGACAGATTTCTCTGTAATTGTTTGCATTGAACAGASCAGCTCCACTGGCCAGCTCAGGAAACCCTTGGCAGATGAATTTCAGAACTCTTACTACTTGCTCAGTTGTTCAGAGGTCTCTTTATTTCCTCACAAGCATACACAACAACTGAACAGGACTTGCACACTGTGGGCTCTGCAGGAAGCAAAGCAACATTTGAGTTGCATGAGGAGAGGATGGGGTAAAGCAGGTAACAGCAGCCCCACAGTGCTCTGCTCCCAGCTGCATTGCTCCTTACCAAACACATCTAGCACTGAAGAGCTGCAGTGCAGCTGTCATGTATTTTTGAACCCATGTGTTAGGGGGTTATATAAATCCAGTGTTTTATTCCTCTTTGAGTCTCCATTTCTTTAGCATGTCACACATGTGGCACTTGGCTTTCTGTGACGTGGTGTCAGTCAAGATTGTGTTTCTAAATGTTTTGATTTTGTTATCTTGACTTCCAGCTGAGCCACATCTCTGCTGTGAGACTGACTGTGTCTTCCTCTTGCAAGGCCTTAGGTCCATCTGGGTGACACTGAGGAAATGAGGCACGAGTTTAAGGTGCGGCAGCAGCAACTCCTTTAATAACTGTTTGTAAAGCAACTCTGGAGGAAAAGAACTTTTATTATCTTTAGCACAGTTCATGTCCAAGTGAAAGACCTAAAGAATAGGATCAACCTCATTCTCAAGTAAGTGTCCATTATGTACAGTACCTCTGCAGAGGAACTCCACAGAAAATTGGTTCTGTCATGGGGCTGCTTTCCTTGGAACTCTAGCAAGATGATGAAGTTATTCCCAGGTGGGTGATTCCTTGTCAGATGGTGAATGGATCCATGATTTGTAACAAAATCTGGATTGCAGGAAACTTTTTGGCTAACTTCACAGGGACAGTAACTATTATTTTCCTAATTCAGTTTGCCCAAGTCTTAGTTCACCTTGGCAACAGTTATAAATATTCTCTGAATTGAGACATGGAAGCCAAGCTGTTTAAGGTGCCACACATTCCTCAGGAAGGGCACAGTGAGGCCTCATGTGACAGCCCCACTTCCACTGCTGGGTGATGAAGAGGCAGTGACTGACTGCTCAGAGATGTGCTTTCACTGTAGTGATGAACATTTTGGCTTGCTCTGTTCTCCCCAAAGCCAAGAGAAGGGTGTCAACACCCATCTTCCCTTGTAACCTACTCAGAGGGTCAAACTCCTCCTCCAGGGGCAGCACTGGCTCCTTACACAAGCTCTTCACAGTCCAGTGCTCCAAAGCAGCTTTGCTCAGCTCCACGGTTGCACAGAATGCCTGGGAGCATTGGGGGGAAGGAGGGTGGTACAGCAACATGAGAATGAAAAAAAAACCATTAAAAAAGAAGGGATTTGAGGCCGGGCAGGAGGTGCTGCTCTATCGGAAGAGGCGGTAGAGCCGCGGGAGCCGCCCGTCCTTGCTGGAAAGGGCRGCCTGGATGTGCTCGTACGTGGGCAGGTCTGCCAGGTCACCCAGGGCAGCCACTGCTGGCTTCTTGTGCAGCATCTTAGTCACCACCCTCTTGATATCACTGGGTTTCACCTGACCTGCAGGCAGAAGAAAGGCAGAGCTGTGACACCTCCACTGTGAACAGCACAAATCAGCCTTAGGCCCATGCTCAGAAAACCAACTCCGTATCTTCTCTACCATGATTCTTGTTTTCCCTTCTTTCTGACTAAAAGAAGCACTGTGCTGTTAATTGTGAAAGCAATTAAGCTCAGTTTCAAATGTGTTTCTGTAGTATTTTCATCAGTGCTACAAGAATATTTTAACTGTACCCACAGTTCCCTGAAGGTAAGGCAAAGCACTGGCTACTCACTGATGAGGTCACAGAGCTCATGAGGTAGCTTCCTTGTGTTTGTTGCCAAAACCTGCCTCCCCACATCTTCAAAGATCACTGGCCGAGACTCCAGGTTCATCATGAGCATGGACTTGAGCTGTGTCTTTGCTCTCTCAAGTTCTACCTGTGAATGAGCAGGAAATTTAAAMAAATTAAATTTCATTGCTGCTCTATAGTACAAGGTAACATGGAAGAATTCTGCAGACATCTCTCTTTGTGGATGCATTGCTAATTGTTGCTGTATTCTTTTACAGAAATAKATAACAAAATTATCTATAAAAATCCATTCTAGCACAGTCAATGCAATGCATCCACAAAATCCCAGAATGGGCTGGATTGGAAGGGACCTTAAAGCCCACCCAGTGCCACCCCCTGCCACARGCAGGGACACCTTCCACTATCCCAGGGTGCTCCAAGCCCTGTCCAGTCTGGCCTTGGACACATCCAGGGATTATTTCAGCTCAAAGACCATCTGCAAACTCAAATGTGCTGCTGACCTCTCCCACTGCTCCTGCCATGAGGATGAATTCCCTGGTGATGATTTCCACCATCTCCCGAACCTGAGGAACACAGATGATGGAGAGAAGATCAGAACAACTCTTCTTGTGTCCACAGAACCCTGGGACTGATGTGGGTACTGTTTAAGGACTCCTGTCTCTGAGCAAGGACTCTGTACCTGTTTTGGATCTGCACTGGCATGGATGCACAGCAGACCTGTGTCCTCATAGCTGTGGTGGTAAGAGGTGGCATTGTACATCCAGTGGTGCCTGTGAGTACAAAACAGTATTTTMAAATTTAAAACCCAGAATTTACAATATAAAATTAAACATGGACAGTGAGCACCCTCCCAGTGCATTCTCAGGATTCTGAGCAGTGCAGTGAGAATTGTCAATCYCTGCCTCTGATAATTTATGCATGTGGCATCTACTCCCTTCTCTCMATTTCAATCCTTGAATCCAGGGAAAAACAAAGCCAATCCTGTTAATATTCCCTGATTAAAGCATGGACAGGGCTAGCAGAAGAAAACACWACTCCTGGTCACTTCTGCCCTTTACTGTCACCCTCTCAAAATGCCAACTGACACACCAGTCCCACATTCCAAGCAGATTAAACTGATGTAAAACCTGGTGGGATTTGCTTTTTTCCATGTAGAACTGCTACAGGGTTGTTCCTGGCAGCCCTTAAGCAGCAAGACAAACCCACCTGTTGAGCACGTTGAGGTAGAGCCGGGTGAACATGCCCTTGCCAGGCCCTCCAGCTGAAAAAGAGCCACCACCTCCCATCATCATGTTCAGCACAGCAAAAGGAATGAAATCGTCCTCCTGCATTGGAACAACAAACTCAGGTCATGGCAGAGCTCTCGAGGGTCTGGGGTGAGTAAAGGGGAGGGAAAAAACACAGCACAAGAGCAGTGGGAAGGGCAAAACCTTCAGCAAAGTGTCATGGGAAATGCTGCTTGTTTTTATGTGCAGCAGCAAAAATGTCAATGTTTGTGGGATGAGATGTTCCTGGGATTCTCCAAGGAACAGGTTWATGTACTCCAAGTACAGGGCATGCAAAATGATGGATTTCAGGTCAATACTTACTAAAAATGAGCAGCTTTCTAAGCCAATCATGATGTGGGTGAGCTCTGGGATGGGAGTAGGCCCCAGACTCACATCTGACATGTCTTTTTCAACCTGTGGCAAGGGCAGACAGATCATTAACACCAATTTTCACAGCTGTGGTACCCAGTTTGATATATTCCAAATAATCACCACACCACCCAATTTACAGCTGTCATGGCCAGTTTGAGGCTCAAACTCAYGAAATATAACTTAAGAAAAGCAAAATCCTGTAGAGAAATGAGCAAATCCCAGCAAGCTGCCACCCCCACCACGTACCTTGATGATGCCTCCGGTGTACTGAGCCACAGATCTGTCCACAGCCCTGCCCTGCCCCGAGCCCCACACGGGCTCCACCCCCAGCAGGTATTTCCTGGCACACTCCACCAGGTGCTCGTGCTCAATGCCCACCCCAGCCAGCACCATCCTGTCTGGGGTGTAGTAACTGCTCAGGTAGGAGTGCAGCACGGCCCGGTCGATTTTGTCCGTGTTCTCCACGGGGCAGAACCTGTTCAGGCCCACTGTGTTGTCTCTGAAGGCTGCCTGAAAGGGAACAGACACATTAAAGTCACAAACATTTTTCTCTAAACCTCATTTTGCTTTGGAATTAAGCCCACATCTGAGAGAGGAAAAGCTGAGAGTAACGTTTTGTCACCCACATCAACAAAGGGAAGTTACAAACAGAATTCTTTTTCAGTTTGGATTAGAATCTTCCACACGTGGAGAATGCTGGATTTCAAAAGGAAGGGACAGCCAAATTCTCCCATCACAGAAACTGAGTAACAGAAAATCTGGTTTTAGAACAGTTTAAAATAATCCCTGAAGCTGCCAAAACACACGAGGAGTGCAGCAGGGTGGAAGTGCCAGTGKGTTACCGCGTGGATCATTTCTGTCAGGAGAGGCTCTGGGTCAGGTCTCATGTTCAGATCCTCCAGCTCAAACCTGATGGCCATTCGGGTCATCTCAATTTCTTCATCTGCAACGAGACAAAGAAAGGCATGGCAACCCCTACAGAAAACCCCCAGCTGCTGCAAGGTCASCTCTGAGAGAATTCTGGGCTCTCAGGAGCAAGCCATGAGGTGGAAATGGGTTTTTTGAGATAGAGGGTTGTGCTGCCAGACCTGATAACCTGGGCTGCAGGGTTACATCAGCCAGCAAGTTGACCACRGTGTCCAGGCCTCTGGCATCAGCAGACACTGCATACATGATGGTGTCCCTGCAACACACAACCAGGTTCTGCACTGAGACATCACTTCTGGGTCACTCAGTGTCATCTCAGCATCAGGAAATCACAGATGAAGCTGTTCTAATCATTAAATGCTTCTGAAATGAAAGAGATCTGAGTTTTATCATCCTTTCAGGCTCGCTTTTGTAGCTTCCCAGCAGCCCAAACAATTGGATTTCTGCTGCTTGGGAACAAAAAGTGGCTTTTCCTGCCCCACACCAGGAAAAGAGATTCAAAATGCTGTCAGTGCTACAAGAGCCAGGTAAGAGCAGAAGGAGCAGCCCACCTTGATGCCTGGCAGTCACAAATGCCTCCATGCTTCTCTAAGGTGAGGAGAATTTCATCTTTGCTGCCAAACTGAGCTGTGGACTAAGGAAGAAGATACCAGAGTTATTAATTAGTAAAGCAATAACTGTTTATAACCCTTCAGTGTAACTCAGAGCATCTCTGACACTTTCAGTCCAATGGTTTGATCACTACATGTCAGCTTTGGAGGTGAAACCACAAAGGCTTTTAACATGTAATTACAGTCATGGTAATTAATAAGCAATTAGGATTCCGTGACTCTATCGACGCTGTCACCACTGTTTACCAGCTGAGAGCCCTGTGGCTCAGCCCTCCTTGGCTGCTCTGTGCAGATTTGGGGACCCGGGGCAGTACTCACAGAGAACGCCAGCTTCTCCAAGAAGTGCGAGATACCRCTGAGATATTTCGCTTCGTGTCTCGATCCCGAGTTCACCAGAACTGCCGCAAAGAACAGAACAAACCAGGCGACTTTTACACCCGCGCTCCTCACAACCGCACCCCGGGCCCGAGGGGGAGCTGGAGTGACCCCGGCTGCCCCCGGCCCCGCCGGTACTCACCGCCCACGGTGCAGAACTGCCCGAACTTGTTCTGGGAGGCGACGCGGAGCCCGTTCTCCAGCACCGTCACCCGCGTCTCGAAGCGCTCCCGGCTCTCGGCCGCCGCGAACACGGCCTTGGGCACGCCGGGCAGCGGGCACGTCAGCGACACGCTGGGGTAGGCGCCGCCGCCGCTGTAGCTCCGGCCGGCAGCCAGCCCGCACCTGCGGGACACCGGGCTCCCGTCAGGGCTGCGGGCGCGCCGCTCCGCTGAGGCCGGTACCGAGCGCCGACCCTCCCACAGAGCGGGTGCCGCCCGTCCCCCCGCTGCCCCTCTGCTGTCCCCCCGCTGTCCCCGCGCTGTTCCCGGCGCCGTGCCCTCCCCGCGCGGTGCCGGGCCCCGCTCACCGCCGGGCCGGGCCGCAGGCGCCGCGCCGCAGCCACGCCATGGCCGCCGCCATCTTGCCGCCACCGGGAGCGTGGGGTCAGGGGGCGGGGCCGTGGGTGGGCGCGGCGGCGGAGAGCGCGCGCTCATTGGTCCGCTCCGACGGGGAGGCCCCGCCCCGCGCCGCCCTCAGGCGGCCATGGCGGCGCCGGCGCTGCCGCTGGCGGAGCCGCTGCCGGGGGCTCCGGCCGAGCCCAACCCCTTCTCCTTCCGCGAGTTCGTCCGCTCCAAGGCCCACGGCGGGGACGGCGCGGGCGCTGACACGCAGGTAAGGCCGTGCGCGGCAGCGCGGCCGGGATCCGCCCCGTCAGGCCGCCCACGTCAGCCCGCTGTCCCCTCCGCAGGCGGCTTGGGTCGGGCCCGCCGTGCCCCCGCTGCCCGCAGTGCCCGCAGAGTCGGGGGACGAGCAGGAGGACGAGGAGGAGGAATGGAGCGAGAGCTACCGGCCGCTGGCCGTGGAGCAGGAACACCTGGGCAGCGCCGGAGCCGCGCCGGGGCCGGGCCGGGTCCCCCCGCCGCAGCCGAGCTACGAGCAGGTGAGCGCTGCCCGCCCCCGGCACCGCTCCGGGAGAGCAGCTCCGAGCCCGGCGGGTTCCCGAGCTCGGCCTGGGCACAGCCTGCCCCCACCGAGAGCTGCTGGGGCACAGAACGAGCTCTGGAAATGTGCGTTTCGGCAGGGRCAGGTCCGGCTCTTTCTCTGTCCTGCTGCCCCGCACATGACCCCGGTGACTTCCTCGTGCTCCTGCCCCTTGGGGTCATGGTCATTTAGAGTCGGCGGCATTAATTAGWCACGTTTACATTGGTGGTTCAGTGCCACGTTCCTGTGCCCCGCAGTGGTTTCCAGATGGGTAAACTGAAGGTAAAATTAAGCTTGAATGTATTAGAAAGCAAAAGGATTTCCAGTGTTAAAGCTGAACATTCTGCTATTGATCTTGGATTGTTGGTAATGTTGTGAAAATGCACTTCAGTCCTAATAAGAATTTTTTATTTCTTTTTTTAGCTAAAAGAAGAGAATGCTATCTTGAGAAGCAAGATCAATAAGCTTCAGATTCTGTCTGAAACTCAAGCAGACAAGTACGTGAGAAGAACTTATTTCCCTTGTAACATGAAACCATGAGATTCTTGATGCTTTCCCAGAATTTCCCCCCCTAAAGTATTTAATGGTACAARTGCTTACTGTGTGCCATCTCTTATTTTTTTAAGGATGAGGAAGCTTGAGAAGAAGCTTGAGGAAAACAAAATCAAGGAAGAAAAGGAAGCCCAGGATTTGGAAGCAATGGTGCAGCACGTGGAGCAGAATCTGCAGCTGATGACTGTAAGTGTTGGCTTCAGGTTGAGCTCAGATGCCAGGAAGAAATTCTCCCCTGTGAGGGTGGGGAGGTTCTGCAGATCCCAGAAAGGAGAAGTGAGGAGGGAAGGAGGGAGCTGTTCCTGCCTCCTAAAACATTCAGGACACGGTGTGGTAAAACACAAACCTTATCTCTCCAAGTTCTGTGCTGGAATCACTCATTCCCATGTGGCTCAAGCTGCCTGGGATATTATTATTATTATTTCTATTATAGTCTAATTTTTATTTTTAATATTAATTTCAATCATAAATTTATTCATAATTATTAACATTATTATGTAATAATTTATTGTATGTAATAATATTCTATTATTATATACAATAATATGTAATGTTATTATATAATAAATATATGATTATTATTTTCAATAATCTAGTTTGATTATAATTAATATTATCGTATTATTATTATTATTATTATTATTATTATTATTATTATTATTATTATTATTATTATTATTATTATTATTATTATTATTATTATTATTATCTCTGTTCTGTTGCAGAAAAGGGCTGCCAAGGCTGAGAACAGTGCTGCCAAACTGAGGCAGGAGAATGCACAGCTGCAGGTACACAGCTGCAGCACTGCAGGGGCTGCAGGGACACATCTCMGAGCTGAGCCAGTGCAAAGGATATTCCAAGGGTTGTGCAGGCTCTGGGGAAAATGCTGGGWGTGTTTTTAGGCTCAGTAAAGGCTTGGGAGTTGTGTCCTGGCAGAGCCTGGGAGGGCCTGGATGGTGCAGTGGTGAGGAGCAATGGCCAGAAACTGAGATGAGGAAGAATTTCCTTCCATGGAGGGTGGCAGAGCCCTGGAGCAAACTGCCCAGGGAATTCAGGGAGTCTCCCTCTCTGGAGACACCCAAACCCACCGGGAAATGTTCCTGTCACCTGCTCCGGGTGACACTGCCTTGGCAGGGGTTGGGCCGGGTACAACCCTGCTGATCCAGTGATTCTGGGCAGACACTCCCCGCAGGCACCTGGTTCTGGGCTCTAGTCCTGTTYATTGCACTGTTTATTGCATTGTTTATTGCATTCCCTGGCCTCGYGTCAGTCAGTGATTACATTCCAGCCCATCAGCTGCTCTGGGAATGCACCGTTAGCTGCAGAGTATCTGCCGCGGTTGTTTCCGGGGTTGTTTCTCATGGATTCTGCCCCTCGCCCCAGGCGGAGCTGAGGCATTCCCGGCTGGAGAAGGAGGAGCTGCGGGCGGGGCAGGCGGGGTTGGCCGCGGCCAAGCAGAACGCGGAGGCGGCGCTGCAGCAGCTGCTGCGGGTGACAGCCAGCTCCCGAGCTTCCATCAGGTCAGCTGCGCTGGGACAACCTCCCGACACCCTCCTGGGCTCACAGACAAACCTCCTCAGGGGCTTTTTAGGGTTAAAATTCAGGGCTTTGTGTTCTGTGCCACAGGAGCTGCTCGGTGTTCTTACCCGCGATGCGTTTTCCTCCAAGTGTAAACATAAGTGGGAAGTGGGAGTTTCCAGTCCTGATAAAGTGCTGCTTGATCAATCACAGAATGTGGGGAAGCTCTCCCAAAGCTGCCTGGCTGCCTGTCCCCACGTGTAACCCTGCATCTCTCCCACTGCAGGCAGCTGYTGTCTGGAGCAGAATCCCTGCAGCTGGTGGCTGATCTCCTGAAATCCATCGACAGAATCTCTGAGGTGTCAGAGGATGGACACTGAGTGACTCACACAGCACGGAGCACTTTGTTTCATATGGAAACCATTACTAAAAACTGCATTTTTTAACATTGGCCTCATTTTGACGTGTCAAACTGCAGACCTGGCTTCTCCATCCCCTCCCAAGGGATCCCTGAACCGGGACGGGACCAGCCCGCGGGGCCGGGAGCGCGGCCCCTCCTCCCCGGGCACCCGCCAATCCCCGGGCTGCGCTCGGAGCTCGGCGAGCCCCGCGGCTTTGGCTGCGGCTCTCGCTGCCCTTCGGTGCTCGGGCTGCGGAGGGGAAAGGCCCGTGGGTCGGCCGGAGGTGGCCGTGTCCCGGTGCCATTGGAGGCCGTGTCCCGGTTTCCCGGTGCCACTGGAGGCTGTGTCCCGGTGTCATTAAAGGCTGTGTCCCGGTTTCCCGGTGCCACTGGAGGCCGTGTCCCGGTGCCACTGGAGGCCGTGTCCCGGTGCCACTGGAGGCCGTGTCCCGGTGCCACTGGAGGCTGTGTTCCGGTGCCATTGGAGGCCGTGTCCCGGTTTCCCGGTGCCACTGAAGGCCGTGTCCTGGTGTCATTAAAGGCTGTGTTCCGGTGCCATTGCAGGCCGTGTCCCGGTTTCCCGGTGCCACTGAAGGCTGTGTCCCGGTGTCATCAAAGGCTGTGTTCCCGTCCCGTTCTGGTCCCGTTCCGGGCGGATCTCTGCGGTCCCGGGGCCGCCCCCCGGCCGTGCACGTGCGCAGGGCCCCGTCCGGATTGGCTGAGGAGGGTCACGTGCCGGATCAGCTGACCCGCCCTCGCAGCAGCGATTGGCGGAGCGGGGGGCGGGCCCGGCGCAGCCCCGGGAGCGGCGGTGCCGCCATGTCCCGCGGGCCGGGCCCGGCCGGGCCCCTGCGCTCCCCTCAGGGCCTGGACCTCGATGCGGAGCGGGAGAAGATCCGCCGCGAGATCGAGCAGCTGGAGCGCAGCCTGCAGCCCGGCGGGGCCGACATCCAGCTGGCCCTGTCCGACTCCAGCCTCAACTCCGGTACGGCTCCGGGGGGCTCGGGGCGCTCCCCGGCGCTTTGCGCGTTCCCTCTGCACCCAGGGCCGGCAGCAGTGCCATGGCGGGGCCCAAGCGGCCTCACCCAGCGCTGTGTGAGCCGCAGCATGCCCAGCGTGCCCAGAGTGGTCGGTGCCGGCGGGAGCGGCGCTGCCCGAG
>JACDOX010000159.1:331228-372955 GCA_014549065.1 Cardinalis cardinalis
GGTGCCGAGGTTGTGCTCTCTTGCCTCGGAGCTGTCCCTGGGCTCTCCCCCGGGAGCCTCTCGTGTGCAGCTCCACCGTTCAGCTTTGCTGTGCTTACCCAGAGCTGTTCTCCGGAACAACAACAAACAAACAAACAAAGCATAAATGGAATATAACAATGCACTTTTTACATGACARCGTTGTCAGTATCCAAACCCACTGATGGTCGTGTCTGAGATCTCTCTGGTGCTTTTTTTTCCCTGTGCTTTAATTGAAAAGATTTGGGTTTAAATATTTTCTTTTATCCCACTGCAATCAGCGTTTTTGTGTTTTGTTTGTCTAACAGATGGTGATGATGAAGATGATGATGATGAAGATTCTTATGCTGAAATGGTAACTGTTTTTTTCTTTAAGTATGTATTCCCAGTTTTGAAGGGAAACCTCACCCTGCTCTAGGGAAATCCAGGCAATTGCCTTGGCTTTGTGCTCAGTAAAACCTGGATTTGGGTATTCCTGCCCAGGACTTTGTTATCCAGGCTCAGAGGCCTCCCTGCAAACCCCTCAGGCTGTGGGCACACAGCACCTTCAGCTGAGGAAGGGCTGAGTTACAGCACTGGTTGTTACWGACCTGCTTTTCCAACAACTGCTTTTGTCTCTTTTCTCCCTAAATGCCTTCTCTGCCTCCAGGAAGTGGAAGTGGAAGAAGACAGCAGTGATGATGATGATGATGATGTTGAAAGCCTGCCCCAGGATCCAGAAACCTGCCTGCAGATGAACCATGTGTACCAGGAYGTTATCAAGGAAAAGATTGAGGAGGTGGAGCTGCTCATTGCCCAGAACAGAGCGCAGCAGGTGAGCACAGCAGCAGTGAAGTGCTCATTCCTCTGCTTCTCTGGGTTCCTTCCTTCATTTGCCTTCCTTCCTTCCCCTCAAGCCCAGGACTGAGGTGGTTTATTGAACTGATGATTCCATGCTCTCACAATAAAAAATTTTTCATAAAATATTTTTATTTTTCATAAAATAAAAATTTTACATGTTATATTTTAGCTTGTTTTGGGAATTTAGTATTTTATTAAGCTTATAATCATCTGCACAGTGCAAGYTCAGCAAGTTCCAAATGCTGCCTTTGACTCCTGCACTGATTTTGAATCTGGTGCTGCAGGTTTGAGCCCTGCCTGGGGTGTTTGTGAGGGMTCAGCTCTCTGAAATCAGCACTTTGGAGGAGACACTGATGCTGTTCAATTCATTCCTGTATTGCAGAAGGAAATCATGGATGAGCGTGATGGTTCAAAAACAACCAAGGCAGGAGATGGCAGAAATCTACCAGCAAATGTGTTTTTGGGGCATTTTATGAAGCCATACTTTAAGGATAAAATAACAGGAATTGTAAGTGAATCAAAGCAGCTTCCAGACTGGTGTGTCTTCAGTGATGGTTGTGCACTGTAGTGTGTTTGAACTGTTCTCATTTCAGGTGTGTAACTGACTGTCACTCCTCAGCCTGAAACCTTCCCTCTCACTTGTCACTCTCCCTCTTTTGGAAATGTTTGTTCAGCCCTGTGAGGTCTGAGGAGTGGAATTGCAGCCACCAGGGGCTTGAATATTCTTGAGTTTAACTGAACTTTATTGTCTTCATTTCCATGACCCAATTCCATGCTGCTCTTTAAAGCCCTCACTGAAATCTGATCTGTTTGTGAAACTGAGTTTTCTCAGTTTCTGATATTTTCTGTAATTTTTTTATTTTCTGGAGCAATCAGTAGTACTTTTTTCATGTGTTTTTAAAAGGCCATCAGCAAAAGGAGATCTTGGCTTTTGATGGTAGCCAAGATGTCAACTATCATCATCCATATATTAATATATTCAAGCAATTACTGGTAATATTTCTGGTTAATTAAATGAAACCTGTGACCTCTTGCTAACAAAGGTAGCTAAGCAGTGTGAGTGTGACAGTTTGCACAAGTTTGAGTTTCCAGTCATTGTTGTAGCAGTTCATGCTGGAGTTTTAAGAAGAAACAGTAATTTTGTCTGACTCTGAGTGTATCTAACCCTTCTAATCCTCATCAGGGCCCTCCTCCCAATGAAGAGGCCAAGGAGAAGGCAGCTCAGGGCATCAAATCCTTTGAACAGCTGCATTCATCCAAGTGTAAGTAAGTCTGGGTGCTGTTCAGTGCTCTGGTACAGCTATAACATGTATATATTCATATAACAAATGTTTATATTCATATTGTTTGTGTGTGTGTGTTCCTGTTTGCAGTTAAACATCARCACCTCTGCCTGACTCACAAAAAGTCGTTAGAAGGGAATGGGGTGCTCTGTAAATTATTTCAGTGAGTCATTAAGGACTCCTTTTCCATTTGTTCTGATCAGCTCCTGTGAGCACTCCTAAACCAAGTAAGGTGGTGCAAGGTGCCCAGATGAGGGGAGTTCAGGGGGCACCTGCAGCTCCTGATGCCCACAGGGTGATTCCTTTATTGGGGTCCCTTTGGGGATCCCAGTAAAACCGAGCCAGAGGCTGTGCCTTGCCCAGGTTTGACAGCACGTGGGTGATTTATGCAGGGAGCTCTCACTGCAGAGCTGCAGGGCATTCCCTGGCAGCACTGGGTGTCTCCTGGCAGTGGTTCTGCACTGATTCTGGCTGCTCTCTGTCTGCTTTAGGGAAAGCTGCAGAGAAGACACTGCTGCAGAAATCCGTGGTGAGCGACCGCCTGCAGCGCCTGCTCCACCCAAAGCTGCTCAAGTGAGTTCTGCCCCAAAATCCCCTCTTCTCCTGCTGACAACATTGCATGGCAAAGGAGAAGGGACATGTGCAAATTTCCCCTTCCTCCACAAGTTCCTGTGTAAATTGCTTKTGTTTGTGGGATTTTACCATCTATTCTTCCCATTGGCACTGTGGTGTAACTTAAAATACTTTGCAGGGCTTGAAGCTGAAATTGTGACGTGTGGTGAGGTCTAATGGTGTGTCCAGCAAGGGATTTCTGTGCTGGAGCTGGCACAGTCTGTATGGCTGTTGCAGCAACCATTGGTTCTCTGTGTGAACACCAAAGTGGTTTATCTGAAACTTGCTGTGGGTCAGGGTTTGCATGGAAGGGGCAAAAATATGGCAATGAGTGTGCCTTGTAGGAAAGAGAACATTTTTGTGTGGAAATAAACCTGAAGGGAGGAGTGGAACTGATGGGCAGGGTGTCTCTGCTGTACATTTTCTGGTGCAATTGACCCCATTCCCATCTGTCCTCTTCATGTCTTTGAACAGGTTGAGTTATTGGAATGAGAAACTGGAGAAAATCAAGACTGAAACAGAAAAAGAGACCTTGGAAAAGCAAATCAAAGACTTGGAGCAAGAAATAGAGGCAATTAAGTAAGAAGTCTTTCTATGTTCTTGGTGAAAAATGAAATGTCTTAAAGTTTAGCTCTAAAGTTCCCTTCCCTCCTTCTGCTTCTAGTTGRGTCGTTGGTGTTGGGTTGTAAAAAATCAGGTGCTGTTGTGGCTCTGCAGCTCTCTCATCTCCACTGTTCTTTACTAAGAAATGTGTTTKGGTCTTGATACACAAAGTGCCTGCACCCAGTATAGAGGTGCTGCTTTAAGTGGTTCTTTAGCAACAAAGGAGCAAAGCTCTGACTTTTTTCATATTTTTGAGCTTTTGCTTATGAACAAATCTAGAGCAACATGTTTGGATATGGCATTAATTGTTTCTCCTGCTAATCTGAGTGTTCAGTTCTTGTGGAAGTCAGGAACAGGTGGGAGGAATGAGATGAGGCAGGATCAAGAAGACAAAGTGCTTCATTAACTATTTAATGATTCTTTCTTCCTTTTTGTACCTTCTGCTGTAGCCAACTCCCAGAAAGTGACTTAATAGGCAACAGATTCGATGAGCATGACTGGGACAAAATTTCAAACATCCACGTGAGTTGGGGGATCAGCTGTTTTATTGCTTCTGATAYCTGGGTCCTTCCTCTTGAGAATCCCTGATCTGGTTTGCATCCAATGTTTCCATCTTGCATTTCTCCAAGTTGACTGTTAAGTGATCTCAGCTTGTTAAATTTGGTGATTTAATTCTGGAAAACTTGGCAGTAAGACATATCTGGAATGCAAAATACTGATTTGCCTGTTTGTGCAGGTGTCTTAATCCCAGCTTTGAGACTAAATATGTTTTTGTTGTTTTTTTAGTTTGATGGACAGCGTAGCTCAGAAGAACTGAGGAAGTTTTGGCAAAACTGGGAACATCCAAGCATCAACAAAGAGGAATGGACTGAGGAGGAGCTGGACAGGCTGAAGCAGATTGCTGCTGAGCACGACTGCCTGGACTGGCAGAGCATTGCCCAGGAGCTGGGGGTAAGTCTGAGCTGGCAACTTGGTTCATTCTGGCTTTACTTTACCTCTTGCCAGGTTTAAAACACAATGTTAATACTAATTTAGTGTTAATTAATGTTTTCTGAGGAGTGTCCAAGAATAGTACCAAAAAGCTTTGGTGCTTTAGCTTTTCCCCCTTGCTCTTTGTCTTCATAAATGACTAATTACCTGCTTCTCTCTGTTTTCCCTGTATTAAGACAAACAGGACACCTTTCCAGTGCTTGCAGAAATACCAACTCTATAACAAAGATTTAAAAAGGAAAGAATGGACCAAGGATGAGGATCAGATGCTTTTAGAGCTTGTTCAGGAGATGAGAGTGGGAAGCCATATCCCGTACAAGAAAAGTAAGTGGCCCACAAGTGGCAAACCTTTCCTTCACCTGGAATGCTTCACTCTCCCATTCTCTTTTCCTTGGTCATCTCTGCCTTTCCTGTTTCATTATATCAGCAAGAACTTCATATCTCTTGGAACCTTTATCCATACTGGAAATTTGGCTGAAACTGGCAGARCACCATTTTTTAAGAGATTAGAGTGCTGCTTATGGCAATCACTGCTTGCAGCTGTTGTCTAGATAAAGGAAGAAGCATTAATTACAACAGATTAAAGTAAACCTTTTAATTTCCAGTTGCTTATTACATGGAAGGAAGAGATTCTGCTCAGCTGATTTACCGCTGGACAAAGAGTGTGGACCCCAGCTTGAAGAAAGGACCCTGGACACCAGAGGAAGATGCTGTAAGCAACATTCTCTGGGCCTGGAATAGCAGGGTGGGAATGTTGGAGTGCTGAGGAGTGGCATGGCTGTACATCTGAGTTTGAAGAGTGTGAACCAGACCAAGGTGGGCACTCCACAGCTCAAGAGTGCTTAGAAGCTCCTAAACAGTTTTGTCCAGAGGTTTGCACAGGAAACAAACAGAACTGCTGCTGTCTCAGGCCTGTTAGGGTTGATCCTGGTGAGGATCTCAGCTCTTGCTCTGCCTGCACACAGATGCTGATGGCTGCAGTTAAGAAGTACAAGGAGAAGGACTGGTACAAAATCCGGAGGGAAGTGCCGGGCAGGAGCGACGCCCAGTGCCGGGACCGGTGAGTTCAGGCCAGGGACCASCCCCTGAACAAGGGAAATGCTGGCTTTGTTCAGCCTTGGTCTGATCTTTRCAAGCAGGATTGAATGTTCCTGACTGTAATGTTTTCATTTGGAAGGTATTTAAAAGCATTGCACTGGGATGTGAAGAAAGGCAGGTGGAGCTTGGAGGAAGAGGAGCAGCTGATTGAACTGGTTCAAAAGCATGGCCTGGGTAGGTGTTTCTGTGGCTTAATCTTTAGAGGTGTCATTGAGGTTTTCTCTTCTTTCATTGTAAGCCCTGCAGGCTCTGCTTTGTACTGATGATTGCAACTTCTCTGTATTGTGTGCTGTGGATATGAGATCCATTCATGCAGTAACTCTGTCTCTTATCCAGGGAAATGTATAACATGTGTGTAATGGCTGCATTGGAAGGCCTGTTGCTCAGTTTGTGGCACAAATAAAAATGTTCTGCATCCTCTGCATCCTTYTCAGGTCGCTGGAGTAAAATAGCTTCAGAGCTGCCCCATCGGACTGGTGCCCAATGCCGGAGCAAGTGGACAGTCATGATTGGCTCTAAGGTATTGTGGGAATCCTGCTATGTCACAGCCCCATCTCTTCAATTAAGTTTCTCTAAACTAAAAGTGGAATCCTGTGAAATCAATAAAAAAATTGACATTGATTTCACACAATCAAGGTTTTTGTTGTGGATTTCCCTATTTGATTTTTTGGTGGGTAAAGCAGCGTTTGTTCTGAAGGGCTGAAGTTCATTTGCAGTATATTTGTGTATTATCCACAATCCTTTCCTGCCTTGAAATGCCTGTAAGAATGGGATATATGTAGGTTTTCATGTCTGTACCTCATGAGTTGCCAGTTTTGATCCCAGGCACTCAAGAAATTCTGGCTGCTTAAGACCATATTAAAGATGGTCTTGTTTCCAAAATCGTTTCCTTTGGAAAAGGAAACTTCCTGATTTGAGAGAGTTGCAAGCCAGGGGTGAACACTGACTAAAACTTGTGTGTGCTTGTTTTTAATCAAGAGGAAAAGATCTGGGGCAACCAAACGGCGCCACGCTGAGGAGAGCTCCAGCTCTTCAGAGAGCTGCAGTGAGGAGGAGCTGGAGCTGGCAAACAACTCGGAGGAGGAGAAGGGGACCACGAGAAAGGAGAAGTTTGCAGTCCCCAGCATTGACCTGTGGATACCAACAGGGACAGACAAACAGGAGTCAACCAGAGAGAGAGACCAGATCCAATCCCTCCTCTCTGCTGCCAGGGCTGGCACAGGGAGCAGCTGCAGTGAGGTTCCAAGGGCAGGGTGTGGTGGAGACAGAGCTGCTGACAAATCATCTGAGCTGAGCACCGTGCTCATGGGCATTGCAAATGCCTGTTCCACAGATGTGCTGGTGAAGAATCCAGCAGAAGTGATGGCCAAGGTGAGCTGGGATGGGGGCTTGGATCAGAAGTTAGAAGGGAAGTGCAGCTGCTGCTGTAAGGGCAGGATGTGATGAGCAGATAACATCTTGCTGTTCATTCCCTTGTGGTGTTAAGTCAAAAAATGTGAAGAGAAATTCTGGTTTTTGGGTTTTTGGTAGATCCCTCACACAGAAGCTTCTGTGAAATAGGCATTTCACAGAAATGATGTTGTGATGATGCACAAGGATTAAAAGGGAAGGTCTCCAGAGTTGATTTCATTTAGTAAGGTACCTTCAACAGCAGGAATGTTGAGAATTTGTACCTGCTCTGCATATCCAGTGCWAATAATTTCCTTTGACTTTCCCTTCTGTATTTTCTTGTGTTCTTTCATCTTCAGGCTTCCCAATGTGGGAAACACGTGCTGAGGGTTAGCCTGGAGGAGGTGAGGACCATATTGAAGAACAACACAAGCTTCCAGAGGAAACTGGTGAGTGCCTCTTGTGTCTTGTCTGCTCTTGTGACGTGAGCACTGCCAGGCTGTGCTTAGTAGGAGTTTATTTTTACACAATCACAGATCTTGCACTGTAATCCCAAGAGGAAAAGCTGACAGTTTTTTGTCCTGACTGCCCTGTGAATTGTTTGTCCTGGGACTAATGGCAGAACCTTCCTAACAGGAACTCTTAATTGTGTTTTTTTTCATGCACGGCWATTCAAGATGCTGAGACCTGCCAGGCTTTTAGCCATGCCCCATGGGGTGGCTGCAGCTGTTGGCCAGGATGCCCAGGGGCTGCAGGAGCTGCCCAGGCGAGCTTGGCGCTGGAACAGGGAGCACTGGAGGAGGCTGAACCTGGACAGGAAGCTGCTGATGGCAGTGACCCCTTGGCTGGGCAATGTGCTGCTGCCCCGCACCCTGCGGGCTGGCAGGATGGGTTTCCACCACACAAAAGGTACTGGGGACCCATCCTACCTTTGTCCCTACTYTCTGATGTCTTCTGAGTGATTTCCCAGCTGATTTTGATGTTGGATTTCTTCCCAGCTGCTGCTATTCACGAGAAGGTTAAGTCAGTGAGTCTCACCAGCACTCCCCTGTTTGCACTGCTCATTCAGGTAAGTTTTACTGTCTTAATAGCATTACCTGCTTTCAAACAGGGGGAGTCTTTATTTTTTGGTATTTGAGGCTTAAATACATGGTTTAACTTTGTTTCKTAAACAAATAATCTAATTATTGGACTAACCTGCCCTCATGGTTTGCACATGAAGTTTCTTAAATAAGTCCTGCATCCAAAGTCTGGTCCTGCCAGGGCTTTTTCTGTAAGTGTAAAATATCCCCAGAATCTTGCATGTGGGGCATGTCCCATCTGTCTTGCTTTGTCACTGACCCCACCAATACATTTTTGTTTTCATTTGAATGTTAATGAAGCTCTCACCTTGCAGCTCCTCCAGATTGATACCAAGGGCTGTATGAGGATTATTAAGGAGAGGAACCTGAGGCAGTTGGAGCTGCTTAAGGCTAATGCAAGGAGCCCTCAGCAGGTATTGTGGTTTTAARCTTTCCCCAATGAAATCTTGACTAAAATAAGCACTTTAATTGTGTGGCCACACAGTTTATATATGTGTTGGCTGTTTTGGTTCAGAGGCAGAATCAAATGCTGTCTGTATTTGTTCAAGAGGTGGCAGATGTGGGTTTGATTCACATCTGTGCTGTTTTAATCATCTTTAAATCTATCAGAAGTATAATTTAATATACTTTTTTTACAGGCTTCCCAAAATACAGAGACTTCTTCAGGTACCTACCAGAACATTTATTTTTGTGATGTACAAGAACTTTCCCATAATTCATCACTGTTACATTAATAACCAGTTTAACTGAAGGAGAGCTTTGGGGGACAAAGCTGCMTTGTCATGCTCATTTTTGCTAGCTCTTGGATCTTTAAGCATGTTCCCCTTTGGTAAGGACTGGAAAAACCCTGGAGGCTGGGGAACCAGTGGCTGTGGGCCAGTTCAGTGGGGTGTTAGGGTGCATTCCTGGCCCATCTCTCATTTCTGGGGCAGTTACCCCTTGTTCAGTTGTTGGGACGTGGCTTGATTAAATCAGGACTGTAGTGTTGTAGGAATTCTCACAMACAGGAATTTTGCCACATTCCTTGATGTTTAATGAGAAATGGCTTTTGGAAACACTGTTCATTCATTGTCATTTTATCCTCTGCAGGAAACTCATCCCAAGCTTGTTCTCAGAGGAATTCCCARCAGGGCATCCCCAAGAGTGCTGTCAGGAGACCTCCTGCCTTGAGAGCAYGGGCCAGCCCCACTGGTGCCTTGGAGAGCTGTGCCCCAGCTGTGCAGGGAGCTCCCCCAGCCCAGGGCCAAAGGTACAGGGTGAAAACTGTCTCAGAATTGCTGCAAGAGAAGCGTTGGAGGAACTTCCAGGCCAAGGCAGCCATGCAGAGGACACTGCTGGTTGCCCCACAGGTGCTGGTTTCAGGGCCTTTGATAATCCAGCACTCAGCACAGCAAATCATTCCCTCTGCACAAGCAGGGAGCACCCCTGCAGCAGCTGCTGGGACACACAGCCAAGTACAGGGTTCACCAGTGCCCACAAGGACTTCAGCTGCAGGTTCTGCTCCTGCTCCTGTGCCTGAAAACCATTCCTCTGCAGTGCCAGAAACTGGGGAGAGCCCTGGCTGCTCACAAGGGACAGATCTACAGTCAAGTAAGGAACTTCACAAAAAGGAAGCTCTGGGAAGCAGCCCTGAAGGAAGGGTTTCTCCAGCTGTGAGTCCAGCTGCAGCAGAGAAGGCCCCAGACCAGGGAGGGTGCAATGGTCAGGGCACAGCCAGTAGCTCAGCTTCAGCAGTGTTGCACAGCCAGGCTTTTGTGCCTCACCAGATCACAGTGGTGGCTCTTGGCCTGGAGTCTGGCACCARTCAATTGTCCCTTTCCACACCAGTCACCTGTGAGCTGGAGAGCAACGGGCCACAGCAGAGGCCAGTCAGCCTGCTGCCTGCTCTGGTCACTCCACCAGCTGCTTCTCCTGTGATTCCCAGCAGCATCCTGCCCTTCAAGTGGGTTGTAACCCCCCAGGGTCTGCTCCCCAGCCCTGTGCAGACTGTGGTGGGTGTTCCCCAGGGAGTGCCAGCTGCTCCTGGGGGAAGCCAGGGTCGGACAGCTGTGACTTCCAATGGCAATGTCTCTGCTTTGGGAGGGACTCCTGTACCAGCTGAAGGAAATCCACCTCACCCCAGCAGTGCAGAGACAAAAGGGCCGAGTTCCCAGCTGGCAGGAGTTCCTTTGGGAAAGGCAGCTGGCCAGTCCACAAATCTCTTACCTGTGACCCCAGTGAGTGCTGGATGCACCACATCCAGCGTTTCTGCTGTAASCCCTGTGTGTTCAGATGGCTCCTCCACGGCTCCAGACTCCTCTGCAGCTCCAGCTGCCAGCCCAGCCCTGTGGGCCATGCTGCTGCCCCAGACACAGCTCCCTGCCAGCACTCAGGGCTCTGACTCCCAGCCTGTGCCCAGTCTCCCCAGCTTGGGRAGGAGCAGTGACTCCATCACACCAAATGGATCATCCTCCAACCCAGGCAGCAGCAGGAGAGGGGCTGTGCTCTGGCCAGGAGCTGCAGCTCCTCACAGCAATGTCCCAAGGAGCTCTGCCTGCTCTGGTGCCCAGGCACTGAGGAACAGACCCATTGCCTCCAAACCACCGAGCACTGACATCCCCCCTCAGCCAAGCACCTCCCATGCACAGAAGAACCTCCTTGACTTCAGCCTGATCTCCCTGGAGGACCAGGGGCTGGTGAAGGAGTGGCTGAGTGGGAAGCAAGGGGTTCAGGTGCCACCACTGCAGACCAGGCTGCCTTATCTGCCACCTTTCCTCTGCAGCATAAAAACCCTCTCAGGGCTCCTTCTGCAGAAAGCAGCTCTGGAGGTGCAAGCAGCCTCTCTCCTGGCCTCTGAGGCCAGYGGGGATGGGGGCACTGGGGATCTTTTCCACGCTATTGGAGAACTGGTGCAGCAGAAACTGGGTGATAACCCTGCTTACCTCCTGCTGAAAGCCAGATTCCTGGCAGCCTTCACACTCCCAGCTGTCCTGGCAACTCTGTCTCCTCCCAGAGTGACAACAACTGTGTCAGCCGGGAAGCAACTTGAGGAGAGTGATGAGGAGGAGTGGCAGAGTGAGAACACAGTGTTTAAGGAAGAGAGCTATGGGAATGAATTAACAGGAGTACAGCAGGACTGGAGACTTGGGGATGARTCTGGAGAAGAAGATGCTGATTTACTAAATCAGGTAAAACAGATTCCAGGGGCAAAAAGCAGAAAATTACTRCCAGATAAATATTGCACTGGATTCCCGGGGGAAGCCCCCACTGTTCTTAAGTGTAGCAGAAATTTGGTCTTTTTGAATAAACACAGTTCTGCAGCTGCTGAAAGGAAAAGCTCTGCAGCTCAGCTGGGAAGGTGAAATCCCATGGTTTATGTAGCACCTTACACTTGCCATGACAGTTCCCAGAAGTGGGTATCAAAGCTCCCTTCCCCTTTCTGTTTATAATCTGYTCTTGCCTTTTTGAAGTCAGGCCTTTGTTTTCACTCTGTAAACTGATGTTTTGTGCCTTCTCTGACACTGGTAATGGAATGTTATCCCATGCATCATGGAAGATTGTTTTAGAAATCTTGCYGAGCTCCCTAAATCAGGAAGGTGGCTGAAGGGGTTGTTTGTAATTCTCGTGGTGTTGATCATCTCCTGCTTCTGTTGCAGGACACGGGGGCTGAGGAGGGCCCTGCTCAGTCTGCCTTGGGCTCCTGCACTGATGGGGCTGATGCCAGAGCTCCCCAAAGCAGGAGAAGTGCCCGCTTCAGGAAGAGGAGGAGGACATGAGAAGGAGATGTGTTAGTAGCTCCCCAGTGGTTTGTACATCTTGCTGAGAGGCTGAACAACGTTTGTCTGTGGTTAGCTCAGACAGTGACTCATGACCCCAGGAAAGGACTGAGGTGATCTCTGCTCTTGTTCCCTGAGGACACAGAGTTCTGCAGTCACCATCAAGCACAGCCTAAGGCTGATAATATTTTGGGGAGAGGGAAAGTTGATGTCTCTACAATAAAATTATATATAAACTCATGAAATTCAAACATTTGGCAGSCTTTTAGTTCATGCCCTGAACCCTACTTAGTATGCACCTAGTTGGTAGCACTCTACAGGCTTGACAGTGGAATTTTTCTTTAATACTTCATCTTTGAGCARCTTGGTGGGGTTTGGGGTTTATTTCCCCCATTTGGCTTCATTTCTGTGCAGTTATAACAGATCACCTTCTGCAGGGTACAAATGGGTGATGTCCTGATACCTGCTGAGGTCTTTGGTGCACTGGATGGAATGAACATGAGCAGTGTTTGATTCACATGATTGTCAGATGAGACTGGTTAGAGATTTTTTTTTTTTCTTGAAAATTCATTTTAGGAACTCCAAAAGGGCAAGTTCCCTGTAAAAATGTGTGACTGATAGGAGCTGTTTGTGCTTTGTTACAGGGGTCATGGAATGAGCTCTGCCTTCCTGCATGGCAGGAGGAAATAATCTTTGCACTGTTCACCTTTACCACTTCCAGTGCTGACTGGATGGACCYGGGGAAGAGGAAAACGCTGGATTGATTTTCCCATCCCTCAACAAAATCTGCATCTGTAGGCAAGGTTTAAAAATGATGGAAACTGGCTGGAGGGAAATCTTGCAGGCACAGACTCCTGCTCTTTCAAACTCCCACCTGCCATGGATTCTGAGGGGGAATGTTGCTGGAAACGTGGGGAAACAAGCAATGGTGGTTATTTATTTCCTTCTTGTGTTGTTTATGTGAATGCTTATCCATGTTCAGAATATGTTAATTGGGTGGTTTTTAGTGCTGTGACAGTGGCTTTGCTTGGTAACTGACTGAATACTGTGGAATAAGCAGCAGATTAATTTTGTATCAAAATGACTCTTAAGTATTTGTTGAAATACAGATGTTTTATTTTTCGCACTTAAAAATTACTGATGTGTTCTGTGTGGGGTTTTTTTTTCCTGGTAAATAGTGCTTTTAATAATGTGTGTATGAGAGTGATTGCTAATGAGAAAAATGAAGTTTTCAGGCTGCATGAAAACCAGGGAAAATAGGGGAAATGAATATTCATGTGCCTAACACTGCAGGATTGAATTAGGATTCTTCCTTGATTCTTCCACAGCCTGCCCTATACAGACATCACAAATCACTTTAAAAAAACTTGTTTCTTCATTTATAACCCAGCAATTTCTGTCTCACAGAGAGGTGCAAGGTTAGCTGAGGCAAAGCTGATAAAATCTAGAGGGAGAGTGCTGTGAAAGCTTCACTGCACTGCACTGACTGAGCTCCCCTGAGTGCAGTGGGGAGYTGGGAGTCTGAGCTTTTCCACGAGGGCTCTTCAGGCAGAGCTGGGGGCAGAGGGGCACTGGATGCCAGTGTTGCTGTAATTTGGTGTCGAGACTTTATGGAGCAAAAGGAATGATTGTGGAAGGCTCTCTTCTTGCAGTGTACTCTGTTTTCCATTAGCCACTACAGATAGCAGTTTTCCAGGAAATTCAGCTGTGGCAGAGTTGTGGGTGCTGTGCCCAGGCTGTTACAGTGAGGCACTGGTGGGAAAGGTGAGCTGTGCTCTAAATGATTGTTGGCCTTTGCAAATGCTGCTGAAAAGATGCYCTTGCCATTTATTTGTGGGGAAACTGCGTAAGCAGCAGCTGGCTTTGTCCTTTTCCAAGATTAAATTGATTTGTCACTAGAATAACACCTCCCCAGGCCAAACCGGTCAATTAACAGACACACTGATTACCTCCAGCAAGGGCACAGCTGACACAGGTACTGCATCTTTTTTTAGTGTAAAGCTAATTTAATGACAAGAAACACAGGCTGSAAGAATCTCTGAGCATCTCTGCCCTACTCCTAATGACAAGATGGAAAAACTCTCCATAAACTTAGAAAGCAGAACAAAGAGGGGAGTGGGAAGCTAACGGGAACATGTGTCATGCTGCCATGGCATCAGAGCCTGTGTGCTCTCCAGGCTTTCTTTAAAAAACACTGAGTGAGTTCTGAGTTCAGCTCCAGGGCTGAGGGAAGGTGGGGAGGCAGGCTCAGGTCTTCTGGTGTTGCTCAGCACCATCACAGTGGCATTATCAGCATTATCACATARCCCAGCTGCTTGCTGGGCTGCTCCTTTATTGCTGCCATGGCCACAGCCTGTCATTTGGGAATCAGGGGTGATGCTCCTTGCTCTGCCAGGACTTCATTCCCTTCCCCTTTCTTGTCATAATTATGCTGGAAGCTTGAGGACATCCAAAATTAGAGGCATCAATATAGAAATCACCCTTTTCAGCTGAAGRGACTTCTGTCTAAATGAAGGGTGAGTTCTTGCTGCCACCTGTTTTCCTGGAGAAGATGTTAACAACTGGAAAGCCTTTCAAGAGCCTCTTTTTTCCAATTTTGTGGCTTGTTATGTCCCCTGCAATCAGYGGCACACACCTGTGGCTGTGGCTTTCATTCTTTTTAGCCTTTCTGACCACTGTACAAGGGAACTTTCTGGACCCCAACAGGTCCTTCAGTGGAACAGATTAGAGAACAAAACCAGAATTAATCTAAAATCACTGCTTATGTGTTGCTGCTGATTCACAGTGCCACTACCATCTTTCTCTTCCCCCATCACCCATTCTGGCTTCTGCTTTTTTATTTATCTCTCTTTTTCTTTTCCTTCCCTTTCCTGTCTTAGGGTATAGCTGAGTAGTTTCCCCTTTTTTCTCAAACCAGTTTTGTTCCTGGAGTTATCTTTTCTCTGGTCGAGTACAGAGGGAGGCTGCATCCAAGACAGGTTTTCTCAGAGCCAGGACACAGGAGGAGAATCAAGGAAGCTTTTGTGACTGCAGAGGTGAAGGTTGGTGATACAGAATGGCTGATATTAGCAGGGAATAAAAGTTTATTTCACAGCTCTGTGGGTGTTAGATTTGGTGTCTGTGTGGTCAGACAGAACACAGGGATCTCACATGCTGGGAGGTGGAGAAGGAAGAGTGAGCTGCTCGTAAAGCAGAGGCAACAGCTAATTAGGACACTTCTGCATTCTCAGTCTTGACGTCCTTGGTTTCACCACCACTGCCACACTGCTCTGAGAGCCTCAGGGGCTGCTTGGTTGGATTTTTGGTGGTTTTTTCCCAGACAGGACAACGCTGCTCACTGATTCCCTCACTGCTGACATGCTGGAAGAGGATAATGATGAGATCTGTTGGAATAACCTGGAGAACTTCCGTGTGAAGCTGATCTCAGTGATCGAGCCCTCCCGGATCACCCCGTACCTGCGGCAGTGCAAAGTGCTCAGCCCTGACGATGAGGAGCAGGTGCTCAACGACCCCAGCCTGGTCATGCGCAAGCGGAAGGCAGGTGGGAGCCCTTCAAATCCTCCTGGACGTTGGTTTGGGGTTGTCTGGGGAGTCAGACACTGGAAGGGCTGCCCGGGGAGGTGCTGGTGTCACTCACCTTGGAGGTGTTTAAACAAAGCCTGGATGTGGCACTTGGTGCCATGGTCTGGTTGACAAGGTGGTTCAGTTATAGACTTAATGATCCCAGAGGTCTTTTCCAACCTAATTKATTCTGTGAGTGGATCCCAGGGACTTTTGTATGTGGAGGAAGTGAAGCTATTTTTTCTTATGTTAAAAACAGGTGAAGAGAGAAATAACTGAATAGAATATCCTGTTGATTTCAGGTGTTCTCCTGGACATTCTTCAGCGAACAGGACACAAGGGCTTTGAGGCATTTATGGAGAGTCTTGAGCTTTATTATCCCCAGCTGTATAAGAAAATAACTGGCAAAGAGCCCAGCAGGGTWTTCTCCATGATTATAGGTAATGTTTGTGTTCTCAACAACAGCTCTTCCTTTGGTGCTGCTGAGCAGAGCCAGGAGCATTCCCTGCCTTGCTCCATGTGTGCTTTGGAAGGGTTCTGGGAAGAGCTGCCCTGGTGTCACGGGCTGGACTGGGGAGGAGGAAGCAGGAGGATGAATTCTTCCCTCTGCCTGTTGTGTCAGTGACTCTGTGGTGCAGGAAGGCACAGAGCAGAGAGGCACAGTGGGGATAATTTGCTCACACACCGTCAGGGCTGGCTGCAGTGACATGGAGGGGAAGCTGAGCTCTGTGTGTGCCTTGGCAGCAGCCAGGAGAGCAGAGAGTGACCCCTGTCCCCCAAACAGACACGGCTGGCGAGTCTGGCCTGAGCCAGGTGCTGATGAACGAGATCATGAAGCTGCAGAGCGCGGTGCAGGAGGAGCGGCGCAAGGCGCAGGAGCTGGCGGGGTGGCTGCACTCCAAGGAGGACACGCTCAGGGAGATGTGGGTCAGGGACAGCCTGCTCCGCAAGCACCAGGAGCGCGCCCAGAGGATGAAGGAGGAGAGGGACAGCCTGAGCAAGGAGCTGCGCAAGTGCAAGGACGAGAACTACAGCCTGGCCCTGAGCTACGCCAAGCAGAGCGAGGAGAAGAGCGCGGCCCTCATGAAGAACAGGGACCTGCTGCTAGAGGTCAGGCACAGCTCCTCCAGCTTCCCTCTCTTACCTGGGCTGAGCACCTCGTCTTTGCCCAGGATGCTCCAGCCCAGCACGAAGCACTGAGCATCTTTTCTAGCACGTGTCTTTGTGGTCCCCAGCTCAGCCCTGTAGGCCTGAATTTTACACAATTCACAGTTGTGCTGTGAATGATGACCAGACTTGCCCTCACTCAAGGCTGCTCTCACAAAGGCAGCACAGGAACATGCACYTGTTAGCACACAGRCAGGACTCTGGCCCCAGGGCACAAAATTTTGAGGAAAACAGCTGGRGAGAAACTTGCTCTGTATTCAGCTGGGGAACAGAGAACTGGTTTTGCMGGCCAGAGCTCTCTCCTTGCTCCTGCTGAGCTCTGAACCTTCTCRTAGATCGATCAGCTGAAGCACAGCCTCATGAAGGCTGAGGATGACTGCAAGCTGGAGAGGAAGCACACCATGAAGCTGAAACACGCCATAGAGCAGCGCCCCAGCCACGAGGTGGTGTGGGAGATCCAGCAGGAGAAGGAGCTGCTCTTGGCCAAGAACCAGGAGCTGGAAAACACTCTGCAGGTTGGTGGGGTGGCTGAGTATGGACTCAAGGGATTATTTGTAGCAGCCAGRGCAGCAATGCTGCAGTGAAGATTGTGGGGATCAGCTGTTGCCCAAGAGCCCTGAGGGGAGAGAACTGATTTGGAGTTAGATGGTGGCCCTGTCTCACTTCTGCCTTTGTCCTGCAGGTTGCCAGGGAGCAAAACTTGGAGAAGAGCCTCTCCAAGGAAACTCTGGAGAATGACTGCAGCCAGACCGTGGAAGAGCGCCGGGAGCTGGTGAACACCATTTACAGCCTGCGCAAGGAGCTGCGCCGAGCCAAGGTGCTCCAGGACAAAGTAGGTGCTGCTGTTCCAGTCCCTGCTGAGGCTCATGGATCAGACAGGCAGGTGAAGCACCTGCAGTGTCCTGCCTGTGGAGCAGAGCAGCTGTCAGGAGCAATCCCTGCTGCTCCTGCTGTAGTACCTGTATTTCAGCACTCCGTGTGTGGCAGCTGACAGCTCAGACACCCCATGGAGCTCTGGCCAGAGCAATCTGTGGCACAGAGCAGGAGTGGGGACAGTCTGGCTCAGGCTCTGCCCACAGGCAGGTGCTTTTGACCTTGTCTCAGCAGTTTGCAGAGGAGAAAGAGGTGCTGGAGCTACAGTGCACATCTCTGAGGAAGGACTCCCAGATGTACAAAAAACGGATTGAGGCTGTCCTGCAGCAGATGGAGGAAGTGGCTTCGGAGAGAGACCAGGTGATAAAATACCCCTCACTGCTTTTCACTGCTTTTTGGGCAGACAGTGCCAGCCTGTGTGTGCTGTTGTGTGACTGCCCCGTGCTGTCTCCCTGCACAGGCTCTCCTGACCCGGGAGCAGTTCCACATGCAGTACTGCAAGAACCTGGTGGAGAGAGACGCCTACCGCAAGCAGATCCGGGAGCTGGGCGAGAGATGTGAYGAGATGCAGCTGCAGCTCTTCCAGAAGGAGAGCCAGCTCCTGGCCACTGAGGCCAAGCTGAAAAGGCTGCAGCTGGAGCTGCCCACTCTGGTATAGCTCTCCTGCCCTGGCTGGATTGGGAAGCTGAGGATGGGGTCACACTGTGGCTGTTCCCAGGCCTTGGCGCCTGAGCAGCTCCAGCTCATCGGGCAGCAAACACCTGCCTGAGCCATCACCAAAATTAATCAAACCATTGCCATGCAAATGCTGAGCTTAGAAAATGAGAGACRTGATGGTGTCTATCACCCCACCCTGGTTTCAGGCATGGAAAAGCRGGACAGATGCAAGCTCAGACCACCTGTGTTTGTGTTTGGAGCATTTCCAAAGGTGGTGAGGGGTTCCTCAACCACCAAAGAGTGACTCTATTTAGAGACTGGGTGTGAGCCATGTGGATGAAATGGAGAGCTAAGTTTTCTGGAACTAAATTAGATATATTTTAATTAATATGGCATCTTGTGTGCTTTCTTGAGTGGCCAGAYAGGAGTGTAGGAGTTCTGTGTTTTGTGGAGCTCTAAGTCACCTGTATATTCCCTCCCTTGCTCATGAGGAATGATCAATCTATACTGGTTTTGTTTCAGACCTCTGACCTGGATGACTCCTCCTTCAGAGATTCCCAGGAAGTGAGTAGGGTTCCTTGTTTGCCTTTCCCTTTCCTCTGGGATGGTTTCATGTTCCTCACCTGTGCTCAGCTCCCCAAGTATTACCAGTTTTCAGTGGCTCAGGCTTATTTCAGTCAAAAAGTCCAGAGGCAGCAAGACAGTGACAGAACCTCCCTGTGTCCTGAAGTTCTAAGTGTAGGACTCAGTTATGGCATTAGTCAGCAAGATTTGTTGAGTCTAAGCAAATTGGGGAATCTAATTATTTTTTAATTGTCTCWCTTGTGTGAGAACAGGCAAAAATAAGTCTTACCCTGGAGCCACCTGTAGTAAAGAGTTTCACTTAGTTCATAACTTCAGTGAGGGAGTGATTGTCACATTGTCTGGAGGCCAAAAGTATAAATGAGGCCAAAGGAAGCTGGATCTATTCATGGAGGAGAAATCCATGAACAAATCTGTAAGTCCTGGCTGTCTGCTGTTTGCTGGCAGCAACAAGGAGAGAAAGGTTGGCTTTAGCATGTGCTGGGTTTTATATTCCTTTATCTAGGGACAGTTCTGATGTTCGTGCTCTGTTTTCTGCCCCACAGCTTGTTCTTCACAGTCACCTGGACGAAGATACACAGACAGCTAAAAGTAAGGGGAAAACACTGAGTGCAGCTCTGGAGAGGATGGTCCATTTTGTTTTGCTTTCCTGGAAGATCTAAATGATCTTTTCATTCATTGAGATGGGAGAATTTTCACTAAAACTAAACACCACTGATCCAAAAAGACTTCTTTTTATTATTCTACCTTGCTCAGTTCAAAGCTATATATTGTAACACCTGGTCACTACAGAAGGAGTTTCACCAAAATAGGGTCTGGTGTGAAGTGCCATGATATTCACAACTTGGGGAGCAGGGACAAATGATGGATAAATAATGATTAACACATTTCTCACAGCGGCCTCAGAGGAGCTGCTTGGCTGAGGTTTGTTTCGCTCCTGCTTAAGCTGGAAGTGGAAAGCTCTGTCTCTTTCTGAGTGAGGTGGGGAACCCCACCATCCTGGGGAAGATTCAGGGCTCAGTTAAAATGAGAAGTGGCTTGTGATTGATGACAGGATGGAGTTCTGAGTGCTTTGGGCTTGGTTTCAGTTCTGCTGTGGACTCCGTGCAGTTGCATCACAGCTCTTCTGCTGGAAGAGCTGCTGGAGGGAGAAGTTACTTTGCAATGGCAACTCTTGACAAAAGCTGTGATTTTTTAAAATTTTAATCTTTCAGAAGATTGCCTGGAAGTACAAAACCAGGAACTCAGCCCTCAAGAGAGCCATCTGCCCCCAAAATCACCAAGTGTAAGAGAATCTTTGTGGGCTCTTGTTTACTATTACTGGGGTTTGTGATCTTTAATATTCTCATTAATGATGGATTTACCAGCTTGGAGAAGCATGTCAGCAGCTCCTGCTTTTCCAAACTCTGAGCACTTAGTGCAGATCCACCCTCCAAAAAAGTGTGAGCTCTGAACAACAAAACATTTACAGTAGACATTTCTCCATCTGTATATAAAAACTTCTTCTAATTACTTTCTGCCCTTCATCTCTGGGTGGGGATGTTTTCCAGTGTAATTACTGCAGAATTACTGTTGCTGCAGAAAACAGAATCCCAGAATTACAGATGTTGAGGGAATAAATGTAGTAAAACTGTGTGAAACAGCAGCATTACCACCCTGCACACCCAGTAAAGAACCTGCTGGTACTTGATTCTGCAGATGCAGGAAGCAACCTGGTGCTAACATTGATCTGATCAAGAATAAATTCATACGTTTTTAGGGKTTTTTTATTTTTTTTCCATTTCAAGGAGTGTGGCTTGGCCAACGAGGAACTGGCAGAAAAGGAGAGGAGGAGGATGAAGGACTGCTTTGAGCGTTACCGAAGGTCTGGGCTGCAGTCAGCAGGGCTAACCTGGAAATATCCATTATTTGTATTTGTATATCCATGTATTTGTATATCCATGTATTTGTATTTGTATTTCCCCTTTCCTGTCCCCAAGCTTGATCCATGAAGGGCATGAAATGAACCACAAAGGGGACTGATACATACTAACAGCATGAAATGCCACTTGTTTTTAGAAAACACCTTCTGAAAGTTGTATGTCTGTTGTTGTTGCAGAAAAAGAGCAATGAGAAGGGTGCCCAAAGACCGGCACCATGAGGCGGATTGGGAGAACACCTCTGGCAGCGACAACACCGACACCGAGGGCTCCTGAGAGAGGGACACCACCAAAATCCCTTGGAAAGGGACACCACGGACACCAAAGGCTCCTCAGGAGCCAGTCTCTGAGGGAAACGCCAGCTTCTGCAGGGCGCCTGTGCCTCTCCATTTCACTCACAACGGACTGTTTAGATTCTAAAACCATCCAAACACCCATTTATGAARAGCGCTACAGTGACACTATTGTATGGCTCTGACGGCCCCTCGGTCAATAAACAGGTTTAAATGCCTGCGTGTGACACAGGGCCCGGCTGAGCTGGTTAATTACGGGTTAATGAAGGGCATTGCCCGACACCACCATGGCGGCTGCCCGCACCCAACATGGCCGCCGCTGCCTCAGGGCGCGCTGAAGGCGCATGCGCGSTGCCATGCAGCGCGCGCTGAGGGCGCTGCTCCGGGAGCTGCCGCCATGGCGGCCCCGCCGCCCCCCGCCCGGCCTGAGGGGCCCGGCCCGCTCCGCCCCGGGGCTTCCCTGCGAGCCTGGCCGCCCGCTCTGCACCGGCCAGACACAGCGCTGGGGCCCGGCCCGCCCGCTCTGCACCGGCCACGGACAGCGCTGGGGCCCGGCCCGCCCGCTCTGCACCGCCTCCGGGCCGCCGCCGGCCAAGCACTATCGCCTGGTGTACACCTGCAAGGTGGGCATGGGCGCTCTGAGGGCACCGTCGCTGGGGTTCATGCTGTAGCTGTTTTCTTAGTTTTTAACTTGCAAAGACTAATTCAGAGTGGAAGGACCCTCTGGAAGTTTCAAGTCCGTGCTCCGTGTTGGAGAAGGATGTTCGGGGTCTTGTGAGTATCTCTGAGTGGAGATCTCACAGCCTCCGTGGATCCTCCTCATTAGGGAGCCATGGAAAGCAGTGAAACCTCTCTCAGCCTTTGTGTCCCGGGCTGAACTCACGACATCCTGACATGATGGAGCCGACTTGGGATAGTTAGAAGTGAGGGAGGGAAGACTCTTTTAATGTCAAAAGTATTTTTGTCTTAGAAGTCCCAGGAGCTGCAGTTACAGTGCTCACAAAACCCACTTTGTATTTCAGGTGTGCCAGACCCGCTCAGCCAAATCCATCTCTAAGGCCGCCTACCACCGSGGGGTGGTGATCGTGACCTGCCCCGGCTGCGGGAACCACCACGTCATCGCCGACAACCTGGGCTGGTTCTCCGACCTGCAGGGAAAGAGGTGAGTGTGCCAGCAGCATCCTCCTCTCACCCTGCTCCCAGGGACGCCAGCAGCATCCTCCTCTCACCCTGCTCCCACCTGCAGCTTCCTGAGATGATGCCTTGTTTCAGTGATTTTTTTCAAGTGTGGCTCATACTAAAAACAAAGTTTCATCCAGTTCATTAGAACACACAGACTCTGTTTTCAGTCATTATAATTTGACTGTTGCTGTCTAGGATTCAAGTAAATTGGTGTGAAGCTGCAGTARAAACTTCACAGGGATCCTTAGTGGTGCCAGCAGGTGATTTGCTGTTCCCCTTAGGCTTTATCACTTCACTGCTGGATTTCCTTGGATGTTTCAAGTGTGTAGATTGGTCTGTGGAATTCCAGTGATTTCTGAATTCCCAAGATTACTTTAAAAGCTTCTGTTTAGCTGTAATTGCTAAATCRTTGATCCCAGTGGATGAGAGTGGTCCCAGAAGGTTTGGGTGGTTTTCTGTGGTTAATTTTGTGTGGTTTTCCCGGTGATGTGATTCCCTGCATGGTGTCAGTGCTGAGGGCAGAGTGCASTGTGCCTTTGCTGCGGTGTCACTGCTGGTTCTCAAACCCCTGTGCAGGAATATCGAGGAGATCCTGGCAGCCAGAGGGGAGCAGGTGAGACGTGTGGCTGGGGAGGAGGCGCTGGAGCTGCTGCTGGAGAGCCCTGCAGAGCCCGGGCCCCAGGGGCAGCTGGCACAGGGGGACGACGAGGAAGCCCCCCCAGATCCTGGCAGCAAGGGACACACCTGACACGAGGCATTGTGGCCTGTGGGACACGTGTGACAGGTGAGATTGTGGCCTCTTGGACAGACCTGCCACGTGGGATTTGGGACATTCTGCTTGTGGCAAAAGACTCTTCACCTTTATTCCCTGATTTCAGCTGTTTCTAAAATAAACTCGGGTGTTGGGTTTTCTCTGTTGTGTGTCTTTGCCTTGTGTAGTTTTGCCTTTGATCAAGCTGATGTCTTTATGTGTTGGTGTCTTTCCTGGCACTTGTTTTGCTGACTTCCAGGCAATTTTCAGTGCCCCAGCAATGTCCCTTGTCCAGCTTTGTTCCCTGCTCAGAAATTCTCTATGTGTGTTTGACCTAGCGAGGTGCAGCTGGAGCTGGAGGTTTTAGGGATGCTCAGGTGTGGCTACTTAGGAGAAGGGGCAGTTGATACCACCTGAGGAGATGGGTCCCAGAATTCTAAAGCCAAAATAACCCTGCAGGATCACCTGCTCTTAATGCAGTCAAATACTGCTTTTATCTGTTCTTTTGACCTTTTCCAGAGTTTTTTTTCTGTGTCCCTCATGTCAGGGCTGAAAGTTTTGTATTTTGATCCCACTCGAGCTCCAGCATGGRGGTTTTACCACTCCTTGTTGGTGAGGGGGAGTGTGGGTGTGAAAGCAAAATTACTAGTGGTAGAGCGTGGTGGAGGGAAAAAGAGGACCCAGAAAGTTGTCTTGGCAGATAYTGAGGGGCTTATTAGTGCTACTGCAGTAGGTTAAGATTAGTTAGAAATTTAAAATGAAATAAATGACAGATGTGGGAGTTTGTCAGCATGCAGCTCTGGGGTAGTGGTGGATCAGGCACTGAGATGATGATGCTGTGCTTTGTTAGGGTTTGTTCCCTCTGCACAGTTCCCACCTGCTTTCTTAGGGTTTTGAGCTTGCAATCAAAGACTAAGTCAGTTTGGAAGAGCCTTCTGGAGGATTCCAGTCCAATCTGCTTGTCAGAGCAGGATGTTCAGGATCTTGAATCACAATCTCTATGGATCCCCCTCATCACTGAGGCACAGAAAGCAGTAAAACCTCTCTCAGCCTTTGTGTCTTGGGCTGAGCACACCCACTTCTCTCAGCCAAGCATCTCCAGCTGCTTGTGGTGCTTCATCAGCCACAGATTCAGTGAGGGCATTGCAGGCATGCATGAGTTTCCTTCATCTGGAGTGTTCATAACAATTTTGTGTTGCATTGTAAGTGTTGGGTCAGAGCACCAGGAAAGTTGTCATGTTCCTGTGGGTGTGTCAGTGCAGAGTGATGAAACAGGGGCAGGAACTCATCAGCCAGCTCGTGTGTGCTCAGATCCTGGTGAGATGCAGCTCTCCCTGACACAGCCAGCTGCTGGAGTGACCCAGGATTGACAAACAGGAATTTGCATTCAGAGCACTGCTGTGTTCTCCCCCTGAGCTGGGCTGCTGGCACCTATTAGCACTGCTGGAAAAGTGTTTGTTTTATTACCTTTAATCTGAAAATCAGCATTCTGCTTCCATGGTGCTGATGCCTTTGATGGGGTGGAACAGAGCGGCTGTTGCAGGATCCGTGTTGCCTTGGAAACAACTCATTTACAATCTGGCTTTTTTATACTGTTTTCCTTACCTTTCTTACCTGTTACTAGGTCCCAGGAAGGTGGTGCAAATTTTTGCTATGTTTTAGTAAAAAATGTAGCAAAACRTAGCAAAATCTGAGTTGGCTGTTCCTAGATTTTAGTGTTTCCTTGTGCCAGTGCCCTCTGTCACCAGGTGCTCTWTGGGGACAGGACAGAGACAGGTCCCTGTGCCCTAGGGCTGCCTCTGCAGCTCTGAGCATGGTGGGTGGCAGTTCTTGGTGCTGCTCTGAACATTCAGGCCAACATAAGGGGAGGGAATTTGCACATAATACAAAAAGATTTGCTGCTAAGAGATTGCAGCTAAAAACCCGATTTTTTTTTCCTCCCTTTTGAAGCTGTTTTTTCTGAAAAACGTTGTGTCATAGGGCAGTGGGCTTGCTCTGGAAAGGGGACACAGGTAAGCACTCCTGAGTGCCTTTCTCCAGGCCTGACATCAGCCCTGTCCTGCGAGTCCCTCTGTGTACAGCTGGGTAGGAGAGGGCAGGATCTCGTGTTTCTGCTGGATTTTTAGGGTTCTTCGTGAAGAGGACGTGCCCTGCACTGGGGCCAGCCCTGCTCCAGCAGCTCACCCTGCMCAGCTGCAGCAGCAGCAGCGCTCAGGGCCGGCAGTCCCGCGGCTCTCCAGCGGATGTCAGCATCAGAGAGCTCTTCCCGACGTGGGAACGAGCCTGGCAGCGTGGGAGAGAGGAGGATTCACACAGCAGCCACCGCTGCAGGCTGCTCCGGGGGCTCAATGGCAGCCAGTGCCCTCTGCTCACAGGAGCTCAGATCGAGCCCGTGCTGCTCAGGATGGACAGACAGGAGGTGACACCATCACTCTGTCCCAGGGATCACCTGCTCCTGGRGATCTGAGCCTCTGCACACCTGAGGGCACAGTTCTGGCCCCAGTCACACGCAGAGCTGCTGTGCTCAGGCACCCTGAGGTGTGAGAACACCTGATGGGAACAAGCTGGTGGCTCTTTATTAATCTTTGATCAGGGCTGGCAGTGGCCAGCACGAATGAGCCAGGCACGGGAAGCCCAGCTGTGACTTGGCTTTATCCTCACAGGGCTCAGGGTCCAAACTGCTGCTCCCAGGCTGCCTTCCAGCCCAGCCCACAGCCTGCTCATGCCTGCTGTGCTGGAATGAGCTGGTGCTGCTGCTTTGTGTCTACTCCAGGGCTGTGCCCAGCACTCCCTGCCCTTGTCCCCTGGCTCTGGGGAACAGCCCAGCTTTGGGCCAGGCGCCGGGGCGGCACCGAGACCGGGCAGAGCCTGAAAGGAGCAGCTCAGCCTCTCCTCAGCCTTTTCCAGTGGCCTTTTCTCAGCCATGCAGGGCTGCTCTGTCTGCCCTGTCGTCCTGGAAACTTCTGGGCAGGGAATTCTCAGGGCTTTGTGCCTTCCCTCCACAGCCACATCCATGCTGGCAGGCTGGCAGAGCTGGGAGTCTTGGCTGCCATGAGCCCCATRTGCTCATAGAGTAAAGTGCTGTGGAGGTGGGTGCATAACACTTTCCTTAGCACATGTGCTGGTATCTGTTACCACAGACCACCCCCCCCCATTCACCCCCATCCCTGTTCTAAAGGGCCAGGATTAGCCCTGCTGTCAGCCAGGAAATAATGGAAATGAGTATTTGCACTGAAGCTTAGACACAAATATTTATTAAGCACAATTCCCCCCACCCCTTCCCCTTGAGCTGTATTCATTTCTAATATATTAATCCATTTGGCAGATTATTTTTTAGAAAAAAAACAAGTACCTGTGGGTTGGAAATTCCCCACTAAAATGACATTAGCAAATGCACATGTAAAAAATAAATAAGCTCATACATTCAAGTATATGGCAAATAATACCTCAATAATACCTCTGAAAGCTTAATGGTCAGGTTCCAGTTCACCACCTGKCTGAGAGTTGCACAGGCCTGAGCCTGCAGCTGGTCAGGTCATCATCATCAATGTTTTTCTCTTTTACAAATGCCAGCCTGGCTGGTGGGTAGGGGGTGGGCAGCTCCTCCTCTCCCCTCTCCAGAGCTCTGCCCAGCCCCAGGAAGGAGGCCCAGCCTCGGCCCAGCAGCACGCGAGTGCTCCCAGGTAGCAGGTAAATGCAGCCACCACTCCACATGGTCAGTGCAGGCAGGGTAAATGCCCCATGAGCAGCATCACTGGTCTAAAAATACCTCCCTGCTGGCTGGGAATGTTTCCATCAGATGCATTTCCAATCCAAAGTGCTGATTTAGTCTCTGCAGGAGCGGCGCTGCTTTGGCACAATGCTGGAGCTGCTGAGGTCCAGCACAGTCTCTGGTCAAGCACWGGAACAATACTGCACCTCCTCAAGTCAGGTCCCTGCTCCCCTCCTCCAGCTTTTCCAGCTGGTCCAAAAGGGACAAATGACAGTAAATGTGAGTTCCCAGCCAGCTCCCCAGGCTGGGGCTCTCCTGAGGCTCCAAGGGCTGGAGGCAGGTGGACAGAACCAGAGAGCCTCACTGGGAGCAGCTCAGTGCTGCTTTGGGGAGAAACAAGAGGAGGGAAGGGCCACTGGCCCGAGCTGCTGTTGGATACAGAAAAAAGGAGGGATAATAATGGGCAGAAAGCTTTGCTGGCTGTTGAAGCAGGGCCCTGTCACACACAGGTTTTGTCTTGGACGCCCTCACAGCGGCTCAGTGGCACCAGGAGCTGTCCCTGATTGCAGTGGGCTGAACACTTGGGCAGAGACCTCTTTCCTCCTTCCCCTCCATGGGGCTGCAGAGGGCTCCAGAGGTAACAAATCCCACTAAAGCTTAGGGCCTTGAGGCTTTTCCCYTGCTCAGGAGGTCCTGCAGGGCTGCAGCTGGAAGCAGAGAATGTCCAGGGCTCTCCAGAGAGTCCTCAGCAAACCTAAAATACACTCAGGTGTGTGGGACCACGATGCAGCTGGCGTGGATAAGGTTTAAAGGACTTGGGCTCTTTTTCTCCTGTAGAAGGAACAAAGCTGAACAAGATATTCCAGAGAAGGATCCAGAACCATTTGTGTCAGGGAAGACAGAAGGACTTCAAAATGGAAAAGGTGTTCTTCCCTTTCCCTGTTTAAATATAAGTGTTGAGGAAATAAAAGAAATCAAGGATGGAGTTAGCTACCCCCTGTGGGCTCCTCCAAGTTCCTGGGGTTTTAGGTGATCAGCAAGGGGCTGCTAAAGTCTTCCAGGTGCTGTGCCCAGAGTTACAGTGGCCGAGTGTCCTAAAAAACCCCCTTATTTAAAAACTGTCCCCCATCCACTGGGCTCTCCCATAGGAACACGATGGAGGTGCAAGATTGGGAGCACAGGAGCACTCGGGCTTGAAACCACCTACTCTGTTCTTCCTTTTTAAAAAACAAAACAAAGCTGCAACAACCCCCCCAGACCAAAGCCCAGTTCTTAGCTGGAACCAGGCCTCTGCTGCTCCTCCTCGGCCTCCTCCTGGGCTGAGGCCAAATCCACACGCTGCTCGTCCATGCGTTTGGCCTGCACGCGCTGGATGAGGCTGAAAAAGTCTTCATCGGGCATGGTGGGGCCACGGGGGATGGAGTCTGGGGGGGCACAGCGCTGGTCATCGATCCTGGAGGACTGCAGGGGACACAGGGGCTCAGCATTAGCACAGGGCGGGGAGGAAGGGGCTGGAGCAGAGGTGTCAGAGCTCCCCAGCCCTGTGCCCGTACCTGACACTTCATRAGCATGTTGAAGAACTCGTCGCCGGGCTCCTGGGCGTCCCCCTCCACGCGCAGGTGGCCCAGGTTGTTGTGGGTTATCCGCAGGCCGGGCAGGTTGCCCACGTTGGCACGTTGGTCATCCAGGCGCCTGCTCTGCGAGCTGGCAATGAGGTCAAAGAACTCCTCTGTCTGTGGAGATGCCATCAGGGTGGACTGTGCTGGGGGAGAGGAGCACAGGGCAGGGTCACCGCTCTGCCTGCCCTGCCTGAGCCCAAATCCCCTCCCCAAACTCCTCTCCAACCCACACAAACCCAGCAGGCAGCGGCAGGAGAATCAGGTGCCTTGATAAAGCAGAACCTCACACACCCACCTTGCACGGCCGGGTCCCCTGCAGGGCTCCCTGCCTGTGCTTGGCCAGCTCCTGGAGGCCACCAAAGTGCCACCTCAGCCCAGGAGATYCAGTGCCCCCAGGCTGAACCACAGCCTACATGTGATCCCTGCACTGCCACTTCCACTCTGGCTTCCACCTGGACCACAAGGCACAGGCAGAGCTGGCAATGGCAGGTGAGCACAGAGTTCCTGGTGGCCCCCGTGGCTGTGACAGGCACCCACACAGTCCCAACAGCTGGGAATAATTGCAGACAAGCCATCAGCAAAGCCCAGGCCTGGCTGAGCCTCTCACCTGGCAGCACCTTCCCAGACCCCCAGAAATCCGGGCTGYTGGCCCAAGGAGAGGCACTGCCGAGGTGAGTCTGGCTGTCATGGGCTGCAGGACCTGCATCAGCASCAGCAAAACACTCCTGGGCTCTGCTGCTTCTCATCTCACGGAGCAGAGCCTGGGCTCTGCTGGTGCTGGGGGTCCCAGTCCAGAACCAGTACATTCATCTATCCACCACTGACCCTTTGGAGACACCTCTGGGCTGTGCTCCCTGGAAAGAGCCTGTTGGCTTCTGCAGCTGCTGGGTAGGGAGAGGCTCCCAAACAACAGATCAGCAAGGGAAAACTCAGAAAAAACCTCAGAAATCCAGCCCAAGTGGGGTTACTTTCCCTGAGCACAAAGCACTGGAACAGAGCTCTGAGCCTCCCGACACGAGTCCTTAGAGCCCCAGCTCATGGAGCTGCAGAAACACAAGAAAATCTCAGTGCTGACGCAGGGATGAGTTTCCTCCCCTTCAGCTCACAAAGAATCCTCAAAAATAACACGTCCAAAAGGCTCAGAGCCCAAAAGAGCCAAACAGAATGTGGGGCCGCTCGTGCATTCTTTATAAAGCTCCACATTTTCAACCCCATCTCCTAAATTACACAGCTGTTACAGCCAAATGCACTTGTGTGTCAGAAATGCATCTCTTGACAAAACAATGCTCATTTCCACCTTATTTTTAGACAATAAATATCCTCTTACCTCAGAGCCAACCTGCCTTCCTACCACAGCCTGACCTCTGCTTCAGCCCCTGCCCTGGCACACGCTGCTTGTGCTGCGGCTCTGGGAGCAGTGTCAGGGGGCTCCTCTCCTATTTGCACTTCATATTCATTTGGAAACTGGTGATGAACAAATCCATCAGGTTAAATAACTGGTTTGAGCCCTCTGTGCTGGTGATTAAACATGTGAGGGTGATCCGTGCATTTTAGAGCTTCTCCCCAGCTTGGGTTAAACAAAGGCCCTGAACACCGAAAAAGCCACGAAACCCAAGTGCAAACACAGCCCTGCCTTTCCTGCCCTGTTTGTCAGGCGCCTTCCTCAATTTATCCCTGTCCTTCCTAGGGCTGAGCTGTTTGCCTGAGCAGCTCCCACTGTTTATCCATCCTCCTGGCTCCTCTGTCCTCACACAGCACCTATCACCACCGTATCCAAGAACAGTACAAAATCCAGAAGTTTTTCCTCCACGGCAACGCTATTACAAAAACTGGCAATATTTTAACTTGCCTGAGAAAGCTTGACCTGGCCCCTGCACGTCCCAGAGCCCAGCTTCTCACAAASCTCCCTCAGCAATGACCATCATCATCTTCCTCCTGAAGATACTGGAAGTGGCGCAAGTCCTGTGCCAACCTCCTTGTTCAGACTCCAAGACCTAAAGACCCACACTGAAAAAATCCAAGTGCATTCTGCATTTCTCTCGCTAATTTACTTCTCAAACCTTAGCTCACATTCTCCRGCCTTTCCCTCGGCAACCATTTACATAAGAATGTTTTTTTCCTTCCTTAAATAATGACGGAGATTGCCAAGGGACTGCTAAAGTTCAGAGAGCTGAGTGGAAACATCACGGGATGCACGGCAAACCACAGCAGCTGGGCGAGCAGCGCCACTCGCACAGGAGCGGGAACGGGGATTTGGGAACGCTCGGGTGCTCACACAGCCGCTCGCCCAGGGCAGGGAGCCGCGTGGCCGCTCCCTCCGCAGCCTCGGCGGGGCACTCCTCCAGCGGGCAGCGCTGATCATCCATCCGGTTGCTCTGGAACTTGCTCAACAGGTCAAAGAAGCATTCCTCGTCYGAAGGGGTCCGGTTGATTTTCTGGGAAGAGAGAGGAGAGTTAGAGTCAGAGCACTCCGAACAAACCCCTGAGTCTCGGGAAGAGCCGTGCCCTCTCCTGCTCTCTGTGCCCCGGGCACGCCAAGCCCCACAGTCTGGAGCCTGCTGGGGTCTCTGCTCCTTGGTCCCTCTGATCCCAGAGGCTCCAGGCACTGCCACAGCCCAAAGCCGTGCACGGATGAGCCTCGTGCAGCCACTGTCACTGCAGAGCTGTCAGCCTGGAGGCTGAATGGGAAAGAGGGAAAAGGAGACAGAATTTACCCGGGCACTGCTCCAAGGGGAGCTCCTGGGCTGGACAGGGCTGGGCTCAGAGCAGGATTCTCAGAGGARAACCGTGCAGCCACCCTGGCTGAAATGCTGCCCTGTGCAAGGGCTCAGCCCAGGCTCAGGGTTTGCTTTTTCCACCAGCTAAATCCAACCTTTCCAGGCCACTGCCCCTCACACCCCAACACTTCCCTCGGTGCCTGTTTCCCCAGCACAGCACTTGTAGCAGTCACCCAGCTGAAAATGCCACAAAATTACAGATTTTCAGGACAACAGCTCTTGCACAAGAGCCCCAAATGAGCACCTTGCACTAGACAGGGATATATTTAAGTTGTGCTGCAGGAGGCTGGCGTTGGAGGCAGCCTCTCCAAGCCACTTCCAGCAGGGAGAGGGGCTGTGTGTCCTGATCTGGAGCAGACAGAGCAGCAGGAACCACAGATCCTTCCAAGGAGTYGCTTGGAATGGGAAATAAAATTAGCCAGTGATTAGAGGGGCACCTGCCAGGCTTGGGGATATTCCCTACACACCGAGCCKGTCCCACCAGTCGCTGGGAAAAAAGCCACAACAAAAAACAACCAAAACCTCTTAGAACTGCGTCTATCTGAGCTTTTTTCCAGCCAGAGGCCAAGCAGAGAACAAGCACTGGGTCCCTCCTGAGGGGCTGCACATTCCACCAGAGAGATGGAGTGGGCACAGCCAGGCTTTCCAGCAGAGCAGGGGATTCCCTGGCCACGCTGGGAGCCCTCCCAATCCCACCACAAACAATGCTGCTACCACCAGAGCTCTCCCCTACGGCAGGGGCAGGCAAAGCCCTTCAGGGGAGCTCTGCACTGGGGAGAGACTTGTGCTGACAGGGTTAAAGCCACAAGTTGGATTGGGTAGATGAAGGAAAACAATTTTCCTGTATGCTAAGCGAAGCAGATGAGATGCACTCAGCTTCTATTTAGGGCAGCGTCAAAATTAGCAGCAGGCCAGAGAGGAACATTGGCAATGTGGGAGCTGATCAGGGAGGGGAAAAACCCCTCTCACCTCCTGCCTGCCACGTGCTGATCCACTAATGGAGCCACAGCCCCAGTGGACCCTCTGAACCACCAACAGCTGCACCTCAGAAATCAAAGCTGGCTCGGGCTTGAACTGAGGGTGAACTTCATCTCTCGCAGCTCTGCTGTGCTGGGTTGTGTGACCCAAATTTCAGGGTAGAGGAGGAAACCAGTTCATTCACACCGAGCCTCCCTCCCGCTGTTCCACGAGTGCATGGAGTAAAGCAGAGCAGCCCTGATCCAGGGGGAAGCTCCAGCTTGCAGGAGCAGCCTGGCAGTGCATGGCAGAGCCCCCAGCTCAGCTCCCCTCCACAGACCCCCCCACAGCACCTCCTGCAGAGACCCTGCAGTTTGGGGCGTCAGCATCCTGCTCCCAATGCASCTGGCAGAGAAAAGGATGCTCTGTATCAGCAGGAAGAGCAGCCAGGGCATGGAGGCGTGGGGCAGGGCTGGCTGTGTGCCTGGTACCTGCCAGTGGCACCCGAGGGGCAGGAGGGCAGTGCCCACGGGCCACGTTAGTGCTGACAGGGCTGTGCCAGCCCATGGGCAGCCCCAGGGCGCCAGGCTCCCTCCAGCCAAACCCTGCCCCAGGCCTGAACCTCTCTAATTAAAATGCCCAAATGTGACAAGGCAGGGAGCTCTGAGCTCCTTCCCTGCCAGGCTGCTCCCAGCCCCRAGGCAGGAGCTGGGAGGGCAGATGGAGCTGTGATCCCACCCTGGGGCTCTCCACCTGCTCCTGCTCGCCCAGGGCTTGGCACAGCCAGGGTCAGGAGGCTTCCTGAGAGCCAGGGCATCCCCTCGTGGGGCTGAGCAATGCCCTGCCACAGCACAGACACACAGCCACATCCCCAAACGCTCCTGGGCAGCAGCCTCAGTGTCCAGCCCTGGCACCACTTCTCACCTCATGGCCGGTGTCCCTGTCTGGCCTCATCCCCCATCCTCTGCCTCCAGCAACTCCCAAATTCTGCCAACTGTCACCTTCCTGTGGCAGCCAGACGCTGTCACACGGAGTAAAACCAACGGGGCAGAGGGACCCGGGGGCTGCTGRCGCTGCAGAGATCACCCCAGGGCAGACTTGGCTGCAAACACGCTTGTCCTTGGCACGGGCACAGAGACACTCCCACCTCTGCCCACACRGGGACAAGGACAAGTGTGGAGCCTCTGCTCCTGCTCCCTGACCTCGGGCAGGACAGGGGTGGCACCATCCCAGGCAGGTGGGGTCCCACTCACRGGRGTCAGAGCTTTGCTCACATTTTCTSAGAGTGGAGGGGAGCAGGACTCCSTCTCCTCACACAGGTCACTGGAAAGCATCCAGGCTTTTGCACACATTCCCTTGCTGGAGGAACGGGCTGTTTAACCTGCCTGGGTGGATTCAGGATGTGTAAAACCACAGCCGAGGTGTTGGAAAGGCAGCAAAGAGCAGCTGCAGAGTGTGACAGGAGCCTGCTCTGCCACTGTCCCCTCTCCCTGCAGGCTGGGACCACCAGCTCCCTCAGGAGCCCCAAGCCAAGGTCACCACAACCCGTGGAGAAGCACAAATCCACCCATTTTCCTCTCTGATAAATTCTCACACCAAACAAAACCTGCCACAGTTTGGGGATGAGAGGCTCCCAGGCTGCCCAGCTCTGCCCCAGAGGTGCAGGAGAACATGGAGCAGCATCTCCTGTGGAAATCCCTCAGTCTGACCACTCCAGATGTGCAGATGTGCAGCTCCAAGGCTGGAGCGATCCCAGGCGAGGCAAAACAAAGTCAGAACTGACTCCTGAGCCTCACCCCCCTTGGCCATTTTCACTGGGATTCAGGAAAGCCGTTAAACAAAGGCAGAAAGCCTCGCTGCAAGAACTAAACCACCTCCCAGCTCCCGAGACCTGAAGGCACAGCCCACAAATGCCCTGCAGGGCTCCCACCTTGGACCCTGCAGAGAACAGTTCCCACTGCTGAGCCCCATCCTGRGATCAGCACCCTGTCCCAATCTCTCTGTGGCATCTGAGCAACCCAGACCCCCAGCCAGCCCAGCTGTGCCCCCACCACACCAACATCTGCTGCAGAGATCCCTCAACCCAAGGCTCTGGTGGCGGCTTCTCCCACAGCTTCCCGCTGCCCCCACAGCAGCTCGGGATGCAGCTCTTCCCACAGCGCTGCTCAGCCCCACCAAAGCCTGTCAGATCCGCTCTGGGACAGTGCCCCAGAGGTCCCCAAGGACCACAAAAGTATTTCTGTGCTGGCCAAGTCATGGCACATCCCTCAGCGATTCCATGGTCACCCAAACACGGGTGGGATGTGCCCTTCGAAGGGAGCTTCGCCCACCAAACCAAACCAAACCAAACCAAACCAAACCAAACCAAACCAAACCAAACCAAACCAAACCAAACCACAGACACCCAAGAGTCACCCAAAGGGCCAAACCTTGTCCCTTTGTCAGACCAGCTTCTCTCACAGCTGGTGTCCCCAGAGCACTGACCTGCCTTTGGTTCCCCTGCTCTCCTCCAGGCTCAGCTTCTTGCAGCCCTGACCCAGTGCAGGATGGAGCTGTCAGGTTCAAGGGCTGCTCACTCCGGCTTTGTCCAGCCCTCCCAGGGACAGCTGGCTGGGATTTGCAGATCCCAGGGGTGGATGGATCCCTGGTGGGTCTGGTACAGCAGATCCAGCTCAGGAGCTGCTGCCTGAAGGTGCCTGGAGAGTGCCCAGGTCAGGGACGAGCGAGGAGCGTGGCAGGTTCAGCCGTTGTCACTGTCACCCCTCAGAGCGCGCTGCCTCGGCACTCAAACGCATCCACCACAACTCCACCTCATCTCAGGAAGGACACAACCTGGACATGAAGTGACCTGAGCCCGTCCCACAGTAACAGGCTGGGACAGGACCCAGCAATCAGCCCAGGACCAAGCTCTCCCCTGTGGACAGTCCTTGGAGATCCGTGCCCTCGCCCAAGCAGGCGCTTACCCGCCCTGGCAGTTCTCCATCCCCACACCTCTGTGCCCRCATGCCCTGCCCTATCTGCCTCTCCCCTGTGAGCCACACATGTCACCACCCCTTACCTCTGCTCTTTGCAAGGCAGCCGACCTCAAAATCTCCAGGCAGGAGCGGGGCTGGTGCTGCTGGTAACCACCAGTGCCAGGAGCACCTCATCCAGGGCTGTCTGTCAGTCTGTCAGTCCCCTGCACGCAGCTTTTCTTTATCCTGCACCACCCCACACCTCACCCCGCAGAACTCACTCACCGTGGGGGCTGCACCTCTGGCACAGCCACAGCCTCAAACCCCAAAACCACCAGGCACTGAACTCCCCAGCCTCACCTGCAGAAAGGCTCGGAGGGGGAGCTTTGCAGAGAGGCAAGCGGGGGCTGGAGGAGAGGAGTGGAAGGAAATCCCTGGCTGGAATCCACAGCCTGTTTTACCAGGAGCTGAAATGCCTGGAGAAGCGTCCCAGTGCTCCGGAGCGGGGCTGTCCCTGTTCCCAGCCGCCAGCTCCTGGGCTGGAGTCCCCGCTCAGCTTCAGAGGCAGCAGAGCTGTAAAATGCTCCCAGTCTTTGCTCAGGACAGGCAGCAGAGCTGTAAAATGCTCCCAGTCTTTGCTCAGGACAGGCAGCAGAGCTGTAAAACTCCCCGGTCTTCGCTCAGGACAGCGCTTCCCTTTCCGTGCCAATCCCCCCGCGGCTGACAGACGGACAGACGGACAGCCCGTGTCTCCCCCCGAGCACGGCCGGGCTCAGGGACCCTCCGCCCCCCCCGTGCTGTGACACACAGCGCACCGAGCACCCTCAGCTCCAGCAAYATTAACAATAAAAAGTTCACACCGGAGCTACCGGAAAACTTCCAACCCCCGAGCGCACACACGGCACATCCCGGCCCGAGCGAATCCTCCGCGTCTCGGTATCCCCCTCCTCCTCCCGATGCTCTCACTCCAGAGGAAGACGGACACACGGACAGACAAACCCGCGTTCCCCTCACTGACCTCAGCAGGCGGCTCCGGCTCTCACATGTCCGCGGGCAGCAGCGCTGGATGCTCCGAGGCTCTGCCGGGTTTGAGCCCAGCGGGGTTTGAGCCCAGCGGGGTTTGTGTGCCCAGCGGGGTTTGTGTGCCCAGCCGGGTTTGAGCCCAGCGGGGTTTGTGTGCCCAGCGGGGTTTGTGTGCCCAGCCGGGTTTGTGAGCCCAGCCGGGTTCGTGTGCCCAGCCGGGTTTGTGTGCCCAGCCGGGTTTGTGTGCCCGCGATGTGAATGAAGCGCGTCGCCGGCTGCAGGGAGCCGCCGGGTGCGAGCCGAGGTTTAAAGCGCCAGCCCCGCTGCCGCCTCCCCCCGGAGCCCTGGCACGATGGGGGGGGCTCCAGAGATCGCTCCCGGCTCCCTCACCTCGCTGCCACGATCCTCCCGTTATTAGATGATGCTCTTAAACACACAGTGCAGCTACGTGAATATTTAGCTTCCCTTCCACCTCCTCACCTCCCACCCGCCACACTCACTTCACCTTAAAAATAGATTGGGATCGATTCTCCCGAACTACATCTGCAAACACGCTCGGCTCCGCGGGCACAGGCAGCACACGCTCTGTGCACACACAGACACACTCTGATCGCTTGGATTTAAAGCACCAAAATACTGAAGGACCATTTTTAGCTCCTGATAGTCCTCCTGCTCCTCATATTATTAGATATGTGTGGTTTTTTTGTCTCATTGCAAGAGCCTAGGCTGCTCAGCCATAAGCATCTCTTGATTTAAATGTAACACTGCTCGACAGAGGGAAATTTCTAATTGCAACAGGGTTTTAAACAGGGAAAGATGGAAATGCCACGCAGCAGCCAAAGAGCTGCTCTCACGTTTGTGAGATGGGAATTTACTGACAGTGAAAGGGGGCACTGGGAAGAAAAGCACTTTTCCAAAGGGGCAAAAAATGGGGACAGAGCCCCACTGGCACTCTTGGCTCTCTGTCCATACCTGCCCTTCATTCTCGTTTTTCACTGCACAAGTAGGAAATCACTTTAACRAAATGCAGCTTTAGGGAACTGCCCATGCTGTTCCACACCCGTAAATTCATTTCCAGGAGCCACCCAGGATTTTCCAGAGAAAGATGGAAACTGTGCAGGACCTGAGATCAGGACTCACAGCTCAGCACTCGGCCCTGACTGAAGAGGAAGAGAAGGGTGAGGGAGGGCAGGCACAGCCACAGCTCCTGTGAGCTCAGAGCTGGTGCTGCAGCCCCGCTCCCACTGGGGCTGAGATCAGGGATCCACGGACAGAGAGGGGCCATGAACAGGGAATGAACCAGGATGGGGACCCTGCCCTGATGTGAAGAGCTGAGCTGCCTTTGGAGAGCGCTGAAAGGGGAATCTGCAGCTGGAACAGGGGGAAAGGCAGAAAAGAGGGATAACAGAGGGGGAGAGGTGCTTGGAACAACATGAGGAAATGACATTTTCCCTCTGAGTTTAGGATGCAGCGAAGAATAACGAGCGAGACATCTGTGATCTGCAGAGACACCACCTACCAGCCAGGCTGGAGCTCAGGAGCTGAGCGTGCCCTGGGCACACGTGTGCCCTGCCCTGTGCCCAGCCCTGGCACAGCCCATCCACACCCTGCCCAGCCCCAGGACGTGCGCACGCTTCCCTCGGAGCATGAAATTATCACCCTCACTTGGACACTTTTCAAAGATTTTTTTTCCCTTTAAACAACTCGCCCACTCATCCCTATAAACGCCGGTGCTAAAAGCTGGTTCTGTTGTTAAGATTTCAAATAACTCGGGTTTTATTGTTCCAAACAAAATCAAAATAACTCACCCACGCTGCCTCCTTCGGAAACGCAGTCAGTGCTGACCTGTCGGGAGCGTGCCCTGCTGCCACACAGGCTCAAGGCAGGGCAGCGCCCCGCTGCAGGTGACAATGTCACTGCCGACCGCATCGCGAGAGAGCCCGGGGCGGCTGCCTCGGGCGCTACCGACGCCTCTGCTCTGTCCGGGAGCCGCCGCCACCGTGACCACATCGGGCCACTTTGTGCCGCATTAACACGGGATTTACTCTTCCTCCTCAGCTACACAACAACCGGTCCTGAGATCACAGGTCAGTCCAGCCCTCACTGCTGAGACCAGGGGGAATTACTCCTGGYTTCTCCTCTGTGTATTCACACAATSCTCTGCAGTTAATGTAGCAACTTCTCCACGTGGATTTTGACAGCATTTACCACGCCAGGCTGGGTTTCCCTGGCACKATTCAACACAAACACACCAGCCTGGATTTAGCACCTGGAGCTTGTTTTACTAACCCAGGACACAAGGCAGGAGCATTCTCACTCCAGGTCAGTCCCYGGAGAAGATGAGTGGCTACAGAGGTCCATCAAAAACCTGGGGGATCCCTTAAACACCACAACTGGGAGTGAAGCTGAGCTACTGCTTGGAACAGCTCAGGCTGGAGGCGGATGACAACAAGCAGTGAGGTTTTGGGGCGCAGCTCTCACCAGGGCTGTGGTAGCTGGCTGTGCACACCTGCACACACCCAAAGCAGTAAAACACAGAGTTTTGGCTACAACTCASTGCAGTGACTGACCCTGCACTTGGAGAGGGGGAAACCAGGACCATGCTCAGCCGTGGAGTCTCAGCTGAGCAGCACTAATTTACTAAACTGAAATAACTCCGTTGCTTGAAAGGGTATAACCCATATTCCTGGTTAATTAGCACAAGGTTAATATATAGAGCACTTTCTCTATCCACCTCCCCACGGAGCAGGGCAGGTGAGCTCCTCTTCAGTGATGGAGACAATCCATGCTCCAGCCGCTCTCCCCATGCCTTGCACTGCCTGCACCTCACACTGGAACCTCCTGACAGTTTGCTTTGAAAACGCTTTGCAAAAAAAGCCTGCTCGTCTCTGGATTGCCAAAACTGTGCTGCCTCCTTGAATCAGACTTTTATTTAGACACCTACTTGCTCTGAGCACAGTGAGGTTTTCAGAGGGAGCTGAGCAGATGCAGCACCTTCCCCAGGGGTGGTGGGGATGGGGGAAGTGGAGCTGTGCACACCCATAACACATCCAGCCTGCACATAAACAGCCCTGCTCAGCACACACCCAGATGTTAATTATTATTTACTCCCAGCCCAGAAGCGCCTGAAGGCCGCGTTCCAGATCAAGGCTTCGTTGTGCAAGGCACCCCACAAAACACGAAATCCTGGCCCTGCTGGGGCTGCTACCTGTGGGTTTGCCACTGCAGCCATGGTCTGTCTGACCTGCTCAGGAGAGTTGAAACAGGCAGGACAAAAATCACATGCAAAGGCAGGAGCAGCTTCTCCTATCAGGCAAAAGCATCTCCTGCTCTGGTACCTGCTGCTGCRAAGGGAGGATGGAACCACACCCTCTGTGGGGTTTGCTCCAGGGAACACTGGGATTCAAGTGGCTTTAGACACAGGCAAAAAATCCTCCTGGGACTTTCCTGCAGGTCCCAGGGAGCGGCACCTCCTGCACCCAGGCACACGCAGGGCCTGGCTCTGCTGGCTCCCAGACAGGGCTGCATTGACTGCCCTGCAATGAGCACTGCAGGGAGCTGGCACTTCCCCTGGGGCACAAACAGCACGATCCAGGCTGGAAAAGTTGGATCCATGGGATGGTTTGGGCCCTGCTCTAACTGCACATCTGCCCAGGGGAGCCTCTCCAGGCACCCCTGCACTCAGAGCCCCCACTGGGCTCAGCTCTGCCASGCCTGATGGGGAAGGGGAAGGAGCCAGGGGCTCTGAAAAACCATTCTTTGGGCTTTTTGAGATTAATTGGTGTTAACTGCCTAGGGAGGCTYCAAAATAGCACAGCTAATGGAAGGTGGGGATGCTGAAGGTGAGGTGTGAGCAGAGGCCACGTTAACCTGGCACAGGCTGCGCCCAGCCTGCAGCCAGAGCCCAAACCAGGGACTCCTTCTGTCCAGCTGTCCAGGGACACCTTCTGTCCAGCTGTCCAGGGACAGCGTCTGTCCAGCTGTCCAGGGACTCCTCGTGTCCACCTGTCCAGGGACAGCGTCTGTCCACCTGTCCAGGGACTCCTTCTGTACAGCTGTCCAGGGACAGCGTCTGTCCACCTGTCCAGGGACAGCGTCTGTCCACCTGTCCAGGGACAGCTTCTGTCCACCTGTCCAGGGACAGCTTCTGTCCACCTGTCCAGGGACAGCGTCTGTCCAGCTGTCCAGGGACAGTTTCTGTCCAGCTGGGAATTCCTGCCTGCACCTCTGATTCTGCCCCCCTCAGCTGCCTTCCCACCCATCTGGGGACAGGGGAACCTCGCTGCTGCCAGGGCAGGTTTTATCAGGAGAGCTCCAAGAAACAGCCCCCAAACCCTCCTGTGATTCATGGATTCCCATCCTTCTCCTGCAGCCTCAGTCTCCTGCACCCTGCCCAAGCACAGAGGCAAGGACAGCTCAGAGAGACCCCAAAGCCTCTGCTCACCCCAGGCCACCCTAAATCCAGAGGAGAGGATGGCATTGATGGGACAGAGTCGATCCCAAAGCAGTGACTTAAGGAACAACCTGTCCCCTGAGGAGTCACTGCCTCCTTGAGCCCTCCTGCCGGCCCACAGACTGCAGGGATGGAGCTGCCTGGTGCCAGGGAAGGCAGCAGGGTGGCTCTGGGCAGGATGCCCCAGTGGCTGCTCTCTGGGGGTGATCTGCCCTCCCCAAAACTGGGCAATGACAGAAAAACCCAAACCTGCCCCAAGGCTGTGTTTGTGTCCCTCTGGGGGAGCCTCCACTGCTCAGCAGCTGGAAACAGCCACAATCAAAGGTAAGGCTCAGACAGAGCTGGTCTGGCTRTACAGCTCTGCCCCTCAGCAAAACCCAGAAATAAAACAGCAGCAGCATTTCCTGGGTTTCAATAGAATTTACAGAAAGAGAAACACAAGTCATTGGCACAGAAAGGATTCTTTAGGCAGCCCCAGCAAGCACAGCCAGACCATGAGCCCTTCCCAGCACAGGGAGCTGCTGGATCCATCCACGGCAGAGCCCCCCAGCCACAGCTGGGAGCTCAGGGATGGCTGTGCAAGAAAATCAAACACAGCCCCGAGTCACCAGAGGCCCCCTTGTCATCTGCTGTCACCTCAGCTCCAAGGATTCAAGCCCAATTAGGCTGATTTACATCCAAAGAGAACCTGGGCTATGATGTTTTTTAAGCTCTTCTGCCATGTGAAGTTCAATAAATGCCAGAGGCCAGAAGTGTGAAGGTACAAGGTGCCCCAGGCACTGCAGAGACCCAAGAAAGGAATGAAAGGTTCCAGATTTTRAGGGAAATCAAACATTTGGAGGCTTATCGCTCTGGGTTTGGCTTCAATTCATCCTTTTTTCCTGTGCTGTTCCCTTTAAAGTGACAGTTTCTAGGAAATGGTGAGTGTAACATCTCTTTTACTGTCTCATCCCACTTGATGGCTGACAGTTTGCCGGGAGAAAAGGTTGTGCAAGGAGGAAAGCAGACCTCAGTTAAGGTTTCAAGTGCCAATATCTGCAAACTCGGTTACACTGAGTCAAGAATGGATTTGGGGAGCTTGGTTTGTCACCTCCAGCCTGGCTCATCGACCTTCAGACCTCCAACACGGCTCTGCTGGGTGGCCTTGGACAACCAGCTCAGCTTTTACCTCCCTCCCAGAGCAGATTCCTCTGGTAGGAGGCTTTTCCTCCCAGTTTTCCAGCCCCAGAGCTGGAATATGAAATGCCCCTGATGCTCAACCAGAGAAGCACCCAGACCCTGGGTGTCCTTGGTGTCACCCCTGCAGATGGCAGGGCTTGGACGCCCTCCTGCAGGTGGCACAGCCCTGGCTCYGTGCCCTGAGTGTGGCTGAGGCTCAGGCTTGTGCAAATCCTGCCTCCCATCTCCCTCCACAAGGCTCAGCTCTGATGCACAGCCTGACCTCAGCCTGGGAGGAGGGAAAGCACAGAAAGAGGGAGTGCAAGCAGCAGAAATATCCCAAAGACAGGGAGAGCAGGGACACTGATCCCTGCAGCCCAAACAGACACTGCCCTGCCAACCACAGCCCTGGCCCAGGG
>JACDOX010000159.1:381414-394346 GCA_014549065.1 Cardinalis cardinalis
AACACAGGTGCCAGAGATCCCAAACAGGAACAGTGAGAAGGAAGGAGAGATTCATTGCCATGTTGATGGCACCAGCACAGCCAGGCCAGTGCCCACATCTTAAAAAGCAGCCACAGGAACATAAACCAGAAGTGGAGAGTGCCTTGCAGTGCCTCGGTTGGAGCCCTCACAGTGCTCAGTGCATGACAACAGGAGAGATGACTCAATTGCAGCACGTGGGCACCTTCAGGGTGAAACCCAAAGTGTGAGAAAGAGATTTTAGTCTGGTACACAAAGGAATAAACAAGAGGCTGGGAGACAAAACCAGAGGAGATGAAATGAGTGAGAGACACACTGGAGGGAGCAGGGGGAGCAGGGTTCCTGCAGTGCTGGAGCTCAGAACCAAGGTGGGTTCCTGTGCCCCAGCCCTGTGAGAGGCACTGGACAGGGGCTCCTGGCAGGGTGGTACCAGGGGGCTGTGCTGGCTTTGAAGGCTCTGGCAGAGAAGAAAGAGAAGGCATTTCTGGCAGAGATAACCCCCAGAGGATGCTGGAGAGGTCAGGGCTCAGTCCACGGGTTCACTCCTTGCTCCCCCTCACTCCCACCACAGCACAAAGCACAGGAGCTCTCCCAGGGCTGCACCCAGYGGGGCAGAGCAGAGGAATTGCAAGGGAGGTGACCTCACACCCTGCCAAGGACACTGCAGGGGACCAGCAGAGCTCACACTGACCCCACAGCTCCCGCTTGCTCCATCCTCCCACAGAGCCCCCGAGATCCCTGACCCTGCCTGAGCTATTGAGTGATATTCAGCATTTACAGCAAAAAGCAGGAGCCAGCAGCATGAACAGGCAGCCACACACAGGACAGCCCCTGGGCAGCCCTCAGGGCTCTGCTGCTCCATGGGGACACCAGCCAATGTCCCCTGACCTTGGGCACTGCTGTCCCTGCCATCGACACAGAGATGGAGTCACGTTGGTGAGAGCAGCAAAAGCCAAAATGGCCAAGGGGCACTGGGAGAATTGATCAAAACACATCAGCACATTTGGAATTTATTTTCCAAAGAGAGTTAATTCAGGAAGGAGCTTTTGCCTGGCTTTCCCAGTGTTTACTGGGATTTTTAGGTACCTAAATGGTACCTGAATGATAAAGCCTGAGGTTTTATCCCATTGACTGTCTACACCCACCTGCAGCTTGGGTGAGCTTTTCCTCTCTGTGACAGATCTGGAAATGCTGTGCCTGGAAAGCACAGGGTGAATGGGGATGATTTGTGCCAGAAACATCCCAGAAAGGCAGCATGGCTGCAGGCCTGGCCATCCCTCTGGAAGGGGCAGGCTGAGCCCTGGGCAGCAGCAGCAGCATCTCCTGAGAGGCTGAAATGACCCCTGGGGCTGGAAGGGCTCAGAGCCTCCAGCTGCTGCAGGAGCAGCCCTGGGACACAGAGGAAACTCTGATCTGCTCAGATCTGACATGCCCAGGAGCAAAGCAAGCCCTGGAGCCCCTGGAACAAACCCTGTGCTCCTGCAGTGCTCCATCTCCTGTGTGTGCCCTCTGTGTCCCTCCACTGGGGTGACAGGCACTGGCAGCCACTCAGGGCTAAGCTGCTCACCATGATCCTCCCAATCAAGGGCTGCTTGGTCAAAAAAAGCCCAGAAGTGACTTTCCAGCTTTGAGTGTTAAGTGCCTTTTGAGTCAGACCAGCTGTTCCTCTCCTCCCAGCTCTCTAGAAACCCTCTTTGGTTAATCCCATTGACTCCTGTGATATCTGCTAATTGCATATTTCCCTGCAAACGAAGCCAGGCAACAACAAACCAACTGGAATCTGTGCCCAGATTCCCACGGATGATCTCTGAGGCCAGACACCTYTGCTTACCTTTTCAGAAGGGAACTTGAGGAGCTCTAAGCTGTCCATGCTGTTCCTCTGGAGTCTCTTGGGCCTGGCTCCTGCAAAACAACACTGCCATCAGGGGGGTGTCACCAACACACAAATGTCACACAGAGAGAGCCCAAACCACGGCAGATCTCTGCTCTGGTTAGCTAAAAGTCAAAGGGCTGGGATGATGCAGCTGTGCTGGCCTTGAGATTAGAATTTGGGGTTTTTTTCCCGTTTGTTTTGGGTGTTTTTAAAGCACTGTCACAGGGCAGTGTGAGGCTTTGGCCATCGAGCTGCAGCCGGGTCACACCACGACCCTGATCTGGGACAAGGTCTCTGGAATTCAGGAGTTACAAACCTCACCCTAAACCACAACAGCCAWGGGACTGGCATTGAGAAAAACCATAACAAAGAGACAATTTAATACATCTGTGGATTTCTTGCTTTATCATCATGTTTATAGCTGAAAGAATGTTTTTGGGACTCAACTGTGAGCTTTTCTCTACAGTCACAGAGGCTGCAGAACTAAGTGAAGGAGCAAATGTCTTCTAACAATCACAGGCCCAGCCTTAAGGGGARCAAAATCTTGCCTTGAACCTGAAAGAGGAATCAAAACTTGGCAGGATTTGTGATATTTATTTGAGATTTCATAAGATTTTGATGTTTGATTCCAACAACAACAGAGTGGGTGAAACACAGKTCACTCCTGGTTTCCAAACCCTCTTTACCTCCAGTCTCCCTTCAAGCTCCTTCCAGCTGCCCCTGCCCTGCTGACAAACAGCCAGGATGTACCAAATGGCCCTGGGATGCTTTCACCACACCTGGGAAAGCTCCTGCCCTGCCCTGATGGCTCCTGCAGGCTCAGCTGAGCTGATCCCCRTGTGACACCCCACTCCAGGAACCCCACACAGGGCAGAGCCCAGAACTCTGCACTCAGGGTCCTGTGACACCTTCCAGGCTGGAGGGGAAATCCTGGGCAGGGATGATCCCTGTGCTGAGCCCKGAGAACAGAAACCACAGAGCTCTGGGTGGTTCCTGCAGCAGCAAACTCCCAAACCCCCCCTCAGCTCTCCCAGCCCAGCCCAGYGCCCCTCTGAGCAAACCCAACAGAGAAAAAGCACAAAATTCCCCAGTCAAGGCTGGCTGAAAGCACAGCATGGGGATTAACTGGAAAAAGGCTCCAGGGAATCCTGCACCAGCACACCCAGGGCTCCAGCTGCCACCACAGCTGGATCCAAACTGCACCAGCTCCAAGGACAGCTCTGCTTTGAGAAGCTCAGCTTCATGAGATAAAAGCTCAGACCAGCTGGGTCTTCTATTTGCAAATCACCCTTGGTTWGAGAAAAGCTGATGCCTGTTGCACATTTGGGGGAAAACTGAAATCAAAGATGTGCCCAACAACCACAGCAATTACTCAGGAGTTGTAAGGCTACAAATAAGATCCTCTGGTATTCCAAGACTGCGTTTTCCTACCTTGAGTTTGCTCCTTCTGGGGGAAATAAATAACAAATTTATTTATTATTTAAATAATAAATAACGGGTCACAAACTCACATCACAGCTTGGCCAAAAGTGACCTGAAGTTGATGTCTGTGCCCCACCACCATGAAGGGATTTGCAGCCATAAAGACTCCAATCAGCAAAACATTTCTGCACATTTCTGCCTCTCCCCTCCAACAAGCACACCAGCTCCAGCTTTGTTTCAAGGTGATTCATTACCAGGCTTTGAGTTCAGGGGGACTGACATCAGGGCTGGAGGTGGAGAACAGGCACTGAACACACGTCACGAGGAGCAGGCAGTGCTCCCACCAAACTCATCCCTCCACACAGTGCCGGGGGCCCACCTGTCAGCAGCTCAGAACATCTGTGTGGAAAGGGCCTCAGAGACCTCAAATCCAGCCAATTGCCACCCTGTCACCCAGATCWGAGCACTGAGTGCCACCTCCATCACTCYCTGAACACCTCCGGGGTGGTGCTGCCTGGGCAGCCCAACAACTCCATCCCTGGAGAAAGCTCCCCTTGCTCCACCACATTGCCACCACCCTCAGCAGSGAGGAGATGGCTGGGGGATGGCTGAAGGACCTTTGGCTGCTGCCACGTGGCTCAGGCACGAGGGGACAGCAGGGCTGGGCTGCTCCCAGTTGCTCCCAGTTACACCCTCTGGGCACTGCCACAGCTGCTCGTGGCYTCCCAAAGAACAACCTACAGCAGCAAGGTGTATCTGGAGGAAAAGTCACCTCCAAACACCTGATCAGAGGCACATCWGGGCTCCAGAGGCCAGCCCAGCCCTGGAAGTGAGCGTGCTCCCTTTAACAGCCACTTCCAGGAAAGCAAGAAAGCAGCAAAGTGTGCCCAGTTAGATAAACACACATCATTTCCAGCTGTCTAAAGAGTCATTAATTACACACCTCCATCCCCAGGTGCTTTTGTGTGTTCCCAGAGCACTGAACTGCTGGCCAGCAGCCATTAACCTCCAAGCAGAGAAAACCTGCCTGCTGTTAATTGAACAGACACAGGCAGCTGAGCCTGCCCCGGCACAACAACTCATCTTTTTCTCTTGCTCTGATGCTGGTGGCTGYCTGTGACTGTGTGGGGCTTGCACACACTGGAGGTGAGAGAGGAAGAAGTTCAGAATTACAAAAAAACTTCATCCAACTCAGCTGTTTTTGCAGAAATCCCAGCCAGTGCTGGGGGCACTGTCTCTGCTCACCACCACTAAAACAAGCAGCATTAGGAGGGTCCCTATCACCCAGAGCTACAAGAAACTGCATCCACACCAGCAGCAACTCCCACCAGACCTGGGGGAGCTTTCCCCTTCTCATCCCACCCATCCTCATGCACCTTCCAGGAGAGCAGAGCCTTCCATACTCACAAGCATCCCACRGCAGGAGGAATCCTGCTAACTCTCAGTCTCCATTCCCTCAGATGGCTCCAGGTGTAACTTTCAGCCTCTCCCAGTTTATTTTCCCCAGAAATACCCGCAGCACCACTTAATGCTCAGCCAAAGCCGAGCTCTGCCTCCTCCTCCCCAGGGCTGCTCCACAGCAGCAGCAGGGATGTGAAGGATGGAGCAGCTCAAAACCCAGGTCTGCTCCTCTGGAAGGTTTTTTTCCCCTCTCTCTCTCTCTCCAGCATTTATTGGCATGTTTACCAAGCCTGCTGCAGAGAAATGGAAAACCTCAGGGGCCTTTCTAAATGCTCCCTCTGTYTTGGAGGTTTACTGAGGTCTCAAAGAGAGCAAGTTGAAACCTTCTTGTGAACATCAGCTGAGCAGCGCTCCTGACTGGCTGCATTCATGCCCTGTTTTCCTGGAGCTCCTGGGATGTTGCTSTTTGCAGGGGTGTTGCTCCTTTTTTAAATATTTTTTTTCAAAATCTCTTCCTCCTCCCCATCTATGATCTCAACAGCACCRTGAACCAAAGGGATTTTTTAATTTTTTTTTTTAACTTTTTGCTTTTGCAATCCGGCTGCTGAGGGGAGTTTAACGGTTCTCACATTCTTGTCTTTAACCTGCAGCCACAGAGAACACARAGAAGGTTTATCAAAGATGGTGATGGGATCATCTCATGGAAAGGAGCACTAGGGCAAGCTGGCAGACAGAGCTTTGTTCCTGCATGGACAGGCTCCATCTCCCAGAGACTGCAGTGACAAGATCAAGTTGAACATGTGTAGAGATTGCACTGACAAGATCAGGCTGAACATGTGCAGAGATTGCACTGACAAGATCAGGCTGAACATGTGCAGAGATTGCACTGACAAGATCAGGCTGAACATGTGTGGCAGGGACTCGGGGAGCCCTGCAGGAGCTCCCATCAGGCTGACATGAGCTTTGATGAGCCCCAGCTCTGCCCCCTCTCCTGCAGCTCCAGGAGCAGCAGAGCAGTCCCCCCCATTCAGACACAGCCCCAGTTGTGTTTCTGCAGCTGGAACAGGCTGGATCCCTCAGGGGGGGCTGTGCCAGAGCAGGCAGAATTCAACCTGACAGGGGACTCATGGAAAAGCAGCAGGGAAAGGTCGTGGAGCCAGCATCAGCCCCCCTGCAGCACTGCTGGGTGAGCAGCCCCACAGAACACAGGCTGGGCACCCCAAACACAACAAACCCCACAGCAGGACTTGCTGTMCTCTCATGAAAAGGTCATTTCCCCCTGTGCCTGCACTGACCAAGAGTGACTTGGCTTGTGGGAGGACAGCACCTCCCCTCCTCTGCACAGACCCAAACCTTGATCCTGGCTGACAACTCTAAATATTGCCCAGGATAATTACATCAGAGCAGCCAAGCCCTTGTTTGGGGTGGAATGCTGCTCTGGAAACCCTTCCCAGSCCCCAGGTGACAGTGGGGATAGGGTCCAGTGCTCCCAGAGCATCCCCAATCATCCTCTGCTGACATCTCATCAGGGGAGCTCTGGCAGCCTCGTGCTCCTTCATTACAGCAAAGCTCTTACAGAGGCAAGGGGGAGGGGGAGAACAAGCACAGCAGCAGGAAAAGAAAGAAGAAAAAAAAAAAAAAGAAACATCCTCCAGTAGGACAAGCATCTCATTTAAGGCTTTAATTAGTCTTCAAACACATAATGGGTTCTGGCACTATAAATCCACTTGACCTCTATTATTGTCAGCACTCGCCTGATAAATGGTGGCATTTGTTTTCCCAGTTGCTACTGGGGTAGAACAATACTTCTCTCCAAATAGAGAAAGCAAATAATATCAGTTATTTACAATGACTGGGCCATAAAATGCTGGTGCCAAGCTCTTGTGTGCCCATCCATGGAAGGGCCATCTGCTCACCCTGCTCCTGCAGGCAGGGAAGGACCAGGGAATCCCAGCAGCTCCGGGTCCTCCTGTGGCTGAGGACACAGAAGCACAAGGACAGGATTGATCCCTGCTCTGCTGGGAGGCACTGATCAGCTCTACCCAGAGCACAAACAAATCTCAGCCTCCCTACAGGCCCTGAGCACAACAAAGCCCTGCTCCAGAACAAGAATCCTGCTCTTTTCTCCTCTGTGGCAAAACTGTTCCTTTCCAAAAGCTGCACACAATATTGTGGCAGTACAGAGAAATCCCCTTTGCATCGAGATGCTTGTCTGGCTGAGCTGGCAGAAGATGCTCCGTGTTTGTGTCACCCCAGTTCTGCATCTCCACAATCCAGCCTGACAGCTGAGCAATGGGCTGAAAAGAACACAAATAACAGCAATAGCAGCAGAGCTGCACATCCACACAGCACCCAGAGCCCTGGGGCATTCCCTGGCTGCACTCAGGGTGAGCAGCTGGCACAGAGGCTCCTTGGATGGGGAATGAGGAGATGCTCTGGATCACTGGCCAAAGAGCCCTGACAGGCACATGGARGAGGTAAAACCTGGAGAGAGAATCCTCCTTGCAGGCAGAAATGGCACAAGGGAGCCACTTTCATTCTTATTTGTTATTTATTTCYCCCAGAAGGAGCAAACCCAATGTAGGAAAGCTGCAGCCTTGGAATACAAGGGGATCTCATTTGTAGCCTTCCAAGTGTTGAGTAATTGCTCTGGTGTTGGGCACATCTTTGATTTCATTTTCCCCACAATGTGCAACAGGCATCAGCTTTTCTCCAGCCAAGGGCGATTTGCAAATAAAACATTGGCAATTTGGGTCAAAGAATGAAATATTTAGGAGGGGTATTTGCAGAAAACACTTGAGAAAGACAAGCCTGGAGGCTGTGGGAAGGTTGGGCATGTCAGGCAGAGTCTCCTGTAACCAAACCCCCCAGGCAATCTCTGCTGCAGAGAGGAACTCGTGGGGACAGAGSGATCTCCTGGGAGATCAGCTGAGCTGGGAGGAGGCTCAGAGCCCCAGGGCTCATCCAGCAGAGGTGAGATGGACCTGGCAGCAGCACCTGCCTTGTTCTGAGGGCAGGATTTCCCCTCCAGGATGCAGCAGAGGCTCATGACCTCCCACCACCCATTATCAGCTGGTGTTGAGCAAGCAGAGATCAAAAGCAGGGYTTAGCTAAAAGTGACACACAATAATTAACAGGGGCAACATCTCCAGCAGCCAGACAAGCCCAAGGACACGATTCTGTCCTCCAGACTGACTCAGGGAGGGCAGAGAAGGAGCAGCCACGCGTCAGCTCAGCAGCCATCAAACACCCACAGGAAAATCCTCAAAAAAAGAGGGGGGATGGATTTGATCCCTCCTCCTGGGATCAGCCAGCAGCTCCCAGAACACGCTGCCCACGCTGGACTGGGCTCCTGAGCTCTGCCAGGGGTTTTGCTAAGCCGAGGTTGGCTGTCCCAGGGCCTGTCCCTGCCAGGGAATGGTGCTGAGGTCAGCCAGGGATGACAGGGGCTCTGCTGAGGTCTGGCCTTGCCCTGCCCAGAGGAATGCCAAGGCACACCATGGCCATCCATACAAAAAGCTTTCAGAGAGAAAAAGAAATTCTAGCTGGGCAAGAAAGAGAACTTCCTTCTTCTCTGTTCTTGCTCTGTGCTGCACAAAAGGCAAAGCAAGCAGAGGAGTCTTGTTCTAAGGGCAGTGCTGTGCTCTAGGCCAGAGCAGCATCACAGCCAGGGCACCTCCTACCCAGCAGCTTCCAGGGAAAACTGTCTGGGAAGGAACCAGGCAGCACAGCAGGGCTGGGAGTGCTGCTGGAGCCTGGAACTGCAGCCAAAGGGAACTTCAGCCTTCCCGGAACCAGTGATTTCCAACAAGCTCTCCCTCCCCACAACAAGAGATTTAATCTCGATTGGATGCACGGCTTTGCCACAAGCCACGTTGTGCCTTCTCTGCCACAGGCTTCAACACTTGSCCTGTTCCTCATGCTCTTTTCCAGCACTTGCCATCTCCCCTGGCATCAAGATAAAACACATTTCAGTAGCACAACATCATCATCTTCTCCAGTCCTGGAGCATTTCCTGTGCTGTGAGCCAAGAACTCCTGCTGTATTTGACACCAGTGCTGGGAAGGAGGCTCATGTACACAGCAGGATGAGAGAGGAACGTTAAATACTCAGGAAGAGTATCTTAAAACTTCCTAAAGCCAATACTAGGCCAGTCTGAAGTGAATGCTAAATTACTGAGTTTAACATCCAAATGACTCAGAGGTTCATCCCCCCCACCAGTGCTGCTGGAATGACTTCACAGCTGTAACAGCAGAGGATTTAGAAAAAAAACTCATTACAAAGAGGAGGCATCCTTGAGAATCCTGAATCTTCACTGCAGAACCCCTGTGGAAGCAGCTCTCCTGAAGGGCCACACGGAGACAGGTCCTTTGGGCCCCCCAAAAGTGCTCAGAAACACTCTGATCTCCAGATACTGGAGAGGGAAGGAGAGGGGAAGGAGAGGGGAAGGAGAGGGGAAGGAGAGGGGAAGGATGGCTTTTTCTCCCTGAGAGCCCCTGCTGGAGCACAGCAAAGCCACCAGCCCACCAATCCTCCCTTTCCCTTGGCCAAAAGCCACTCTGCTCCTGCAGCACCTCATCCATCCATCACCCCTGCCTCAGCAGGTACAATTAACCAGCACAGCCTCAGGCTTCCCTTCTCACCATGCAAAAAAGGCTGAGCTGCAGCCCAGCAGCTCCTGGGAAAAATCCAATCCAGCTGAGGAGATTTAACACGAAGCACTTTGGATTGCTGCCCTTGCTCAGTGCAGCTGGAGGGGACGGGGCAGGTTCTGCGCTGGGGATGTGACCCCAACCCTGCCCCAGGGAAGGCAAATGCTTCCCAGACAGTGAAATCACAGCCTGAGGGAGCAGGGCTGGCCCACTGTCAGCAAGATGCTGCTCTCCCGCTGCCACAGCTCCCAGCTGACAGTTTTCTGCAGGAAGATTGAGCAAACTACAGGGAAGGAACATCCCTGYGGCTGGGCAGCATCACCTCCTCCCTGCTTGCATCAGCAAGGGATGGTCAATCCTGCCTGCTTTATCAGCCCTAAACACTTCCTAGGTACTTCAAAGATATTTAAAGCGAGCAAACAAACGAAAACAAACAGGCTGGAAAACATAAAAGCAGGTTTTTTTTCTATTTCAGTCTGATTGATCCAAGGGTTCAAAGATTCCTGTGAAGAGATGAGCTCCAAACTGCACTGAGGATGCAGAGCCCCACAGGGCTGAGCAGGGCTCAGGAGGGAGAGGGGTGCTGTGCCCTCTGCAGATCCCCACACAGGGATGAGCAGTCCCAGCACGGAGCCCCTGGAGCAGCAGACAGGCAGGGCAGCCTCGTGCCCGCCACTTCTCAGCAGAGAGGGGAGTCAGGCTCATTCTCTGACCCAAACTGACAGTATTTACCTGTAAATCAGCCTAATTCCAGCCTTATTCCAGGAAAGGGCAGCCCAGTGCTCCCAGTCCACACTGGGCACAGGCAGCTCCTCACAGAGCMGATCTGCAGCTTCACCTCATCTGCAAAAGGGCACCAGTGCTGTCTGTCTGTCTGTCTGCACCCAGGACATCGCCCAGGGCTGGTTCTCACCCTGGCTGCCTTCAGCCCTACAAACAGAAAAGCTGATGCCCATTGCACGTGTGTGGGGAAGCCAAAACCACAGACGTGCCCAACCTCCCAGCAATCACCCAGAGCTGTGAGACCACCCTGCACCCCAGCCCTGCACTGGTTTGCTCCCAGGCRGGCTCAGGGCTGGGTCCTGCCCTGCCCTCAGAGGTGTCTGTGCTCTGCAAGCAGCACAGGAGCCCTGTCAGACCAGCAGCATCCCCATGCCAACGCCTCCCAACACCTGCAGCCTCCCCACCCACGGCCAGCTGCCAGCAGAGGTTGTTTGGGGTCTCCTGCCTCTGCTGCTGCCAGCAGGGATGGCTGAGGCTGAGCAGAGCTGAGCAGAGCAGCCCAGAGCCGTTTCTGAGTGTGCAGAGGCACTGAGGGGGCTCCTGTGTGCCCCCAGCCCGTGGGGGATCCCTGTCCCTGTGCCCCCTCCCAGCTGGGCAGGATCCCCCAGAGGATCAGGGCAGCATCCCCAGCCCCGAGTCCCCTCCCAGGCAGGGTCAGCTCAGAGCTCCCAGCCCATGGTGGGAACTCTGCTCCTACAGAGCAGATCTGCAGCTTCACCTCATCTGCAAAAGGGCACCAGTGCTGTCTGTCTGTCTGTCTGCACCCGGGACATCCCCCAGGGCTGGTTCTCACCCTGGTTGCCTTCACCCCTAAAAACAACCCCCTGGAGCCACAGAAAAGTCCTTCATTCCCTCCAAAGGCAAAGCCCACCAGCACTCAGCTCTCAGCCTGCAGTGTGTGAAAGAGAAGGAGATTTATTCAGATTTATTCAGGGCCACATTTTTGGTTGTTTGGAGAAGCAAACCCAGCCCCTGTTTATTTACTTGGTGTCCCAGCTCCCCTCAGTTTGTTGCTTTAAGCTCTCTGTGTTTGCCTTTCTCAACAAGGTCGCTGCTTTCACAAGACTTCTGCAGCCCTGCCCCACTTCCCCAGCCTCCAGCTTTGTCTTCTGACATCCAAATACTCTCGGAATATTAATTAAAATCATCAAGAGCTCAGCAAGGGGAGCCAGAACAGCAGAGAGAAACATCAGGCACTCCTTCCACCCCCAGAGCCCAGGGAAGGGCAGTGACCAAGAAGGAACCTGTGAAGGACACCACAGTGAAAACCTGGCCCAGCCTCTGCTGGGAAGCTTTACTGTACCTGCCTGATGGAACTGATGGGTTTAATCACATTTGCCTAACCAGAGGGTTTTAGCATCCTCAGGAATGTGCAGCCATTTTGTAACCTTAAGCAGGAAAAAGAATCTGAATGGAATGAAAAAGTGGAAAGCTCTCCTCACCATGAGATTTGTCAACATCAAAAGGCACTGCTGGCTCAGGAGCCAASTCCAATCTCAACTCCCTCACCTGCTTCCTATTACAGAAACAGATGTTCCTCTGGCTGGAAATTGCTGCTATTAATAATATAAATAATTATGCTCTTCCAATCATTTAATAGGTGCACAGGAGGGTACCAAAATTTCTGGCAGTCATAAAATACATCTCCCTCCCCTCAAGGGCTCAGAGACACACTGGTGGCCTCTGATCCTCCAGTGAAGTTTGGAATAAGAGAGCTGAAAAGGATAAAAGCTAAGGAGGAATCAAGGAGGCAGGCTCCTCTCTGCATCCCCTGTGACAGGGCCAGCCCCTTCCCCACCTGTGCAGCACTGGGAGCTCAGCCAGGTGTCACCTCACACCCCYTCCCTGCGGCCCCAGCCCAACAGCACAGAGCTGATTTTACCTCCCCAGCAGATTCCCAGGAGCTGGAGAGGGGAAATCAGCTCTCCAGATCCTTCTCTCCCTGCACTGCAAATCCCAGTTGTTTGCTGTGTTCCTCCCAGGAACACTTTGTCCTCCTCTCAACAAACAGCCCCAGCCTTGGGAATGTGAGCGAGAGCACCACGGATTAACGGGGTCACCGCAACCTCCAGAGCTCTGCCTGCAGCTGCTCAGCCCTTCCCATCCTCCAGGGATCCCACACACACAGACCTGCACAGAAACACTGCTGCTGGCTCCAGATGTCAGCACAGCACACCTGGAGCTGCAGAGGGCACTGAGCAGCCCCTGGGCCACATCCACACCTCCTGTGACCCAGGATCAGCTCCACCACTGAGGCTCATTTCCTCTCCCTTTCACAACAGGGTAACCTGCCAGAAGTGTCGCAGACAACTYCTATGGAAAATCCTTTCCTTAGGAYTTTTCCCCTTAGAAGCTGAGAGGCCTCAGGAACAAAATGTAACCAATGGTTATCTGCTGCTGTGGARTGCAACAGGTGSRTCTGKGATTGGTCTCWTGTGGTTGTTTCTAATTYRTGGCCAATCACAGTCAGCTGGCTCAGACTCTTTTGTTATCATTCTTTCTAATTCTATTCTTAGCTGGCCTTCTGATGAAACCTTTTCTTCTATTCTTTTAGTATAGTTTTAATGTAATATATATATCATAAAATAATAAATCAGCCTTCTGAAACATGGAGTCAGATCCTCGTCTCTTCCCCAATCCAAGAASCCCTGTGAGCACGGTCACACAGAAGGAATCCCCTGAGGAGATGCCAGGCATGAGCTCTGCAGGAGTTACAAGAGGAAATGAGGTGCCCAGGGAGCTGGGGGAGCTGCAGTGGCCCCCACAGCATTTGAGGCAACAGC
>JACDOX010000159.1:403429-462902 GCA_014549065.1 Cardinalis cardinalis
GGAGGAGGAGAACAGCCTGGGGAAACATCTCCCTGTGTTGCTGGGCTGGGGTGAGAAGGAAAGCTGCTGCCAGGCCCAGGAAGGGAGCAGAGGTGTCTCCTACCTCCTTGTGGAAGGCAATGGCCTCACTGAAGTTGCCCAGCAGGTACTGGGTGTTGCCAAGGTTGCCATAAGCACGGCCCTGTGCAGCTCTGTCCCCCAGCTCCTTCACCAGGGACAGGTTCCTCCTGAAAGAAAGCAGGCAGAGCATCCATGAGGCACAGCCCTGCACAGAAAGGCAGGAGAGGCAGCCCTGGAGAAGGCATTTCCCCCCCAAGCACAGGTGACAGGCTGGTGACCCGTGCTGGACACTCCTGGCAGCTCCAGCCCAGCCAGGGGGGCAGGTCCTGCTGCTGTGTCCCCTCAGGCAGTGGTGGCTCTGTGCAGGATCACACCTGTGCTCACACACCTGCTCTGACCCATCCACATCAAACCAGAAACGGCCCCACTGCAGCACCAGGGCCACAGGAAGAAGATTTCCCTGTCCTGCTGCAGGGAGAGAGGCCAGATCCACAGTGCCACGCCAGGGCTCTGCTCTGGGAGCCTCCTGGCAYTTCCTTATCTTGTTTTTCCCCTTTACACAGCACACAGAGAATGGTGGAGCACTCACCACTGGCACCAATTCATCTCTTGGCTATGCTACATGCACCACTCCTTRGGAAAAGGATGGTGAGCTGTTCATGGGCACTATCACATCCTCAGATATCAGGGAAGGGATAAAAGATCTTATCACTCTCCCCACYTAAAAAGCCTATTTAAAAACTGCATCACAAAAGCAGAACTCTGAAGCACAAGGAGGAAAACACAAGCCCCAAATTCTGGTGCTGACATTGCCCTGTGACACACGACTGATCTTTGAAATGATTTGGGAAATGGAAGGTTGTGACAAGTGAGACAAAGTGCAGATCCTCGAGGAGAACCAGGACTCCAAAGTGYCTCCTCCCCGGGGTGAGGGGGATGGAGACACGCAGGGCTCCATCCTCACAGAGGCCAGCAGAGAGCAGCARGGGCCACAGCAGCTGGGAGCTCAGCTTGCCAACCCAGCTCTGGCCAGCAGCAGACTGCTGCACTTTATTGCATGATCACAACTCAACCCACAGAGTTTCACAAAGCCAATGCCAGCATGAATTTCTGCTCACATTTTATAAAAGACCTCTCCTCACCTTCCTTGAGATTAATTTGCCAACACAGCTTGGCATCTCAGGGAAATATTCCTAATCTATTACAACCTGCAAATTCTCAGCCAGTGGCCCTGTTCCCTGCAGGAGAAGGGGCTGGCCAAGCTTGGATACTCACTCATAATATTCTGAAGCTTTCTGTAGTGTGTCCTTGACTTCCTGAGGCAGGTAGCCCGGGTCCTGGGCTGTGTTCCAGGATAAATGCTTTCCCTTTGCATGGTAAACATTCCCTATRTTATAGAGAGCTCTGGCCTCACCTACCTACAGGGAGGAAGAACAGCAAAGAGCAAAGTGTCACACTGCACATCCCAGCATGGACCTCTCCTCTGCGGGGCAGAGATGGCCAGAACCATGAGCCCACGTCGTCCTTTCCCTTCTTTCAGAACCACAATCCCACACTGTCCTTTCTCTTCTTTCAGAACCACAATCCCACATTGTCCTTTCTCTTCTTTCAGAACCATGAACCCACAGTCCTTCCCATCTTTCAGAACCATGAGCCCACGTCGTCCTTTCCCTTCTTTCAGAACCACAATCCCACACTGTCCTTTCTCTTCTTTCAGAACCATGAGCCCACATCATCCTTCCCATCTTTCAGAACCATGACCCCACACTGTCCTTCCTATATCTCAGAACCATGAGCACCTTTCAGAACCACAAGCCCACATTGTCCTTTCCCATTTTTCAGATCTACAAGCCCACACTGTCCTTCCCCATCTTTCAAAACCACGAGCCCACATTGTCCTTCCCATCTTTCAGAACCATGATCCCACATTGTCCTTTCCATCTTTCAGAGCCATGATCCCACATTGTCCTTCCCCAATTTTCAGAACCATGACCCCCACATTGTCCTTCCCATATCTCAGAACCATGACCCCACACTGTCCCTCCCCATCTTTCAGATCCACAAACCCACATTTTCCCATCTCTCAAAACCATGATCCCACATTGTCCTTCCCCAATTTTCAGAGCCATGATCCCACATTGTCCTTTCCCATTTTTCAGAGCCATGAGCCCACATTGTCCTTCCCCAATTTTCAGAACCATGATCCCACATTGTCCTTTCCCATTTTTCAGAGCCATGAGCCCACATTGTCCTTCCCCATCTTCACCCTCACAGCAGCAGCAGCAGATGTGTGATGGCAGCCAGAAGGGAGAGCTTCCCCCTGCAGCTCCCCCCAAAGCCCACCTTGACACCAGACCACATTTATTGACCTGCAGACAGGTTATTTTTAAAGGCAGGAAATATTTCCTGCTGGAAGCATTACCTTGTCCCCCTGCTCCCGAGAAATGTCCAGGTGTCTCTGGCAGCAAACCACAGCTTCATCAAACTGCCCCAGGATTTTCAGGGTGTTCCCAAGGTTGCCACTTGCCTTGGCCTCTCCAATTCGGTCCCCAATGGTTCTACAAGATGAACATGTTAAAGAGCTCAGAGACTTTTAATTCACAAAATAAAAAATATCTGCTGGAGGCAGATTTAAGCTGCAGCTTAGCACAGACACCTGGCTGGAGAGCTTCCCACAGGCTCTCACAATTCTGAAGGCAGATTCTTGYTCCCAATTTGCYGTTTCAGAACTGCTCTAATGRCTGCAGGTCATTGCAGGGAGTGCTGGGGACAGAAGTGGACCCCRCTCTTGCTCCAGGCACCCTCCCCACACCCACATCCCTTTCTCCACATCCCTGCTCTGAAGGCAGCTGTGCCATCCTTGGGGAGTCCCAGGTTCTYCACAGGACAATCCCAGCCAGTTTGGGAAGTCTATTTCTGGGTTTGGACTCCACAGAACCTGCCCTCACTCAGGGCTGTGCCTGATGAGGATGAAGCASAGCTGACACACTCACCTGGCCAGGGTAAGGTCGTGCCTGTGGTACAGCAGGGCCTTGGAATACTCCTTCAGGTAGAAATAGGCATTGCCCAGCTGGCTGTAGATGGCACTGAGAGTCTTCAGGTCCTCTGTCCCCACCTGCACTGCTGCTTCAAAGAAAGCTGCCCCAGCTTTGAAGTCCCCAGCCTTGCACAAGCGCTCTCCTTCCAGGGCCAGCTCCAGGCAGGATGCCTCCATCCTGCCAAAAACAAGGGAATTGTTTCTAGAGGAGTGTGGCTGCAGTGCTTACAGGGTTTGGTCATTGCACACCTTTAATTTTTCCCCAGGAGCACCCAGACTCCACCTTCCAGTGGAARTATCCCAGCCCATGGCAGGGGTTGGGATGAGAGGGTCTTCAAGGTCCTTTCCAACCCAAACCATTCTAASATTCTCTGATTTACAGACCACATCTGCAAGCAGCCAAAGCAGGAATCTGGACAAGARGCTCAGGGCTCCTGGCTCCAAGGCATGGAACCATCTCAGCACTAACACCTGTTCTCCTCCAGGTGCTGCAGAAGCCACACACCCAGGAATTTACACCTGGACCCTTCTCCCTAGGGTAACAGAGAGGAAAGCCAAGCGGTTACAGGCTTTTCCTGGACACCAGAGAAAAGCCTGGACTGTGCAGATTTTCTTGGCTGAGCAGCTCCCAGCTCAGYGTCTGCTTTCCATTAACTCTGCTGCTGTCAGGTTTTCCACAGGCACTCAGCACAYTGCCCTCCAGGGCAGAACAGGCACACTGTCCTCCCCTGCCTCTTCTGACACCTCTGGCACTGGCACACTGCATGCTGTCAGAGAGAGCACTSTGAGCAGTGACGCTGCTTCCAGAGACAGAAAACATCCCCTCTGAGAGCCCCAAGCCCTCCCTAAGCCACAGCTGTCCCTGTTAGACCATGCCTATCCCAAGCTTTCACTGGCAAAGTCCTGCCTGCTGCAAAGCCAGCCCCTTCCCAAGGGGGATGGACACAGCATGCTCCTGCTCCTCCATCCTGATGCTTCTCTTTGCTCTTTTTCTGCTCAATTTATTTTTAAGAGTCAAAACTATCTAGGTCAAAGGTGGACATCAGCTGAGAAAAACACAGAGCTCCCTTGTCCAGAGGCAGAACAGCAAGGCTCTGCCAGAAGATAATAAATGCCCACAGGTGGTTTCAGAAGATAATCAATGTCAGAAGAGAATAAGTGCCCACAGGTGGTTTCAGAAGATAATCAATGTCAGAAGATAATAAGTGCCCACAGGTGGTTTCCAGTCTGTTCTGAGCACTTGGAGAAGTTTGTGGTACCCAGCCCAAGAACACAGCCTGCCCAGCTGACTCCTCCTGGAGCAGTTTCCTGCTGAGCCCGGGGAGATGCTCCCCAGAGCCACCCAGCAGCCCCAGCCCAGCAACCAGGGGCTCTGCAGAGCAAGGACAACCCACCCTGCACACAGCAGCTCCAGGACACAGCTCCTGCTGCCCCAGGCCAGCAAACAAAGGCAGCCCCTCCAGGAGCAGCTGAAATGCAAACCCACTGCCCYGGCAATGTCCCTGCTGATCTCCCTGCTCCCTGTGCCTCCAAACACACAACACTGGCATCCTCCAAAGCAGGACAACCACAAGGACTGGCCAAACAAAAGAAAAATAGCACAAGACCTGGTTTGAAACTTTCCCTCCAAACACACCTGTGGCCTCTTCTGGCTCGCTGTTCATCCGTCCCCAAAGCCACAAGAGGGAGAAGGGGGTTGTGAAGCAGCTCCCACCTCAAACTCCCACACAAACATTTCATTCCAAAGCAAAGCCCACATTTGAGTGGCTATTTTATTTACACAAGAAAGCTGCTTGTGCTGCCAGTGCAGCTATTTGTCCCTGCCTCAGCTTCTGTTCAATAGCACGAATAAAAATATAAGGATTAAAAACATTTAACTTCTCTCTGCTGATCCTCTTGCTAGACCACACAAAAATTAGTAAAAATGAGTCTCTAYCCAGGGATCCCACCAAAATTTCATCAGCCCCAAGGTACATCCATGGTTTGTAGGTCCTGCATCATCTTCAGGTATTGACAAGTCTCTGCTGATACACCCCAAACAAAAGGAGCTTTGGGACTGCAGGCAGACAAGAAACAGCTTGTACTCAAACCAGCAGGATTAACTTCAGGCAGCTTAGTGGGGATGAATCTGGAGAGGACCTGAAACACAGGAATGAGCCACTGCCACTGGAGTTAATGTTGGATTCCAGGTAGAAGGTGGCARAGACAGAAGCAAACTAATATGAACTTGAATTTCAACCCAAATTGAGCTTGAATTTCAACCCAAACAAAACTCTTTCCAATATCCAGGTTGTCTTTGAGAAATTGAGCTCACCAGCTGTAGACAGTCCAAACAACTGGGGTGGGATTTCCCAAATCCATGGCATTGCTGTACAGCTTGTGTGGAATTTCTGGGGTGATTTTAAGAGSTTGAACTGAAAGTTCCCATTCCCACAGCAACAAAACCCAGGTATACATTGCAGGGGTGGGACCAGAGKGAATGTTGTGCCCCAGAGCTCACTTTGGGACCCCCTCACACCCTGTGGGTGCTGTCCTGGTGTTCCCATAGTAACTGTCCAGGCACAAGGCAGTGACACGACCTTCCAGTGCACACAGCCCTTAATTAAAATCTGTTTGTCCTTGAACAGGCTGCTCTGCAGAGTATCTGACTTATCTAATTAACATCACTGCTCAGCCTGGGACCTGAGCAAACAAGGGGGAGGCACAGGAGGCCTTTCCCTGCATCCTGCTCTGCCAAACCTTCTCTGCCTTGGACAACAAACGAGGATTGCAATTGTTAACAGGAACACAACCCGTTTGTAAAACCCACCTGCCCTCCTGAGCTGCTTTTGGGAAGCACCTCTGCTTGAGTTCAATCACTTCAGCCTCAAAAGCACACAGGAGAACAACGCCAAGGGCAGAGGAATCAACTACAGGTCAAGGAACAAACTCAAGCACACTAAAATTCCACTTTAAAAAGCTTCCAAAGCCCACAGCTCAACCAGCCATAAAACACAGCTGAAAGGACAACCCTGAACCAGGCAGCGAAGGGCAAACAGTCAATGGCAGCAAGGTGCAAGCCCTGCCCCACCTCTTCTGCTGTCTGTGCATTTTCTGTACACCCACAGCCCCAAAGCCACGGGCAGGGGGAAGCAGTGGGGCTGAGCCACACATAAATGCAGYGTTTGGCCATTAATGCCCTCAGCAATCTGCCCAGAGTTCTGCTGGGGGATGAGTGGGTGGCAGTGCTGGTCCCCATCAGCCCAGGAAGGGATGTCACTGCTCACTCTCGTTCCCTCCTGCCCCTGTGCAGTGACAGGAGGAAACCTCTGCCCAATCCAACACKGGCAGGGCCTCCCTCCCTCCTCCTGAAGTCTTTCTTTAAAGCATGACTGATGTGAAGGCAGAAAGAGCTGAGGAAAACGGGAGGAGCAGCCTTGAATGAGAATTGCCAGGGTCACCCATCACTGTCGGGCAGCAGCTAATGAGGAGCTGGAGCACAGATTGCCTTTTGCCTGCTGCAAGCTTCTTCAAAGGACTCCACTGCAAAAMTGTGCCTCTGGAAAAGGTAAAATAGAAAGATTCTCACATATCAAATGTTTTCAGCAATTTGGAGAAGGCAGAGAGTCCCAGGAGTGCTGGGRAAGCCAAGGACACTGTGAGGAATAAAGGGAACAGCACAAGGTGCCGCCAGCGCCATTAGCAGTGATCACCACGACTGCTGTCAAACACTAGAATTAGGATATTATAATTGGGTGATGATAGAGGTGCCCAGAGCGGGAACACCACACACCCAGACCTCCCAACACCCTGCTCAGGGCTGCCTTGCTCACAGCAACCTGTCACTGCTGACAACAACTCCATCAGGGCGCACAGAAAATTATCACAGCACCAGACAGAGCCTGGGCTCACCTGTCTGCTGCCTTAAATACTGCAAATATCACAGGGCAACAGAAACTCTGCCTGCCTGCAAGGTGAAACGGCCTTTAAAAAACGGAGAGAAGGGAAAAGGAAAGGTATTTATAGATATTTGATTCATGTTAGTGGGGGCGATTGCAGAGCTCATTCCCAATCAGACCTCGTGTAGTTCAAAACTCCAGGCTTTTAGACAGAAGGTAAGGCAGAAAAAAACCCATCAAAACCACCAAGAGTAGTAAAAAAAAAATCCCCCTTAGTATTTCTATTGATTTGAGTTAGTGAAGCAACAGATTTTAGCATCTTACTTGCAATCTGATTAGGTTTTGTACAAAAATAAATCTAATTCCAGAGCGCTGCTGACGGGCAATTAAACATTTCTTCTGAACCAAAAAAGGATCACATTTACCAGGTGCTCAGTGTAAATGCATATTCACTGCCTTAACAAACTAAATATGCATCGGAATAATGACTTTCTGTAAGRGTGTGCTGCCAGTCAATCAAGCTGGGAATTATTCCCCTTCAGCAATTTCCTCTGCCAGCCCTGCAGGGCTCCTGGAGCTGAGAGGGAGCTGATGGCTCTGAACCACCAGGGCCAGGTGGTCTCAGACCCTTGGGATGTGTCCCCTCCACTGATGGGGAGTGGCCTGAATATTTTCCTTTGCTTCCCTACCTGAGGAAGGCTGTTGCAGACCCTGCTGAGGCACAGGCTGGGTTATTCACATGAATTTATCCCCATTTAGCCTCAGGCACTGCTCTTCTCTGCCTGGGGCACTCTCCCGAGGGTTTGGGGCAGTTTTTCCTGTTTACTGTGCCCCAGGCAGGGTCCAGCACATCCACACCTGCCTCTCTCTCTCTCACTTGCTGCCAAGGAGCTCCAAGTGAGAGCTCCAATGGGATTTTCTTAAAGATAACCCAATCTTTAATAAAATCCCATTCCTTGCTCCTAAGTACAGATGATTTCAGCTTCCTACCCCCAAACACCATCTCCTTGCCACAGCACTGCACCCATCCATCATTCAGTCCCTCCTATCCACACTGCTCCTCTCCATCACCAGCACACCCAGCAGCAACCTGGTAGGAGAAGAACGAAAATCCTCAATYATCTCTCTCCCAAATGCAGATCTGGCCAGCACAGCCCCTCACTCCCCACCCACATCCCATCCCCAGCACTAATCCCCTCCTGACAAGCAGGTTTCTGTCTCAAACTCCCTGTTTCTGGCAGGGAGGGTGACAAACAAACCAAGATTTACATGAAATGAGCYTGGTTCAAAGCACTTTGGGAAGCTGGAAACAGCACACGGGAGCTGCTTCCCCTGCAGCCAAAGGGCAGAGCCCCTGGGACACCCTGACCTACCCCTCACCCCATCAGTGAGGGGAAGGAAACAAAACCTCCTGTTGAGCTGGGAGAGGAAAAGGTCAGAGATGAAACCAGGAATGCTGCACCCAGCCCTCCCCACCCTCTGAASTGGTTCCAAGCATCTGGGGCAGAGCCTGCACATCTGGAGGGGAGGAGGTTCCCACTGCACACACTTCCACTGCTAGGAACACTGCAGGGAGTCCTGTCAGTGACCCCTGAGCTGGAAATAACAACATSCACACTCTCCCTGCTGCTGGGGAAGTGTTTGCTCGAGCTGGAGCTCTGGGGATTACCCAGACCCAGCGATTTTCACTGCAGGCTTTTGCTTAGGGCACAGAACAGAAAATCCAGAGGGGAAAAGCTCCAGGGAGCTCTGGAAGCGGCTGGGTCTGTGCTGGCTGCAGATTTCCTGTCCCCTCACTGCTGCAGCATCAGTGCTCCACAGTAGTCATTTCAGCTAATTGCTATCTACCATTAGCTGCAGAGTACTTACAAGGGCTTCAATTCCACTGCATATTTGCTAATAAATCCCAAATGCCACTGAGGAAGACAGCTGTATTTAGCTGCCTTTACCCTCTCATTAGCMGTGCTGAATGAGACCCCATTTCAATGGGGAACGGCTCCAAAAAGCTGCATCATTGTCAGAAATCCAAATCCAAACTCCCCACTGCCTGCTGGAAAGCAAAAGTCATCCAGCACTCCCCTGCTTACACAACCTCTGTGGCTTTGATCCCTGGGGATGGGGGAGCAGGGGACAGATGGGAGTTATTTGCTGTTTTCAGAGTTATTTGCTGTTTTCAGAGTTATTTGCTGTTTTCAGAGTTATTTGCTTGGGTTTTTTTATGACTCTGAGTCGGTAGGTGCAGAAACTTCAACCTAAGGACTCCAAAATATTTTGCAGAGGTGTGAGGGCAGCAATTACCCCATTTTTCAAAAAGGCAGCTGAGGCTCTGGGGGAAAATGATGCCCTGCTGTGAGTCAGCTGTAGGGAAGGGAAAGCAGCCCTGGCTCCCTCCCTCCCTCCCAAGGGGAATGAGGTGAATGAGGTGCAGCCCCTTCCATCCATCCAAGGATGCTCCCAGCTCAGCACCACACCAAGAAATCAAAGAAAAGGCCCCAACTMCAGGAGCTGAAGAGATCCCTGACCCACACCTGGGAGGTTGGGGCTCTCAGTAAATGATACACCGGCAGCAATTATCCTGAATCCATGACCCAAATGCTGCCCACAAATCCAGCTGGACCCACAGAGAACAGAGAGCAAAAAGGAAATTTTTCTGTGTCAGCTGAGGAGTGAAATTTCTAACAGGCAATGAGCAGAAATTTAAGTCATTGTGCTCCAAAATTAGTCAAGTATCAAAGGACTACCATGGATGTAATTAACTTCCAGCACTTGAAAATGCTCAGACGAGATTAAGGTGCAAATGTGAATTTCATCTCAGCCTGGTTAACAGTTTCACTTGATAGCCAGTTTCAAAGCACTTAAATTATAAGATGCAAATACTTTGCAGGGTCTTAGGAAGTGATGATTAAGGAGATATCAATTTGAAAATTAATTCATTAAAACAGGTTCTGACTCTCAAATGGGAAAAAAAATTATTACGAATCCACCAAGTGTATGAACTGATCAAACTCTCAAAAGGAGAACTGTGCAGGAGAACTCACTCTCAATAAGAGTGGGAATTAAATGAGCCTGGAACACAATTTCTTTGCAGAGCTCATCAGCAGGGCATAAACCCAACCACCAGCAGCCATGTGAGAACAACAGAAATAAATGCAGAGGCCAGGAGCACCAGCCTGCCAAACACAAGTGGAGTCACGATGCTGATGCCTGAGGATGCTCTCTCCTCCCCAGAAACACAAACCCAGCAGTTTGGGCWGCTCCTGACCCCCGAAATGTGCCCTGCAGAGCACCAGGCAAACCAGCACCTGCAACAGGATGGGGTTTTGGCCATTTCTGTCACAGAGGAACRAGCTCAGCAAACAAAGGGAGCTTCCTGAGCTTTCCAAGAGTATTTTGCTTTCTTGAACAACACTAGCACCTCTAATGAGGTTAATCCATCACAGTGCCATTAAACAGCACTCTGGGGATGGTTTCACCAGCAGTGAAGTGCTGTTTCCTTCAGTCACTCCCAGAAGCCAGAGAGCAGCAGAGGACATGCAGGCTGAGAGGCTTTTCAGGACAAACTTACTTTGGCAACTGGGTCAACACACCTCTCACTAAAATATATAAATATATGCTAGGATTTAAACAAACATACTGCAGAAGCCAGCAGGTTACAATTACCAGATCCATCAGAAAAAATAAGTAATTGCCTTATCCACATCCAAACAATGAAAATAATGTATTTGTTACCTATTTTATTTATGCCATTCAGCTTCTATTGCCCACCAGTATAGAGAAGCACATTCAGGCCAAACTTAATACTGAAAATGGGCAAGTTTGGGGGGTTCTTTCTAAATTCAGAAGAACCATAAATGAGAGATTTACATCTCCTCTCCAAAACTGCCCCAAGACACCCAGTGGGGGCTCAGCCTGGATGCTGTCCTGGGRTGGGAGAAGGGGCTCCTGAGCCAGGGATGAGTCCCCAGGGATCCCAGCAGGGCAGGGGAGCAGCTCAGCACCAGAGACTGAGCCCACCCCAGGCTCCCCCAGCTGCTGGCAGGGTCAGGCTCAGCCCCACCAGTGCCACCAGCACAATGGTCCCAGTTGTTCTGGGCAGCTGCACGGGCTGCGTGAGGTTTCCTCTCCTGCACAACCTTGAGTGAAAGCAAGGCTTGTTTTCTCACAGGCCCCAGTCTATTCTCCATTCAAGCTGCCTGGAAACCCCTCCAGCTGCAGCCCCCACTTCTCCTTCCTCTCCCAGCCTGCCAGTTGCTCCTGCCTGCAGCAGGAAAGCAGCAGTGCATGGAAAAGGTGCTGCCAAGCCCCAGAAACACCAGGGCCTGCCTYACAGCCGGGCCCAGCCTGCCAAAGGAGCCACCTGTGCCTGTGCCAGGTCCCAGCTCGTCCCAAAGCTCCTGCAGCAGCTGGAGGCTGCCCACAGCCCCCACGTGGTGCCTCCTTCCTGCCCACAGCCCCTGCAAAGCACAGCCAGGCTGGGGCACGGCCACGGCATCGTCACCGCGATGCAGCMGGAGAGGAAACCATGGCAAAGTTCACACCACAGCTTTTTCCACTGACTCCACAGCAGCCCATCTGGTTCTGCTCCCTTCCTGTCTCATCTGCTTCCACCAGCCCCAAGCCAAGGGTTCCAGGCCAAGAGAGAGAGAGGAGCCTTTGGGATCCAGCAGAGAATTCACACCCTGAGCCTGGGCCACGCAGAATGGGAGCCAGGGAGGGGCTGAGCCTTCCCAGCTCACCAGACAATGCTAAGGATGCTCTGCAGCACCTGAAAGGGGCTTGGATGGGACCTCAGTGACASAGCCAGCACAAACCTGGCCCTTGTTCTTCCTGCAGAGCTCTCTGAGGAGCAAACCGCAGCAACCAGACAAATCCAGCGAATCCAAACGTGCAGCAACTTCTTTTTCAAAYGACCATCTGGTAAAGCTTGTGTGGAGGGTGAAATCCAGCCAGGGAGAGCCTGAGATAGCCCCCACTCAGTGATGAGAGCCCCRAGTGCCCAGGGCAGAGGGATTCTCAAAGGTGGCACTCCCAGGTCACACAGGGCACGTGGGCAGAGCTCCTGCCAGGGCTGAAGCACTGCCAGCCACCAGGACAGATTGCTGCTGGCAAAGCTGCAGCACAGCAGATTGCACCAATTTGACATTGTTTTCCTGCAGCTGTCTCCTGCTCAGAGGGCTGTTTAAAGCATTGTTGTGCTCTCCCTGAAAATTCCAGGGGTGCCAAAAATCAGGCATCAGCCCAGAGACACTCATGGGTTTAGAAGGCCAAGAGAACAAGAGCTCACACTGGACACTGCCCTTCCCCCTGGCTGCTACACAGCCACAGGGCATCCCTCCAGATTTTGTAAAGACAATTCCACATCTGTCTGAAAAACAAGGGAAGAGGCTCCCCAGGAGCTCAAATATCAGCCAGGTGTCCACTGCAACCTTTGCCAGCATCTCTGAAACTGCTCCTCCAGCTCCTCAGAGCAAACCCAAACCCGGCAGATCAGCACCAAAAATACTTCAGAGCACACTGTAGAAAAACCCGTGTATCCCACCAGGTGGGAAGCCCCCAAATCCAAGCATGGAGGAGTCCCAGAAAGGCACATGGTCCCACACAAGGTGAGAATTTCACTCAGCCTCGCTCCTCAGAGAGCAGCCCCACTGTCTGGCACTGTGCTGGGTGTCTGCTGCCTCCCAGGGATCCCTGCCAGCTGCTCCCACTGCTCCCACAGCACCCTGGCACTGAGCTCTCCACCACATCCCCCCAGATTTTCAGCACTTCAGTCCCCATCTACCCTGGAAAYGCTTCTGTGCAGGTCAAGCACAGGGAGGCAGCTCCTGCTCCTCCCCACACACCACATCAGTCTGGCTCTGACACTGTGATGTTTGTGCAGTTCAATCACAGGTGTAAACAGCAGCAAACACATATTTTGAGAAGAGTTTGCAATGTAGATCACATCCTCTGTGTGTGAAGTGGGCTCTGGTCCTGTTCTTCCCCGGGAGGAGTTTGTACCAACATCATGTTTCTTGAAAAGTCTTCCCAAATCCAGCCAGAATGCTCCWCTCCACAGGCCTATTTTGGGTTTAATTTAGATCCTTCTTGCAATCTCACAGGTACTGCAACGAGTTTACAGACCACAGGCTGCTGCTCTGGGAGAATTCCCTGCTCCCCTCCTGCCTCACACTGGTGAGAGAAGGGAGGATCCAGCATCAGGCTCACACACACGCCCAAATCCAGGGAGCCCATTTATCCTGACAACTGAATTATGCATGTCTGCAGAAAAAGAAAATCTCTGCTCCAGCACAGAGACATCACCATCATCCAGCAGTGAAAAAAACACATGGCACAGCACCAGGCTGCATGGAAAACGTGCTCCAGGAGCAGGGACAGGGAGGAGGAGACAGCTGACAAGCCACTCTTACCTTAACCCCCGAGGGTGGTGGGCTGGGGGAGCAGCTCTGCTTCCACAGGGATTTCACGTGCTGGAGGAGCCTGCCTGTTCTGATGCAGGGCATTCCTGGTGCATTCGTGCTGCACAAACAGCCTCCACGAAGCTTCCAGGAGCAGTTCCATCCACCAACACACATGGCTTTAATTGGGGATGGGTTTTTTTTCCACTTCCATTGCAGTCACATGTTGGGAGCTGTTACTTTTCTCTCCTCTGTGTSTATCTGGATGGCTGCATCCCCACTCTCCTGCCTGAGCCATGCCAGCCTCAGGCAAGCAGCTCTGAGAGTGTCAGCCTCGACAAATGACTCAGTTCTGTCTGCAGCCAGGGCTGCAAAGCATCTCCTGCCTTCCCTTCCCTTCCCCTGCTGAGCTGCTGCTCACACAGCTGCCCTGGGCAGCTCAGCTCTGCCCCCAGCTCGTGGGTTTGGAGCTCCACAGAGCAGAGCTGGAGCCCCCAGAAAACCTGAGGGGAATTCCTGAGTCACCCAGGGCCATTCAGGGAGGGATTCYCACCACAGGAGAATCACTTTGCCCAGGGCAGGGAACACAACACAACATTTTTCTCTGCTCACTCCTCATCCTTAGGTGAGGGATGTGCTGCTGGTCCCCKCTGCAGAGTGGTCACTCACTGGCACAGCTGGTGACAACCTTCTGCCAAAACCACTGCTGCCAAAGGATGGTTTTATTGAAGAGAACACCTTGCAGAGCGAGTCTTTCTTTTCTTCTGAACAGCAGAGGAAAATGGGGGTATTTTCAGTCATTTCATTGTTAACTCCCCAGACACCTGAGCACGCTGCAGAAGCCTCCTGTGGACCAGCATCTCCTCAGAGCCTGTGGTACCCGCTGGAGCTGCCCCAGCCTGTCCTCCCAGCAGGGCACACACACCAGAGGGACATGCAGACAGAAAACAGCAGCTTTCCTTTCTCCCCGGGCTTTACCCAGGAAGGCACCAAACCACAGMCTTCCACCAGCCAAGCAGTTCGTGCTCGGGGTTTCCTGGATTACTGCCCTGATGGAAGCAATTCATACCAGAGCTGGCCAAGGGCTGCAGCCTTAAAATTCTGGGCACATGGCAGTGAACTCATATGTTTTATTATTTAGACCCGTGCAGGAGCTCAGAGACTCAGCTGAACCCAGAGGCCAGGAAATGCCTGGAGGTCCACGTGGAGGATCACAATTCCGGGACATTCAGCTGCTGTTATGGGCGTAAGTCTCCACTCAAGCACCACGAGATGCTGGCCCATGGGCTTCCCAAGCTGGAAATCACAAGGGCTTGTTTGTCAGGGGGAAAAGAGAAGCACCAGTGCCTTAGGGAGCTCGGTATTTCCATGTGCTGGTCGCCGGTGGTTTGTATTCCTGCCTTCATGCTGCAGCAGGCTTGGCTGATAAACAAGCTCAATCTGATGGCCTCTGTGCTTTGCAGCAAGATCCAATCCCCAGAGCATTTCCTCCATACAAATCTCTGCAGACAGCTGCTAAAAAAAGGGGCTGTTGCTGCTGCAGCACCAGCTGGGATATGGTGAGTGCACAAGGACAGTAAGGACAGGACCCTCCTCAAAGCCCTGCAGCTCCTGCCCATCCCAAATCCCTCCTGCCCAACTGSAACTGCAGATGGGTGTGCTGTTCTCCACCTCTCACCATACCCCAAAAGACAGCCACCCCCAAGGCAGGGCAGCTCCACTCRCTCCCACAATTGAACTTGCAGGATTTTCTGACAGGGAACATTGCTCGGTGTCCCTCTCTCCTTTGTGAATTAACTGCTCTCTTCTCAAAGCCTGAGACGGGGAACTCACGGAGTCACAGGTGCCTGAGCACTCAGGGCTGCTCTGCTTGCTTCAAGCCCTGGCTCTGGGCTCTTCTCAGTGACCTGAGAGCCCAGGGCCACCCAGGCTGCTGGGTCTGCAGTGTTCCCTTTGCTAGGGACACCTTGTAAACAGGCAGAGCCTGGCATTTAATTCCCCAGCTGCTAACTTCCTCCTAAACAACTTTCTGCTCCCTGTTAGAACAGCAGAGCCACTGTAATTTTGTGCCACCAGTGCTGCAGTGCCCAGCAGGGCTCAGTGAAGGACAAAGCCAAGGTCTCCAATTCACAATTAGCACAATTACCCTCACGCTGACGTGGGCAAGGAAGTGCTGAAGGAAAGGAGTGGGAGCCAGGACATTCAGCTCCCAGTTTTACCACCTCTGTTCTCTTTCACCCTGATGGCTGTACAATCTCCCACCCTTGAAAACAGGAACGATATTTCCCAGAAAAGCTGCAATAAAACACTGGTGTTTACCATGCACTCWGGAGCCCTGGAACGGATGCAACCCTGCCAGGATCCACTCAGCACCATCACACAAACCAYGAATAACAGTAATTAACAAATAGCCCCAGAGAGATGAGTATTCATCAGCACTTCCCAGCTCTCCTCAGGCATGAACTGATATTCCACAGATGGAGTGCACAAAGAGCCACCTCAACTCTGCAGCGTGCATCACAGAAGAAACTTCTCCCACAATGAGCTAATTTGGGCTGAAGCTGCTCCAGAGCACAGGAAAAAGCAGCAATTCACACCAAAATGCCCAAGTGGGCACCACCAGGTCCAGGTGAACACTCAATGGCACCTGCTGTGACATCCCCCAGAGCAAACACAGCCCAGTGCTCTGCAAAACYACAGGAGTGTCAGCAAAGTCCTGGAAACAGAACTGGGAAGGCGCTTGGTGCAGCAAACCCCTCTGTTCTACCTGGAAATACACAATTGTGCAGCTCTGCTCATCAAGGCAGGCACAAACTCCAGCACACACAGGGACCCCTGTCCCAGCAGTGAGGTGGGGCTTCCCCTGAGGAACTCAGCACAACCATTCATTATTGGAGCTGCCCTCTGGCAAAGCTGATCTCCTCCGCTGCAATCCTATAAGAGAAGCCAATCCTCCCGGGGAGAGGCTGCAGATCAGGCAATCTGTCCCAAATCCCCTCACAGAGCAGCAGCTGGACCTGCAGCCACAGCCCCCAGGGAAGGGCTCCCCTTCTCAGGAGCAAACTCTGCTCCTTTCTCAGGAGCCAGCTCTGCTCCCTGGCAGCCAGAAGGTGCGAGGGGAGCAGAGCAGGGTGCCCAGGGCAGGAAGGGAGCCCTGTGAGCCCCTGGGTGCTCAGAGCAGCCTCCAGCAGCCGCCCTGTGCAGCTCAGAGCCAGCTGCAGACAGAACTGACAGCTCCYGGCCCTGCCCATGCATTTTTAAAAGCAGCTTCCAGGACAAAACATCTGCTCCCAGGTGGAGCGTGAAACAGCTCTCACACTGAGCTGTGTTATTGGTGCTTTCCCCATTTAAGTCCTTTTTCTTGGCCTTTCTCTTGCATTAGCCCCTAACGCCCAGCGAGGAGCCCCTCTGGCTGCTCCAGAGGGTGGAAGAGCAAAGGGTAACAGAAAAGCTTGAGGGGAGCCAAGACAATCCAATATTCCTCTTCCAAAAATCCCTCCAGGGGTAGCAGCTGCACAGAGCTACGGTTCAGAGCAGAAGGTGAAGCTTCTTTGGATGGATTCTGTTTAATCTCAGAGTCAGAAAGGAAACACCTGTGGTTCCAGTGCCTGCCATCCTCRGGCAAAATCCTCTTGCTAAAGCAAACTGGGAATAGATTTTTAAGCTATTTACTCCTMCCCTGAAGGTACTGAACAGACAGCAGCACTGCTTGCCAAATCATCAATTCAAGGGTTTGGTGCTGCTCCAGTGTCCAGGGCCTTGCAGGTCTTCTTACCCCTTCCACTGAAATAAGGAGGAGCAGGTATCAGTGAGGTGCTTCAGCAGATGCTTGTGCCCCTTTTCCAGGCTTCAGAGGGACAGGGATCCCTCAGGCCCCTGCAGGGTCAGGCCATGACATTGGTTTGGGTTTGGCTGCCCACTTTGGAGGCTCTCAGTCCCATGGCTCAGATTCAGTTCTGAACAGAGCCTGTCTCTGCCCCTCTCCTCTGGAACAGAGGTCATGGCTATGTCCTCAACCAGCCCTGTTAATTTTATCTCAGGAGAAGTGAGTTAAGTGACTTAAGTACAGAGCTGTGCTGCAAATTGCTCATTTAATATTGCCCTTGAAACTGCACTGTAATGATAATTTTTCACTTCCTTCCCTAGGCAGTTGCATAACATTGCTGGGCATTGTTTAGAGAGCTCCAAAGCTGAGGCAGCCGTGTCCCTCTCACCCTCTCCTCACCAGGCACTGGCAGGCATGTTGACTTTCTGGTTGTGGGGGGGGGGGTTTGGATTTTTTTTTCAATTTTTTTCATTCTATTAGCTTATTACATTAAACAACAGATGGACGTGACTCTGAATGCAAAGAGCCTTCCAACAAAATGATTCCTACTTTCTTCAGCTTTCAGTGGGAAAAAAAATCCCACTTATACCAGTTAAATCTAAGCCAATTCGAAAGTCAGATCTGGCAAATAACATTTAATTAAAAGTATCTTTAGAGAGGGAGCAGCCCAGTCAACGAAAAGCTTTCCCACTGACAATATAAATAGCCCAGGCCCAGAATTCACTTTGTGGTTGGGATACTCAGCCTGTGTGCCCAGACCAGCAGGAATTTGGGTWTCATGGCTTTGGTTGGCAAAGGATTTCGTAAGAGGCAAGTGGAATTCTGGAAGCTGGGCTGGCTGATCAAAGGGGCACAGAGAGCAGGACTGGGATGGGAGGGATGGGACACAGCACCAGATACACCTGAGAGCAGTCTGGAGATAAAAYTGCTCTTCAAGCAGAAGAGCACCAAGGGTTAAGTGAAATCCCTCTCTCCACTTSCAGAAACTTGCTGCTTGTGGCTTCTTGCAGTGTAAGACCTGACAGAGTTCAAACCTGTTCTTCARGCAAGTCTGGACACCACCTCGAGTGCAAAATCATGAGACAGCAAGAAATCCACACACCTCAACAGAAATACAGCTTGTGCTCTCCAGCACCAAAGTCTGATCTGCTGGAGAGGAGGCAAGAGAGCACAGAGGGGAAAGCAGGAGCATGAGAGCTGGGGAGATGGGGCTTGAGACAGAGCAGCATCAGCTCTGTGGGGAGCCCAAAGCAAAGAGAGCAGTGACAAAGCTGTGTCCTGGGGATGGGCTAAAGCAGCACAGATGGAGGGAGCCACATTTGAAGCGCCTGGATCAGGACACAGGGCAGGCTCAGGGCAGGTGGCAGCAGGGGGGTCCTGCAGGGACCCCTGTCCCACCCCAGCACTGCCCCCCCRCCTCGCTCAGCTCCAAGCACAGAGAAGCAGAGGTGGGAATGTCACCCCCAGGGCACACTGAGCCCTCCTGCTCCAACAGGAACACACAGACACTCCACAGCTCTGAACCCGGGCAGGATCTTCCATCCTGATGAAATTCCTTGAACAAACCAAGCCATTCTACCACTGCCAGCCCCTAAAAACATCCCCTCCTGTCTGCCTCCCACAGATGCTCCCTCCAAGCCTGAGGCCTGGATCAGTGAGAAGTTCATTCCCCAGACTTTCACCAGCATTTCCAGTTTGAAGGATTTCTGCTTCGGGCTATGGCTTTGCTCATCCTCAAGGCACCACCAAGGCAAGGCTTTCCCCTGTGGTTTATGTAATAGATCAGGAAAAAATCCAGTGTCTGGGACACTCCTCCCTGAGCTGGAGGAGGGGAATGCCAAGGGAGCTGTGCAGCCTGTTCCTGTCCCCAATCACCRTGGTCCAGCTGCATTTGGTTCAAGAGAGGAAGAGCCAAAAAGGATTTTAAAAATCACTCTTCTATAACAAATCAATTTCTCAGCTTTCATAACACGTTTTCATCCTTTGGTGTAACAGGCACTGCTTCCCCTAACTTTGAAAATAAGGGGCAGCAGATCCCCAATTGGCCACATCCTCCAGGAAAACAGGAATTAATCACACACAGGATTTTCCTGTAGCATAAGCAGCTCATGCTGTGGAATCAGAGCTCTGACAGAGCCAGAACAGGACCCACCAGTCACGGAGTGAACCAAACTGCTGCACCAGCCACCATGATCCAAACACCACTCTCCTGCCTACAGGAACTCTTTGCAGTGTCCCTCCTCTCCTGCTGGCCATGAGCTCCTGCAGACACCTTCCCGGGAGAGAAGCAGCCAGTGACCAATGCAACAGGCAGCAAAGGGCATGGAGCTCTGGGCAGCACAGCTCCCTCCTGCCCCACAGCCAACATTCCAGGTGGGAAGGGTCACAGCTGCTTCCAGACCCAGCTCTGGTGGGATTATTAACATTTATCTCACAGAAAACTGGCATTGAGGGGTGTCCTCAGGCCACAGCCAAGTCACAAACTGATGTGACTTCAGCTGACTCAGAGGTAAACTTGAATAACCACAAACACATGGCCAAGGCACAACATTCTCTTTCTGGTCTGCCTGGCAYAAACATCCCATACAGGGATTTGGGGACAAAGCATCCTGAGGGGCTGCAGTCACCCCAGGAGAGGCACAACAAGCAGCACCTGGATCACTGAAGTGCAAGGCAGCACAGGAGAGGGCAGAGAGCTCAGCTCCATTTAATGTGCACACAGCCCAACCAACACCCTGAGGACAAGGAGTGTTTGTGTGGCAGCAGCACCCACAGGGCAGAGGCAAAGCAGGATCCCCCTGGGCCAGGCACAAAGCACAGCCCTGCCCCACGGGAGAGCAGGGACAGAGCTGCTCTCCCCACATCCCTCCAGGTGAAACACAGAAGATCCAGAAAGGACACCCAAAATCCCGGGGAAACCTGCAAAGCACCTGCAAGCCCCAGCCCCAGGTGTGCCCAGCAGGATCCCTCTCCCTGCTGAGCACACGCTCCACGTCCCGCCCGGCTCCACTCCGGGATGCCCACAGGCTCACCAGGGCTGAAAGTACAACTGAGAAGTTCAGAACATCCCAAGACAGATGTCAACAAAGCCAACACTGCCTGCTAAGCTATCATGTAATTTTTGCTCAGACCAGYTATTATGCAGCACAGCTATTTTAGAAATGTTTGTCCTGTTTTACACGTCCTTCTGCCTGGTGGACACTGCCAACAGAAGAAAAATTAGAATCTTTCAGAAACCTCTGAACCAGCATTCAGAAATGTAATAAGCAATTTCAAGTTTAATCTACAGAGTAAACAGAGACCAAATGGCCATTCCCAGTTTTCTGGTAGTGCACCTGAGTCCTTCCCCAAGCCCACAGAGGAAGCTGATTGCACTTTGCCAAACCCAGCACTGCTTCTGGTGCTAATTTTCACCTCAGGCAGATACAATTAAATACCAYCTCTTGGAAAGAAAATAGCTGTTAGCCTTGTATAAAGCCCAGATTCAAAAGTTGTGTGARTTTACTTTACAAGAACTGGGGAAAACACCAAGTATTTCATGGTATTGTTATCCCTTACACACAAAACAAAGAACAAATCCACCCCAGAAGTGGATTTTCTCCCCAGTTTGCTTTGCAAACCCCAGTTTACTCWGTCTCAACCACCAGGCTGAGCTGTGCCCTCTCTCACTGCCTTCCATGTCAGACGACCAGCAATTTCTGCATGCCAGTTTTCCCATCAGAAGAGGAGGAAGGAGCCTCCTCTCCCCGAGCTCTGTGGAGCTCAGAGCACTCTCTAATTGCCCGATGCACATTCAGGTCAGGTCCTCACCCTGGTGACACTAATGAGTGAGATGGGGACTGTTTGTGACACAATCAAGGRAAGTTTGTAAACATCACAAAAGCCAGGAGCGCTTTGGAAGCGGAGCCTGCAGGAGAGCAGAGAGCAAGGGAAGGGGAAGGTGTGCTTTTATCCGAGTTCTCAGGGCAGATTAATGCATTTCTGGACTGACTGCAGCATTATCAATGTTCTTTCTGTGTGGGATCAATAACATCTCCATGATGTCAGTGCAGGACACGGAGGGTTTCCCCAGGACATGTCCAGGTCTCCCTCCCACACCCACAAATATCTCCAGAGTGGCCTTTCAGAACAAGGGCCCAAATCCAGGGGAGCTCTCTGGGCAATGGTGGACGTGTCCCCAGCATGAGCTTGTCACTGTCCACGGTCCAGGGGAACCAYTGATGGATTTGGTGCTTCCTACACCTTCAAAATCAGCCAGCCAGCACAGAAGGGAGGTTGGAGCACCTGCAGCAGAGGAGAAGAGCAGCACACCTGCTGCCAGCAGCTAYTTCACAGCTCCTACAAACCCTGTTCTGCCCAACAAGTCCTCAGAGGTTACACACAGCTGAATTAATGCACTTGAATTAACACCAGCCCAAAACCCCACGGAAGGTAAAGCACTAACTCAGGCTCACACAGAGCTTGGCCAGCTCAAATCTGAGGRGCACAATCACAGAACTGGACGATTCCAACAAGCCCCAGCACTGACCCCACAGATCCACCAGCCCTGCAGAGTCACAACTTCCACAGCCCTGGACTTCCAACAAGTCCTGCCTGAAACTCCACAGTTCTGYGCAGCAAATGGCAACAGAAAGATGAGCAAAAGCAGACACAGGGGCAGAAACACTCTGGGTTGTGGTGTGKGACTGCTGTAGCAAAAGTTTTGACTGCAGTCTCTGTAAATAGAGATGTTTGGCCCAGTCAGCACTTGGATTATTTGCTGTCAGCACAACAGAGCACATGCCTTTGTTTAGGAGGGGTTGAATTTAGGGAACCACTAAAGGATGTCATAAAATGAACAAACACTTTCATTTTTGGCATGTTTCACCCCACCTCACCCTGTTTCCTAGAAGGAAAAGATCTTCCCCAGCTCTCCTGCCTGCACAGGTACCTTCTGCACTTCTTACACCTCAATGCTCCCAGAAAAAAGAAAACCCCACGTATTAAGATTTTAGTATGAGTTACTGGATTTTTAGTCCCAGTCACCTGAGGTTCCACCCATCACACCAGACAGAGCCACTGAATTCACCCTCAAGTTTCTGCACTGCCATAAAAGTGAAATTCAGGAAGAAACTAAGTTACCACTTATTTTGCAGAGCAGCAGGGACAGAGGCTCCACCAGCACTTGCTTTCAAGGCCTAAAAGGCACAGCAGAGACTTGTAAAACCACATGCCCTGCCAGAGCCACCCAGATAAGCCACAGGAAAATGCTTCCCATTTCTCTTCCCCCGCTGCTGGGAGCAGAGCTCGTGTGCAGGCACATATTTGTGATAAGCAGCCTCCCACTAAAATTTCCTTTGCAAAAGTGACCAAAATCCACTCCCCRAAAAGTTTCCATGAAAAACAAAGAGAAAGAAAGAAGCAGCCCAAGTCTGGTTAAAATCCAGCAGGTTTCTCCCCAGCTCTAGCTCGCCCAGAGCAGGCAGGGCAATGATATTAACTCTGCTGCCTCCTTTTCCCTGGAGTTGCTCTACAACACAACACAACCAAGAAACACCTGCTGCCCACCCTAATGAACCAACACTCATTAAAGCAGACAACCCACTAGCTGCTCTGCTCATTACTGCAGAGCCTGCAAAAAGAATTGGTGAGAAGCTACTGTATTCCATACACTYGAAGCATTCTTGGGCTTTTTTAGCCCTCTAGTCCAGGCACTGCATCACCTCCACTTCAGACAGCTAGAGGAGAAATAAAACACCATGGTGAACAGCATGAACAACGCYGTAAGGCCTCAAAGTCACTCATTTAGTCTTCTTTGGGTTTAGTGTTTTCCACTTTTGATCTAAATGAAGAGAATGAGCCTCGCCACGAACGCCAAACAGCCTGGTGCTATTTTTCTTCYCCCCAGCCCTGTGTAAATTTCTAAAGCTGAGACTCGAAGTCTCTGCAGTGCGATCAGGAGCCTCCCATGCCAATGCCCAGCACCGAGGAGCTCCGAGCATCACCCTGCCCAGCCGAGGAGCCGCTCTCGTCCTTGGCAGCCCCCACGGATCCGCCCGGGCTGCCCCACCGGGGGAGCGCCGCGTCCTTCCCGGCTCCATCCCCACCCGTGCAACAGCTCCGGGCTCCGCTGCAGGAGCGCTCCCTCCTCCTCCTCCTCCTCCTCCTCCCGTGCCTCCGCCGCGCTCCGGGGCTGGGCACGGCTGCGGGGCCGGGCTGTCCCCAAGGAGCGGGCTGTCCCCGGGGCTGGGCGGGCTCGCAGCCCGGGGCCGGGCTGTCCCCAAGGAGCGGGCTGTCCCCGGGGCTGGGCGGGCTCGCAGCCCGGGGCCGGGCTGTCCCGAAGGAGCTGGCTGTCCCCGCTCCGGGCGGTCCCGGCCCCGCTCACCTGCAGTGGAAGCGCCGTGCGGCGGAGCCGGGGCTGTCCCCGCCGGGCGGGCTCGCCATGGGCGCCGGCCCCGCGGCGGGGAGCGGGCAGCGGAGTATGGCAGCGCCGGGAAGTGATGCACCGAGCAAAGAAACTCGCGGGCAGGCCCCTCCTCCGGCTGATGTCACCCGGCCTGCCTCCCTCCCTCCCTGCCGCCCGCCCGGCGCGCCGGGTCCCGCCGCGGGACGGGGAGCGCAGCCCCGGGCACGGCATCCCCCGGGCTGGCTGAGCCCCGCTGTGCCCCCGGGACATCCCCTGGGGACACCCCGGTGGGGACACCCCCGGCAGTGCCTCGGCGCTCACCTGGGAGCGGCCCCGCGCACGCAGCGAGGTGCGCGCACCTCACCTGCGCGTTGTGGCCGCGGAGCAGCATCGCYGATTCCTGCCCAGCTGGAGCTCTGCAAAGCCGTAATGAGTCTCGGGTTTGGCTTGGCCACAGCCCTTYTGTCTTCGAAAGTGTCTGCACCTGGAGGCAGGCAGGATGAGCAGCTGGGACCAGGCAGGACCTGGCAGGGCTGTGCCACAGCCRCAGAGCAAAGTCTGGCTGCTCTCGTTGGTAGTGAGGAATCCCCCAGGAAAAGGGATTTTCCCTCCAGCCCACAGCAGTTTCTTTCAGTTTACTATGTCCTGTTGGAAAGTGGGGCCTTAAGTATTTCTTTCCACCAAGACACCTACAGAAGGGTGCAGGTCATCTTCCAACACTGCATCCAGMTCCTTGTGTTCTTCAAGGCTTGAGATGCTCCTGGAAAAGTTAGGGAGTTGGTCACTCAGCAGAAACCTGGCTGAAAGTGAGGGCCACTTACCCAGCAACAGCAAATTAAATGTCATTATCATGACAGATCCACCCCCAAATAAGCACAGCTATAAACTGTGACTTTCCCTGRGTTCCAGCAGCTTGTTCTGCACATGCAGAACCCTCTGTGGTGGGAACCCAGAGCCAGGGCTGTTTACTGCCTCTTTCACCCTGGGGACCTGCTCAAAACCCCTCTCAGGAGTAAACCCAGATCCTGCTCAGGAAAGAACGTCATCAATAACACCCCACTAGCAAACCACAAAAGCCTCTTTCCCAAGAGCTAATTGATTGGGCATTTAAATTTGAAACAAAACCCCATAAACAAACCTGTGTCTGTGTCTCAGCTTAGGAATAGTCTCAATTCTGTAGATAAACCACAGCAGGGAAAGCTGAAAGCATCCTGCTTTCAGATGAGAGGAGAGCTGTCTCCTCACCCACAGAGGTGTGCTGCTGTCCTGGGTGCCTCATTATCCCAAAAAAGGAACTCCCTGAGTAACCAGCCCCAGARCCCCCACTGGAAGGAGCAGGCTGGGACACTGTGCCTCACACCAGCCAGTTTCTACYCAGGTTTGTGCTTTCACTGACAGCAGCAAACATCCTGGTGCAAAGCAGCTTTTCACAAGCCATGGAACATGGGTATGCTCAGCCTAGGAGATTTTGGCACTTCAGAGGGGGTGTTTGCCCTTGCCTCTCCCTCTTCCAGGCAAGGACATGAGTGCAAAAGATGAAACCCAGCGTGTGCTGCTGCTGCTGCTGCTTCCCTTCCTCAGCCCCAGGCACTGGGGATGCTGAGCTGAGCTGGGCCCAGTCTGGGCTGGCATTCAGCGAGGGCGGGAAGACAGAGGAATTGCCCTTTGGAGAAACAATGCTGGAAAGGAGAGCAGGGGAAAGGAGGGAGGAGGCCAGCTTCCATTCTGGGCCCCAGCCAGTTCTCTGGTGCTCYACAGAGCTCTGGGCAAGCGGGTCACCCCCACAGTAATGACACAGGAATGGCTGGGGCACATTCCAGGGCCTGGGGTGTGCAGGAGGTCAGGCTGAGATGAGTGTAATGGTCCCCTCTGGCCTTCAAACTCATGAATTTGCAGTGGATCATTTATCATCTGACAAACTCAGCTTCTCTTTCTTCTCCTACAAGTGGCAAATAGGTCACAATAGATTTGAATTCATTAGATGAAATARTTCAATTACTTTGCTGTGGGTTGGGTTTGGTTAACCCTACACGTTCATGCCAAGAAGCTCCCTGCAAGCACTTGGACCTCAGCCACAACTCAGATCCATTGCTCAGCTGCAATGAAACAGGAAAATGATAAGAGTACAGAAAGAAACCCCAGTACTTGAGAAATGCCACTAATTCCTCTGGTGAACTGTGTGCACATGTGCTGGGAAGAACCCAGAGCAATTAGAGAGGCTCCAGATGAATGTGACAAGTGTGACCTACCAGAGAAAGGCATGAGAATTGATTTGTTCAGTGCAGATAAGATCAAGAAGTGGAGCTGGAATCTTTAGCTGTTAAAAGGGCTGCTGCAGAATGGAAGAAAGGAGGAGTGGATCCTGAAGAACAGGGCAGGGTACAACACAGCTGGGCCAGAATCCAGCAAAGGCAATGCAGGGTTCATTTTCCTTTGACCTTACACACTCCTGCACCTCCAACATCTTTAGTTTCTGCAATCTTAAAGCTCAAAATCTTGTTCCTCCTCATTCCCGAGTGTCTCTACACCTTCACTTACCAACAGGCAGAATCCCAGCTGTAAGCAATAGGATTGCAGGATCCTTAAGACTTCTTGGGCAATTTTTAACATTTCTTTTATAAATTGATACCCAAAGCTATCACAACACAAGATGAAAGAGCTCCAAGTATTGCCATATTTCCTTCCACTTGGAAGAGACAGCCTGGAGAGCAGGAAGGCACAGAAAGCTCAAGGGAAGACAGAGAGACAGAAGACAACAGTAAATTTTGCCCATCAGTTAAGAATTGCCAGGACACAGGAACATCCCTCCACTGCCTCCATGTCTTCATCATCCAGACACACCAGAGCCAGGCACTCCCTCCAAAACACAAAGATTTATCTTAATTAGCATGGCAGCTCTCCTGCAGCTCATGGAATGGATTGCTGGGGGCCTCTGCTGGGGTTTGTGTGCAAAAAGAGCTCTGCAATTCAGGCTCCAAGGCTGACAGACCCCAGCTGAAATCACTACAGAACTGGCACTGTAATTGTCTTCTCTTTCTGGCCACAGCTGTGATTAATCACTAGACTTTGCACTGTCTTTTTTTTTTCCCCTCAAGCTGGCAGGTTCCAAAAGCACCTTGSTATTGTCCTGCAGTCCATTTTCTAAATCCCTCTCAACACAGCCTGCAAGGAAGTTCTGGGTTTGAACCAGCCTAGAAAAGAACCACACAGCAAAACTGAAGAAACTTTGTCTTGGCTTATATCAGTTTCACAGCTGTGAATTTACATGGAGATAAACTTATCTTGGAGGAAGTTTGCACCTTTTTTAAAAACAAACTATCCCAGTGGATGTAGCTTCCTTTGTGTGCAGGAGATGAGAGCTCACAATGGATGTTTTTCAGCTGGATCCAGGATGCAGAGCTGGAGGGGAGGGGATGATGTGCAGCCTTGGCCAGGGCTGCTTTCCTGTGGAACATCACTGTTGGTGCTGCCTCATGCCAGTTTGTAAAGTGGAGATAACAAAATAACTTCGACCCATCCCTCCTGGGGAAAGAACAATGGCTGGAGATGTCTAATGTGTCACTGAGCTGTGAGCACAGGAGCCTGAATCAGCCTGACAGCGGTGTGAAGATGGGTAAGAGAGAGTTGGCTTTGTGAAAGAAAAAGGGAATAATAAAAATGCCCCTGGAGGGTCTGAGGGCTGGTGTGCAAATCAGGGCCACACACAGGAACATTTGCCTTGGCAATTTGGGGTTTTCATAAAGCATAATTACATGAGTTGCAACAACATCCTGCYCAGAAGAGCCCAGAGTGGGGAGGGAGCAGGGATGGGTTTCAGCAGGAGTGCTTAGCTATTCCTTTCCTTAAAACAACAAATTAAGGACAAGGTTCAGTGTCTGTGCTTGGGGAGCAGAAGCCTCCATGCTGCTGAAAGATTGAACAGGTCTAAATAAAACTGCTGTGCCACACAGCTGCTTTTTCAGGAGCTGGGAAGAAATTACAGTTTTCAAGGGCTTTTACAATCTTTCCTTGCACTGAGTCTGATCCTAAGGCAACAAAACTCCTCTGATCAGAGGGAAGGACTCAGTGAGGAACCATTATTTTATCTCCAAAGCAGAAGCACAAAAGGTTATTACAATCTGCAGATAACCTGTAATAGAGACTCACAGCCAGGAATATTATTCATACCTGAAATAAAGAGGATCATCTGAGAGTGAAGAGTTGTTTTGCTGACTGTGATTGTCTCTTTTAAAAACCTCTTGGAGCACAGACATTCAGGAAAAGCTCTGAGYAACGAGCTCCTCTGAATAATTCAGCTGTGTGCAGGCACTCCTGAGCCAGCCCCAAGTGCTGAGCCCAGAGGGGCTCAGGAGAGCTCAGCTGCCCAGTTTGGGGTGGGTGAGCTGGATCCAAGCCCTTCCCAGAACCTGGGCAGGGACACAGCCTGTGGGCTCTTCCTTTCCTTCTCCACCTCCTGCCCACCCCTCTCTGCTGGTCCAGCATTGCAAACACACATCAAGACCCCAGTGATTCTCACCAGTTCCAGCCCCTCGTGTTTGGGTGCACCTGAGGATCTGGCCTGTGCTTTGTGTATATTTATACATCCTGTGTCTCTGATGTCCCTGARTTTCCTTTTCATTAATGCTCCTCTGGGCCTCAGAGGAGACAAACAAAGCAACAGAGCTCATCCGCTTCCTCCAGCCTTCAAGCCTGACTGCAAATGCYTCATTAAATAAATAGCAAGAGACCCTCAAAATGCCCTTGCTTCTAATCTCAGAGAGAGTTTGATGAGATGGAGCCCTGTGGGCTGGCACTGGCCTGCTGGGGAGATGGGGATGTTTGAGGCAGGGCCAGAAGGGACTGTCCTGGTGCCTTTGTGCTAATGTCRTGTGTCCCATGTATCCCTTGGATGCACCAGCACCAGCACCAGCAGCTCCTCCTCCACTGAAATCCTGCTCTTTGCCTTGGAGCAGAATCACTCTGCAGAGTGCCTGGAAAGGCTTTTGAGCAAGGTTCAAGCGCAGGAGTTGATGTTGGGCAGTTGTGCCTCTGTGCCCCAGCATCTCCTCTCTGGTGCAGTTTCCTTAGGGGCACTGGGGGAGCTCACCCTGGCACCCAGTGATGGCTGCAGCAAGCTGGACATGCTRGAGGAACATTTCTGCTTCCTTCTCATCCCTTGGTGAATTCCCACCCCTGCTCACTGCCTGGGAGCAGCTCTTCTGTCCCTGCAGCAGAATTCAGCAGCCTGGTGGTGCCTGTTCCAAGAGAGCTTCGACCAGGAACCCAGTGGGTGGTGGGAGGCTCTCATGGGGCTCACCAGAAATATTCTGGATTTTTCTGACCTTGGAAGCCTTGATGGCAGTACCAGGGAGCTCTTCGTGGAGGCACCTTATCAAAGCTCTGTTGCTCAGACAAATATGCCCAAGCTCAGTCATGATCAGTTTCTATTTACAATGTTGGCAGTGGATTTGTTTAACCAACTTCAATTTCCAAGAGTCAACAGACAAAACCCCAATTTCTTCTGCTGGAAGTCTGGGAAAACTTCCTGTTGGCATTGACTGAAATGAAGAGTAATATTGTGCTAAGAATTGAAAGCCCAGAGGGGGAAATAAACATYTTCACCTTTGAAGGGGGCTTTATTTCCTTTTAAGTTGTAACTGTTGGTGCTGACATTAATTACAAGCATGTTTGGATTTGTTTTTAAACAGACTGTCAATATTTGCAGTGTAATTGCATTATTCAGTCAAGCTTCTGCGAGTGCTTTCCAAACACTCAGGGTGGAACTCGTTTCTGTGTGGCTCCCAACAATTCAGTGAACCAGAGGCAGGCGGAGCAGACGTTGCTGCTGAAGTGACTCTGTCACCGACCACAAGGTCACCAAGGCCCCTGCAGCAGAGCCCCTCCAGTCCCCAAACCCGCAYGTGGTGGCAGGAAGCACATTCTGGTTATCATCAAACCACAGGCTCAGGTCTGAGCCCATCGAGTTTCTAATCAGCAGTGAAAGGCAGTGCAAAAATACCACCATGTGCAGCTCAGCTCTGCTCAGGTCATCCACATTTTTCTACATTTCTTGCATTTGAAGGTAAGGCTGTTCTTAGCATTCTAGTTGAATATTAGGATAATATTTTAGCAACATTAAGCAGCATAAAAGTAATAATTCTCATTTATATTTATCAGTTATAAAAGTAATAATTCTCATTTTAGGACTGGTAACTGGCAGACACCATTAATGCTGATTTTTGAGCAAATAACAGAACACAAGGAAAGTTTCAGAGGCCCAAAAAAATCCTTCCCTGTGAGGGTGGGGAGGCCCTGGCACAGGTGCCCAGAGAAGGGTGGCTGCCCCATTCCTGGAAGTGCCCAAGGCCAGGCTGGACAGGGCTTGGAGCCCCCTGGGACAGAGGAAGRTGTCCCTGGAAGAGCTTTAAGGTCCTTTCCACCCCAAACCCATCTGTGATTCTGTGATTTTATTAAATATTTTAGAATAAAAGTAAGTGGGATTACCCAAGTACCTCATTAATCCAATACTGGTGCAGTGCTAATATGAGAGGCAGTCAGAAGGGCTGGGGAATGTCAATCCCTTGCTCCAGAAAACTGTTCATCAAAGAAGCAATCTTTCATATCATTTCAGTTAATAAAGATAATTCTGCTGACATAATRTATTTAGACTTCTGCAAAGCAATTGACTTGATCTTGCATGACATTCTGTTAAAAATAGTACCAAAAAAAGAAAAAAAAAATCAATGTAGCTTATTTTAAATGGATGGAAAAATTAGTAACAGGCATCAAAAAGTAATTATCTGATGAAGGAATTTCTAGTGTGTCCAAAAGGATTTACTCTTGCTACAGTGTTATCCAACACATTTATCAAAGCACCATTGCAGCCAAAACTGTGAATATCACCTACGTGATGCAAAATTTGCAGGTGAATTGGTTCTGTTTGCTTAAGTGACTAATTTAAAGTCTGACTTTATCTTAGGTGAGAGTTAACTTTATCRACAAGAAATTTTCTGGGAATAAAAATGTTTTAGTACAGGAGAAAGTGGCACACCCWGAACTTGTAGTGAGGCAAATTCCTGGAATCTGGCAATAGCCTGGAAATAAGAGGTGATTTTAATTGCAGGTAATTAAACAGTGGCACAATGAACTTTTCAGGAGCAGAATGCAGCCTGCATTAGGTGGGGTCTGGAAGAACAGTGCCCAAAAATGCTGCAGTTCAAACACAAATTCTGGGGCTGCTGCAGCGTTCACCCAGTGTTTGTGTTAACCCAGATCTTTAATTAGACAATCTGCCCTGTTAGCTGTGAAAACACTCCTCTCGTTTTACCCATTGATCAGGTTCTCCACGGATATTTGAGATTTTCCCTGGCCTGTTTGTGGTGCATCGATCCCGGGGGTGATTAACAGCCCGCACGGCCCCGGGGAATGGATGGGAGCGTTTGCTCAAGTGCCCGCTGTGATCAAACACTGGTGCCCTTTGCAGGAAAGAACAGCCCTTCTTCTGAGGGAGAGGTTCAGACTGGCAAAGCAGCGTTTGTCTGTCCAYCTCCATCCCCTCTTTTCCTTGGARAAGCAAAAGCAGCRGTGTCCCTGTCATATTTTCTGAAAAAATCCCTTCGCCAAAATTTTTTCTCCTGGGAAGCYGAGAAGCCTGAGAGAAAAATGAAAACAATATTATCTCATTTGCTTCTCCTGCGTTTTGCTGCTTTGGAATGTGGTTTGGAGATTGTTTATCCAACAGGTGCTGGTTTGATTGGTTTCATGTGAATTGTTTTGACTTAATGACTAATCATGGTCAAGCTGTGTCAGGACTCTGGAAGGAGTCATGAGTTTTCATTATCATTCTTTGTAGCTTTCTGTCTGTATCCTTTCTGTATTCCCTAGTATAGTTTTAATAGAATAAAATAGAATAGAATATATCTTARAATAATAAATTAACCTTCTGAGAACATAGAGTCAGATTCATCATTTCCTCCTTCGTCCTGGGGACCCAGCAAATACCACGCAGCAGCCCCTGGGAGCAGTGTCCGTCTGTCCCTCCTGGCTGCTGCCGGTGATTTTCACTCCAGAAGTGATGTTGGCATAGGAACCAAAAAGGGGCATGTGGGAACTCTTCCAGTCCAGGTTGTGATAGGACAGAACAGCACATTTCCCTCTCCTCATCTTGGTCTCTACATGCTCAACGCCTTCCTAGCAGAAAAATTCATCGAGGCCACATTTTCCTGCCAAATTCTTGCACAGTGCTGGCACTCCTTGCCCCCTAAATAACCATCRTTTCCAGGTGCCCAGGATCTGCTGTTTCTCCACACCCACCCCTTGCTGCAAGCAAACAGAAACTCCTCAGGGTCAGCTTCCCTGCTTACATAAACTGGGAGAGCTCTGGTTGCTGCAGYACTTTACATCAGCAGGGAATTGAGCCTTCAACATAAGCAGGGCTTATTTTCCATTGGAGATGGGCAGGCACTGGTATCTGTTTTCCTTTGCACTTATCTCCATATAGATTCATTTTGTCAATATTAAAGCAATGTTTTTGTTGGTTTGCATGATTATCTGAAGAGACAGAGAGGAAAAAAATAAAAATTGGTCCTGACAAACACATTCCAGTCGGTCAGAAATGATCTTGGGTTAAATGACTGTGCTGCCTGGCATCCCAGGGGACAGCAGGAATGAAACTCCAGCAAATCTGAGGGCAACCTGACTTGACAGAGCATAACAAGGCAGGAGATGGCCTGTTGTGTTGGCTTAGCCTGCTGCTTCTCCACTSACACTGCTTTGGATTGGCATTTAGTGGTGAAACAAATATAATCCAGGAGAATCAGGTGAATTTAGGAGCAGAGGGTCAGCAATCCCAGGGGCTGTCCTTAGCAAGTGGGGTTTGCAAAGCTCCTCTGCTCCCATAACCTCTGCTAGCTGTGCTGGTGTCCCAGCTGGGACTGGGCAGAGCAGCTCTGATGCCAGGGCTGAGATGAATGGCCTGAAAATTGCTGAGGAGAGAGAAGGAGCTGAAAGGTGGAAGGAGGGATTTTGAAGGCTGAAGGCCCAAGGAGAGCACTCCAGAGAGGAATAAATGCAGCAGGGAAGTGGAACTCTGGCTGGCAGCATCTGCTGTGTGGGCAGGGCTCAAAACAGGCAGCAGCAGAGGTTACAGGAGGACCCAATTCCCAGATTCTGATTGGACTGTTTGGGTTTTGAACACATAATTCCTGTTGAAGGAACAGGCTAAATCTTGCCATTCTTGGTAGCTGTTTGATGCCTTSTTGAAAGGTTGAAGCAGAACAAAGTAACGTGTGAAGAAAAAGCAGTGGAGCACAATAAAACACCCTCACAGAGTGCACAGAGCTTTGAGACTTTGCCACCAAGGGCTCTGAATTTCCAGCTCAAAAGGAATTTTCCTTTTTATATTTAGTGACACAAATATAGCCAGGTGTGCAGCAACCTGCACACTAAGCCATGGTAAATCAGGATACTTTGAGGTTTACAGGATAGGACAAAAAGGCAAACTGGTTAAACTTAGAGGAGCTGAAACCCACCCTGGCCCCATGGTGGTTCCACATAAGTCAGATTTAACCACTGCCCTTAGCTGGGAATGGGAGCACACAGGTGTGTGGTGTCTGCTCCAGGGAATTATGGACTCAGGCACTCAGGACCTGGCAATACATGGTGGTGAAGGCAGCACTGCAAAAATAATGTTGTTGCTGTCTCACAGCACTGCACAGAGCAATGTGCTTGAGTGCCAATGAATTGGGGCATCTGAACACAGTAAATCATTCCCATTTATCTGATCCCTTGTTATAGAGTGGGGCTTGAGGCTCACAGCACATTTTGTCTCACTTCTAGGTGTAACAGGCTGGATTGGGAGCTTTACCAGTTGGACTCTTCCCCAGCTCCAAACCAAAAGAACAAATTGGGAGCATCCCTGAGCTGTGGGGTCTCCAATCTGTGGGTTATGCAAGCAGGGAATGGACTCTGCTTCTTGTCCCTGTGAGGTTGTTGGACACAGGGATTGTGCCTGCTGCTCTGGTTTGGGGCACAGGGAACACAGAGCTGCTCCTGCCCCCACCAAGATCCACAGGAATCTTTGCAGCATCTCCTGAGTGTTTTAGGTCAGGCTTTAAGACATCTCATCACTCTGTACTGTAATTCTCACCACCCACGTCCCCTTCCTTTCTCACTTGGCAGTGCAGGGAGACAAGGTGGAAGGAAATGTGCCATTTTACCTGTAGATTGGTGATTTAAATTGCCCACTCCCGGCCAGGCACTATAAATCCTCTCCTGCAGCTGGAGAGCCCCGTTTACTACAGCAGGTTTCCATGGCAATGCTGTGCTCTCTCACATTCCACTGCACCGTGCAGGCAGCCCCCCCTTCTCACTTCAGATTCCATTCACACAGTCTCCTATTGATAGGAAAAAAACCCAAATGGGCCATGGATAGCTATTTGCTATCTTAACACACTTTCCCCCAATAACTGGATGATGGATCTGTATTTTAGCACATCAAGAGAACACTTGCCCTTTGCCAGACACCACTTGGCAGGCAGCATAAAATCCAGATATTCTGAAGGTCTAGTTCTATGCTGACACACATTACTCCTGTTATTTTAGGACATCAGTAGGAAAATACGAGCTTGATATTCCCTTGTGTTTCTGGCTGCCAGCCAAGCCAAGGCAGCGTGTCTGTGTTGCAGCAAATCCTYCCCTGAGCTTGGGCAGCCTCCCACCTGCATCCAAGCTGTTCTCAGCACTCAGTGCAACTCAGCCACTGAGGGGATGGCACAGCCCATGGGAAAGGGATCTGCTGCTTCCCAGCAACGTGGGAAGGAATTAGGAATTTTGTCTGCTAGGACTGAAAACAAAAAAGAGGAAATGTTATCAGTGGTACCAGCAAAAAATCAGACTCCTCCCCTGTCTCTGGGTGTTCTACATGAACACTGATATCTCACAGCATTACCTGTGGAGGAAGAAATTTGTGTCTTATCTCAGCAACTGTGACATGGCACCATTAATGGGGCAGCCCATTTGTCTCAGTCTTATAATGCAGCTGATTTGGAGATGATAAGTACTGCTAAGAATGACTTCAAAGCTTAGTGGCCCCCTAAGCTCCTTGTAGGTTCAAATCAAATCCCAATTTATTAAGTGTCTTTATCTTTGTCCCTTTTAACTTCAGGGAGTGTTTTGTCACAGATTCCAGGGGTTGCAGGACTGGGGCCTTGGCTGTCAGACTTCAGAGCAGTGCACTTGATGTTTTTATCAGCTGCCTCTTCCCTCCATGTGCTCACACCAAAATTCMTGTCACATCCAGCTTGCAATCAAAGTCCACATTTGGGCTTCGATTGTTTGCTAACTGAGAATTGCTGTGAAGATGGTTTACCATGAAAATTGCTTAGTCAGGCACTGTAAAAAATCAACAAAGAAATACCATTTTCTTTCCTTTTAGCTGGACGTGTTTCCCAAAGTGGAACTTAAAATACTCGCATAAAGCCAGGCATGAGGAGCAAACCAGCAAGAGAATACAGGGGTGTGGCTGCCAGAGCTGTGGGCTGTTTGTAGGATTCTTGTAGCACATCTGGAGGGTGCAAAAATTTCAAAACGCCGAGACTTAGGAGGAATTTCTGGTTTTGGTTCACATACGTCTGCACTTCCTGAATTTTGCTAGACCTTGTGGGTTACTGGGTGAAATATTTCCTAAACAGCGACAGTGCACAGCAGCAGAAACTGAAGCCTCTGGGAGGTGAGTCTGTATCAAACAAACCTTCAGAGTCCAAACAGCCTCGTGCAGAGTTGAGTAAATACCAAAGCCACTTGCCTTTGCCTTGCAAACACACCAGAAATCCACACTGGAGCTCTGAGTGGCAGAGCTGGGCACTTCTTGCCCCATTCAGCACCTGTGTGCAAGGGGGAAGTGCTGGTTGGGAGAAAGAAGACTCAAACCCAGTCCATGTGCTCCTTGTGGGATAACCCCATGTGGGGGGTCAGCAGAACCTCTCTCAGCAGCTTCTTAGATGAGAAATTCTGCAATATCCYTGCCAGAAAAAAAGCTAAAATTCCTTTGTAAAGCCTGCTCTGAATAGGCCACAGCCCGTTGTCTGATTTGCTAAAATGAGTAGGTGGTAGTTGGAGTATCTCAGTTGGGGAAATTCAGTGTTTTGGGGGCTAGTGCCTCTAACATGCTTTAGGAGTTAAAACCCAGGGCCTCTTCCTTCCTTGTTTCCGTGAGACAGGAGCTGTGGAGTCAGCAGGACAGAGCTGTACATGCCTGGCTCATGTTGCTCCTGCAGATCTAAAATACAAATCCTAATGGGTTTGCTCCTCTTTGCCTCAGCTCACCCTCGGCTCCCTCACTTGGGAGTTTCACACTCTGCAGAAGTGGGATTTGGCCCAGTGATAGGTTTCACTTCATCTCTCAGCAGATTTGTGGTCTAACACTCCAAGATGTGCAGCATAACACAGTGGCAATCTGTCACTCTCCTGGCTCTTGTCAGCTCCAACAGCTTGCTGAGAAAACACAGAGCCAAAATAGGCACCAGTCCGACCTGAGGSACCCAGAATCACTGCCTGCAGAGAGCTCTGCCTGTCACAGCACAGACATTCCTGCTCCACTTGGCTCTCCCACCATCCCAGCAGGCTGGGACCAGCCCTGGGCTTTCCTGGCAGCTCTCACAGCTCCCCATCTTCCCAAATCTTCCCTGAGCCTTGTCCTCCCACTGCTGARGCTGCACATTGTGTTCTCTCCCCTCTTGGAGGTTCCACCCCTGAGCCCTGAGTCTGCAATTAGGGCTCTTATCACTCGTGCACCCAGAATAGCTGTGGCTCCTCTTGGGCAGGCTCTGCATTCCCAGCACTGAAACCTCTAATCAGGCCAGAACACTGGCTTGGAACAGCTTGAAAAGGGAACTTTGTGACTCCAGTCTGGAATTCCTTGTTTGGTTAGGCTTGAAAAGCTGAAATTCTGGGATGTCTGAGCACAGGCTCTGAGCAAGGACGTTTATTAGATTAGGCTGAGTCTGTTTCTTCAGGAGGAATTCTCAGAGACCACAGGGATCCGTGGGCATGGAAGGAGGTGGTGCCAGTGTCTCACCTCACCCTCTGAGTGCTTTCCAGGAACAACCAGCACTCACAATCCTGACATTGCTGCTAGAAGCAAATCTACCTTCTAGAGTTATAAAGAATGAACGAATAATTGAAGATATAAACCAGAAAAAGGAGGCAGATTCAATATAAACCGAAATGCTGATGGAACAGCAYACAGTTGGCTCTGCTCTGCAGGGGGGTGGGAGAAGAGGATACAGAGCCTTTTCTTGGGATACTCACTGAAATTCAACCCACAACAGCAGTAAGTGGGTAAGAAGAAATGTGTTTTATGGCTTTGCAGAGGTAATTCTTATGGGTTGTAAGAAATGCACTGTCAGGATTCATTCCAGGACATCACAGCCCACTGAATCCATCAGATGCTGCATAAAAAGAATRAAAACGAAAAGGAAAGTGAATCGTTGCTGCTGTGAGAGTTTTGCTGCTGCTTCCCAGTGCAGGCTGTGTCCGAGGTGGCACCTGCCCCTCCCCTGGGGTGTCCCGGCAGAAGCTGGGCCCGRGAGGCTCCAAACGCCGGGTGCTGCAGCTCCAGTGTGTGTGCAGGCTGCGTTTGCCCTCTGCTGTTGGCTTATCAGACTGTTCCCTCCGGATAACCCCAAACCTGGAGAACCTGAATGGTTACAGCCCAGATTTTCAATGTTTACACTTAAAAAATTGTGATGCTTCAAATAAGTGGTACCCACAAAGGGGGAAAAGCTTCACCTGAGTAGTTGCTCTTGGCTGGGGTCACCTCCAGCTTAAGCTGTTTTTAAAAACATCAGTAAAAATCTGAGGCACACACACATGCAAAGAGTAAATAAAGGAGAGAGGTGATTTCACCTCTTATCTTCCCAGTCAATAGCATTCTTTCCAACTGTAGGAAATAGCACACGGAACACGCTCAGACAAGCCAGTATTTACACAGTAACCAGGAGCTGCAAAACTAATCAGAGAAGCAGCGGATGCCAGCAGAAAAGCGTCTCCAGAAAAAACCCAAAACATATGTCTCCCTTCAAAAGAAAAATCTGCTTTTTCACAGCTACAAAGGATTGAAAACAAATTTTGTCATCAAATGTGGAGCTGTGCCAAATCGCAGGCAGCCAGAAGAAAGCTTTGGCACGAAAAGAGCTCTGGTGAGTTCTGAGTTACTGGGAAACTGCTGAGATGGGACTGCCTCGGTGCTGGAGGGAAGGGAAGGTGACAGGAGATAGTGAAAAACCCTCTTTATTGAGGCAAGAGTGTATTTTCATCAGCTTGCTGTGTGTTCCCAGCAAAATATCACAACGCACAGGAAGTCACACCTTGCTGGGGAGAGCTCAGGCAAAAGCTGCAGCATCAACACCCACAGAACAGCTCCCTGTGCTTCTCCTCTGAGGGCTCCTTCCCTAGAGATAAACTGATGTAAATGCAGCATTTTGTTTGCTAACTTTGGCAGGAAATACTTAATGTGTTTAAAATAGTTTCTGAAAGATGAAGTGGGAGAAGGGAAAAGCAGGAAATTTAACCCAATTCCAGAAYGTTCTTACAAATTAATGACAAGAACAGACTTCACTTGTTATTTTTGCATCTGTTAAATATTTGTTTCTGAGGTGGTTTATTGGCTGGGAACAGTTTCAGTTGCCAGCCTTTAATATTTATTTAATATTTATGGGCCAGGTTTTTTGGGGGGATAATCCCCAGTCAAAGCTCTTTGAATTTTATGGTTAAGGAATATTTTTGACATTTTGACATTGACATAGTTTTGATGTGCTGTAGATGGCGAGAAGAATAAAGATGAAACAGCTTTGARAGAGAAAAAGAGCAATGAGATTGCYCCAGCCCAAAGGTAAATAATAACCTGAGTGTACAGCGCTTGGGGGGTGAGCTGGTAAAGGCACACATAAAGGGATTTAAAATTTGGGATGCAGGATTCAGAAAAAGTTCAGCAGCTTACTGTTTATTAGGGAAAAAAAGGATCAAAAGAGTCACCAAACAATTCCTCCCCCAGCTGTGACCACCAAGGCACTGGAGGAAGGCAGAGCCTGGTATCCATTCTCTGCCCATGCTCATCATTTCTCATATCAGATCACAATTTGCACTGTACTCCCCTAAAATTATCTTCATTTGCCAGACTGCTGGTGCCTGGCAAAGTGCTGGTTCTGTGGGGATGCTGAGGTCACACCAGAACATGAACAAACTCGGCAGTCACTCATGTCAGTGTATTGACCARTGTAATAATTTTTAACCCTAAAAACTGACCCTTGTTTCTCTTTTTCCAAAGAGAGAAGCTCTGCTGCCCTCTCCCCTGCTCACTCACAGACCTGTTTGCCTGGGAGCCCTGCYGTGATCTCTGGTCCATCCAGAATGTCCCCTCTGTCCCCCAGGGCAGCCTCAGGATGCTGCAGCCCTGCCAGGAACTGGGCAGTGCATGGAAAAGGCTCAGCTGGGACATGGGTGCCTGCAAAGAGCCTGGACAGCCCAAGAAGGGACAATTTCAGGGAGCTGGGAGATTCAAGAGGATTCCCAGCACAGAAGGAGAGATCTCCCTGCTGCCTGCATGGCCCGTGTCCCTGCCCTGCAGGGAGCAGCCCCTGCTCTGTCCCGTGTGACAGCAGCACTCCTGTGCCCACGGCTCTCCTGCTTCCCACAGCCCTCCTGTCAGCAGCCAGCAAAGCCAGAGATCAGAGCCTGGGAGAGCTGTGGGGAAAATCACCCCGAAATAAATTAGAGCAACTCAAGAAGAGGATCCAGGAGCAGAAGAGAAAGCAGCAAGCAGCAYCCTGGGAGCAGGAGCGCCTGATTTTCACTAAGGACCCTTTGCCAAAGAGAGCCCTGAAAAGAAAGGTTTGCAGAGTGGCCTCTGCTCCTCCTGCTCCAGCTCACAGAGGTCAGTGGTGGTCTGGAATCTCTGGAGAAAGGCTGGAACTGGGTATTCCCTAGCAGTGCTTTGGCACAGCTGAATAACTTAGCACAGATTCCACCCCTCCCTGTGATATCTGGGGGATATCATCCATGTTCTTGTGATAAATTCATTTATTTCTGCAGGTCCAAACCTCCCTGTGCTGTACATCCCACCCTGCTCRCTGTGTCCACTGGATTTACTCCCCAGCACACACAAATTCATAAATTTCCTCAAAATAGTAAAGAAATTGCTGCAAATCTCCCCTTTCCTCCCACATCCTTCCTTTTGCCACATATAAAACGTGGAATAGGAGGCAGTACAGTAGTGAGGAGAGGCACCACAGGTATTTAAATCAGGAATTGTGTAGTTCAGAGGCATTACAGGGGATTTACCAGTTCATTCAATGGAACTAGTGTGGATCTGAAAGCAAATATTATTAGACCTTCTTATGCTGCTTTGCTGCTAAATTTGGGGCTGAAGAACCATCCGTGTACAGCTGTCAGTTCAGGTTAGTGTGGCTCAGGATCTGGGATTGCTGGGAGCCAGGCTGGGGTCGGGAGTGCCCGGGGCAGCCCCAGCCAAGGGGATTACAGAGGAGCACGGGAGGAGCCGGGCAAAGCTGCCCCTCGTAAATCTCACTGCTGTAATAGCATTAGTGTTAATTCACTGGGCATCCCTGGCACACCCTGCCAGCTTCCAGGGCCGTTTCCCTTGCATTTGCTCCCTGCCACGTTTTGCAGGGATGCTGTGGTGCTGCCCTCAGGTCTGTGGCAGCCTCTGTCCCTTTCCAGCTGCACCAGGAGCCCTTTGTGTCACCAGTGCCCGATGTTACCCCTCCTCAAGCCAGGAGCAGAGCCACAGTCCAGGCTGAGCCTCCTTGGGCATTCCCCAGGGAAGGCTTGTTCAGTTTGTTTCTAACCCAGACCATTTTATGTTTTGAACTGCCAGACAAACTGTTCCACTTGTGGGACACGCACAGACTGAGGCTGGGGATCAGCAGCTCCAGACACTCAGTTCAGCTGCATCGTGTTCACGTTGTCTGCCTGTCCCCTGCTACTGACAGAAGTGTGTCACAGCTGCCTTGCCAAGTGTTCCCTCTGCAGACACACTCTGCAGAGCCCAGGGCTGCTCTCCACACACACAGGAGGAGCTCAGCTGTTCAATCCCAGCGCTGCACAGCTCCCTGTAGCCTAATGGCTCTCAAACATTGGTTTTTCTGGGTTTTAGTGCTCTGAACCCAGCTCTGTTCTCTCCTAGCCTGGTGAAGAGCATAGAACACCAGGCAGAGAAGGATTCACCATCCCTGGACAAGGAAGGGGTTATAAAAAAGCCCCAAAGATCCCAGGTCAGCAGTGAGGTATCATAGCTGGGAACTTCCCCAAGTATTCAGTGTTTGCTGTGCATGGAAAGGTTGGCCTGGATCTCCAGAGGCACCAAGAGGAGGGGTCCCACTGCTCCCACAGGATGCAGCAGTCAGGGCAGGGCTGTTTCTTGTGTTGTATGGATGGACAGGGTCGTGGATAGAGCCTCAGGGATGCATCCAGGCCCCTKCTTCCTTTGCTGGGACATCTACACAACAAAAATTAAATAAAGAAGGAGTGCTGCATGTTTGGTGACCAGTTYCAATTAAAAGACTCCTGGTTTTGCATTCCAAGGGAATGGGGCTGGGATTGGATTGTTGGGTTCAGCAAGTTTGATTTTAGCTACACTAATTCTTGTCTGTGTTTTATTTTCACCTCCTGATTAAAGACCAAAGAGAGAGGAGCTCAGCGTGGAGAATTCAAACAGAACACCAGAGGCAGCTTTCAGCCAAGTGCTGTGCTCTGGAGAGAGCAGTGGCAGGGAAAGGTAAGGCTGAAAACCGTGAGAAATTACAAGGCCTGATGGACAGAACTGCCTGCAGCAGTTGAATTGCAGACCTGCCAGGATTAACATCCATCAGAAATTAAAAATAAGTCGTACATCCTCAGTAGGAAGAGCTGTCTGTCACCTATTCAGTTCTGTTTCCCTAATGAATTAAGGGTGCCACCAAAGGCAGGGATTTCCTGGCCTGCCAAGCAGGGACTGAATGCAGGCAGTGAAAAGTCAGATRAATTATCCAAGTCTCAATTGCTGGTTCTCACTTTTATTTGACAGGTGTTTCTAAGGGCAGGTTGGAACTCCTGGTGTCATTTTACCTATCTAATGCTATAGCTTTGCACAGAAATGGTTGCATTCAAATGTTGTGGGGAAGAAGTGGAAGTGCTGTGGGTTGCACTTTACACCAGCCAAGTTCCCAAGTCACTTGTGTGAAGCAGAAATAAAAAATCCAAACTCTCTAAACCAGATAGAATTATCAGCATAGTGTGCTGTAGTTCCTAAGTATGATTTAAAATGCATGAAATATGTAATAATTTCCTTCTCCCTCCCTTTTTTTTTTTTTTTTGTTTTAATGGATTGTTTGAAAAATGGCTTGCTCTTCCTCTGAGAGTGGGTCATAATAAGAGCATGCCACGTGAAGCATTCATCATTGTAACTGCCAGTGTCATGGTGTCTTTATTGGCTATTAGTTTCTGTCACTGAAAGAGCCAAGGCAGGGCTACAAAGAGATGAATGAGGGGCAGGGGTCAGAGCCAGAGTACTCAGGAATTTGATGAATTATAAATTTGCTGTAGTTAACAAAAAATTAAGTCACCACAGCTATAAAATATTCATCTGTTGGTAGGTAGGGAAAAAAACCCAGGAGAATATTTAAATCAAAAGAGTTTCTTCTATCAGCTGTTCTCATCAGGAATGCAGGCTGCTCATGAACTTTAGCATCATAGTTGCTGTAGTTAATGAATACAATACAGATAAAAAGAAGATTTAATTGAAATAAACAACATGGTGAGGCAAAGCTTGTTAGATCCACAAAATAATTTGTCTGGTGCATTCAGAGGGACAGGGCACAAAATAAATGCATTTTTAGTACTGCTAAAAGCAAAACAAAGTGACACAGCAAGGTGTTTCCTTAAAGACATGGATGGATCCCAGCCCTCCTGAGCCCAGCAATCCTGGCAATTCCCTCTGTGTTCCTGCTGTGAGCACCATGCACAGATCTGGTGAGAATTCCTTCCAGAGGAAGTCCATGGAATTATAGGAAGTGACTTCAGCCCCACAGGCAATGCAGCTCTTCCTTGTCTGAAAAGCATCATTCTCCCTGTGACACGATTCACAGCAGCTGCAGAGCATCTCAGAGGCTGCTGCAAATGAAGAATAAAAGCTGTTGGCTGAGACCCCTTCAGTGGTACAGAGAAGAAGAGGTTGCCTTGCACTGTTCCCCAAGCACAGGGGGACTCAGGGCAGCCCCACTGAGCAGCGAGTCCTTGGAAAGTCCTTTGTGTCCAGCAGCTCCCCTGACCCCGAGGTGCTGCCCCATTGGCTGAGCACTGCACCACGCTGAGCTCAGGCTGATTTCACAGTAAAATCTTTCCTATTAAAAAAAAATACCTTGAGTATTTTAACTGGGGGAGATTTGGGGGGTAGAATTTCCATGCAAAACCCAACTAAGTACCCGTTCAGCCACCTTGTGCTGGAGAAGTGTTTGCAATAAATACATAATTGTGCCAGTATTGGCATGCTGTGAATGCAATCTGAAATTATGAAGTAAAACAGTGATAAATGTTGTCTATTATGTGACACCACCTATTAAGCAAGAGTAATCTGTTTGTGCTGCATTCTGCACAGTTTATTTCTGCATTAGACATTGTCCCTCATCCTGTATCCTCCATTGATTCTTCCACACCACATCCTGCTGATTCTCACCAGTTTAAAAATGAATTAGTTTGCTCTGGTGAGTTTGAAGTAATTACTTCAAAGGAAGGAAAATAATAATTTTGCTATCCCCTTCCCTTCAGTTCTCAAATGTGCTGGTACCCAGGAAGTCCTGACCTTTTCTCAGTGAGGCCTCTGGGTGTCAGTGGTTTCTGAGTAAAACTTGTAAGAACTGTGTGAACACACTTCAAGTGTTAAATTATTTATTTGCTGATAGTAAAGCCTTAGGAAAGCACTGAAGCTTCACATTTTACACTCCTGAACTCTCTGATTCATGACCCTGGCAGCCTCCAAAGTTTGGGTGCTTTAAAAACGTTTTGTTATCAAAGTAGCACCAATTGTTTTTATTTTAAACCTGCTCTAACTGAAACTTTTCAGATCTCCTCACAGCTTGAGTGTGATTGCTGGAAATCACCATTAAAYAGATTTGAATAAGAGAGTTAAAATAGTCTTTCAAAGAACATGTGGGGCTTTAATAATTAAATACAAACTCTCTGTTTCAGGTGTGARTCTACCTGGTGTTTCAGCATGGAGAGAAGGTCAGAAGTTGGCTAGAAGGCTGCTGGGTCCACCCCCTCTCCTTCCACATTTGAGGAGCAGAGCTGGAGAGCAGAGCACAGCAAAGACCTTTGGTACAGCTGTCCCTCTACAGCACTGGCTGGTTTGGCACACCCTCCCCCAAAAAAAGGCTTATTAAACTTAACTGAAACAAATTAAACCTAATTGAAACAAAAGCTTTCCAGGCCCTTCTGAGCACCTTTCTTTAATGGCTCTTGCAATAAMAATTGGCCACTGCAACTTCGAATTTCACCTTTACAGATTTATCTTCTCCCTTGAATATCACAGATTTTACAACAGACAATGCAAACAATCCTCAGAGCTGTGGCAGGAAGCAGGCTAGGAGATGGACACTATAGATACAGGAATTGTCGCTCTCTGAAACAACTACATCACTGTTGTTTCCAAATCTTTCCACAGAACCTTTGGAAGGAGGTCCAGGGCTTGGGGCAATGCCAGTGGTGGAAAASAGCTCCAGAGTGAAGGGAAATGAACCTGTGGGGAGGAGCCCTGGAGCCCAAAGCGCTGTGGTGGCTCCCTGCAAGGCTGGAAGGGGCAGCAATGCCCCCACAGAGGGCACAAACCAAGCCCTCAGGAACCTCCTCTGGCAAAGGCAGTCCTGTGGGGAACACAGACATATCAGGGTTCCCAGAGAAGCTGTGAAACACCAACCCCAAGGGGTCCATTCTCCTTCCCCTGGACTTTCATTAAGGAAAGATGGAGCCAAGCCCAGCACCTCAGGAAGCTGCAGCAGAGGAAGAAGTGCATCTCCTCAGAGACAGAAAGAGTCTGAGAAAGAAAACCTTAAGGAACCTTCAAAGAGGAGGGCAAACCTTAAAAAATCTCACCCCTATAGCCCTGAAAGTGTTCGGGAATTTATGTATCAGAAAAAGGCAGAAAGAAAGAGAAAACTCCTCAAAGAGAAAAAGTCTTTGGCACAGGCTGTGGAGATGAAAAAGAAGAGGTTGCAAGAATTGTACAGGAGACAAAAAGAAGCTATCAGGAAGAAATCATGTTGTGATGAGATGCACAAACCCCTTGGGAAAATGGGTTCTGCCAAAGGAAATCCTCAGAGTGAWTTGGAGCAAGTAAGTCCTGAGGAGTGGCAGATTGAAACCCCTCCAATCTCAGTGCAGCACTGTGTAGGTAATGAAACACTTCATGTAAATGCTTTGAGAGAGAGAAAAAGTTTTATCTAGAAAAGCAGAATAATTAGCTCATAACTGCTGGGCTCATTGGTRGGGCTGGAACCCTCGACTGCAGGCCAGAAACCTGGAAATCTCCACTGCCTGAGCTAAAAGAACAGGTTTGCTGTGTTACATGAGCAAATTATTAGGTGGAATAAAAGCCAAACTTTACTCTTCTGTTGCCAACTATTGAGTGCTTACACTGCTGGGCTCTTCTCTTTCAGAGGCAAACCAGTGGGGGAGTACTGGAAAGGAGTTTCACGGCCTGGGTGGATGAAACATCCTCTCCTCTGCCACCAGAAGATCACAGAGGCAGGTACTCAGACATAAAAGGCATCCTAGAAAGCCATTTTCTCAGCTCACACTGCAGAAACCTCTCTCTTGTTTTTTTTTTTTAACAGAAATCAACTCCTAGAAACAGCTCAATCACCTAAAAAAGGAGAAGCATCAGGTCCTGCAGCACCACTGGAATCTGAACACTGGTTTCTCGGTCCTCTGAAATGTGAAGACTTGAGGGACTGCTCTCCCCCAGCTCTGCATTCACCTCCTCTGAGCTTTTCTGTTCCTCAGAAAGATGCAGAACCTTCCTCCAAGGACTCATCTTTTGGACTYTCTCCACACAGAAGCAAACAGGATCAAGTGAGAGCCATTCACAGTCTGTCCAGGGAACTTGCAGAAARGATTGACGTGGCAAGGAAGAGGCTGAGTGCAGCCAGCTGGGCTAAAGCCTCTGCTGAGAAACAATCAACAGAGACAGCTCTGGGCCTGCACAGTGATCCTCCTTCTGCCCCAGAACCTTCCAGGGATAGGCAGGAGAGGACAATGAGTGCACAAATGCCTCTGGACACCTCAGATCCTGAAGCGCTTTGTGCGACATCCTGCAGGGAATGCCATGGACTGGGCAGGACTGGCCTGCTGGGCACACAGAGGGGAATGCCAGCTCCTCTGCCTGGTGGGAATGCTGAGAGGGAGGAATTGCCCTGGATCACTCATAGTGCAGGACAGAGTCACCTCAGCTCTGCAGGAGARCTGAGCAACACCTTGCAAGGTAAATCCCTTCCACGTGACATAGCAGGGATGCTCAGGTGCCACTGCCCAGGTCTTTCAAAGCTACAAGCAGGGGTTAAACTTCATCTCCCCTTGGCTATTTATTGGAAATGTTGTTGTGCCTTGGACAATCCCTGAGCAGTGGCTCTCCTAGGTTTTACTTTCCTCCCCTCTCCCTGCACATGTAAAACTACATCTTATAATTTATCTGTGGCTTTGCCACCAATTTTGGACATGTCACTTTCTGGTGCCTAGGCTTTCCCAGAAGTAAAAGAGTTACAAACCTCAGCCCATGTAGTTAAAACCTGTGGATAAGAAGAGCTGTATTGAGTGAAGTGCTCACACATTGGTAGGCAGTGAATAGAGGCCAAAGCCTGGGCCATTTCATTTCTATGAAGAGCATATTTATTAAATGTCTTCATTTGTCTTTTTAAAAGGTTTCCCTGTGACTAAGGGCTCCAASGTGGACATAAGTCTATGGCATGAAAAGCCAATAACCAGCCCAGCCTCTCCAGCTCACAGATTCCTCACTAGAAGGTAAACAAAGCTGGATATTTTATTCTCTGCTTAATGTGCCTTGCATGTATCTAAAATAAGGAGCATCAATTCAGCATAGAGCCAGACCCAGGGCAGTGGTCTTCTAGACTTCACTTTCCTCTCATTGCATCTGTGAAAAGACATTTCATAATTTTATCTGTGGCTTCAGCACGGATTTTGGACACATCACTTCCCCTTCTGCTGCCTGGGCTTTCCCAGAAGTAAGACAGGAAATATAAACCCAACCTCATGTAGTTGGAAATCTGGGGATAACAAAGCTGGGTGTATTATCCTCTGCTGAATGGGCCACACAGACTTAAAATAAATAGTGGGAATGGTGGATTCCTGGGAGCAGTGGATCCCGGGAGGGGTCAGTGGATCCCAGGTTTGGTGGGTTCCTCAGGAGGGGTGAATCCCATAGAGCACTGGGTCCCCCAGGAGCGGTGGATGCTTGGGAGGGGTTGGTGGATCGCCAGGTCTGGTGGGCTCCTGGAAGTGGTGGATCCCTGGGCTTGCTGGATCTCCCGGGAGCGGTGGATCCCCTGGTCCTGTCCGTCAATCCCGGGTGGCTCCGGCTGGTGGATCCCAGGTGGCTCCGGTCGGTGGATCCCAGGTGGGTCCGGTCAGTGGATCGGTGGATCCCGGGTGGCTCCAGTTGGTGGGCCCCGGGTGGCTCCGATCGGTCCCGGGTGTCTCCGGTCAGTGGATCCCGGGTGGCTCCGGTCGATCTTGGGCCCGGTGGATCCCGGGTGGCTCCAGTCGGTGGGTCCCGGGTGACTCCGGTCAGTGGATCCCGGGTGGATCCGGTGGATCCCGGGTGGCTCCAGTCGGTGGATCCCGGGTGGCTCCGGTGGATCCCGGGTGACTCCGGTCAGTGGATCCCGGGTGGATCCGGTGGATCCCGTGTGACTCCGGTCAGTGGGTCCCGGGTGGATCCGGTGGATCCCGGGTGACTCCGGTCAGTGGATCCCGGGTGGATCCGGTGGATCCCGGGTGACTCCGGTCAGTGGGTCCCGGGTGGCTCCGGTGGATCCCGGGCCCGGTGGATCCCGGCCGCGCTGCCATGACGCTCTCTCGCCACCGGAGGGCGCCGCAGCCGCGGGCGCGGGGCGGGACGGAGCGAGCCCCCGGGTAAAGCTGCCCCGGCCTCTTTCGGGCGGGGATTAATTAAAAAAATTAATTTCTAGTGATTGTTTACTCTCGCTTTGCTACAACAGCGGGTGAAAGATTCCCAGCAGTGYAGCTCTGTAGGTTGTGTGCGTGCGGAGCAACACCTGCTCACACACAGCACCTTCTCCCCACCACACTCACAAAGGTTGGGCTGATCTCTGCTCCGAGAGGTCGGTTGCAAGGATTATGGAGCTGTTCTGTCACAGAAGATGGCAAATGTACAAGACATGATCAGCAGGCACTCTGARTGTGCAGTGGAGACACTCAGAGCTGTGTCTGCACTGCACCTYGGGGAGCACAGCCCAGCAGCCGTGGGCTCCATCACTCTTGTCCTGACACCACCCAAACTCACAGGAATGATGGTAGGTGCAGGACCCCCAYGGCCCATTGGGAACAGCCCCCAGCTGTAAGGGACAAGCATCAAACCAAGGAGAAATAAGACAGATTGCAGTGATCTGCTGAACAATGCAATTACTGAGAAAGCAAAGCAGCCAGAGTCAAAAAGTCCTCAGAGCATCACCGAAAAAAACACCAATAAAACCTCTCAGACAATAAATCACAACCCTCTTGCAAGTGCTGCTTCAAAAGATGAGGAGAGCTACTTGCAGATAAAATATCGCTGTATTTAGAGATTAGAGGTGGAAAGTGTGGCTGTATTGTGAAGGACTCCAGACTCATCTCCTGGGCTGAGGGCTCCCTGTGATGTAGCAGCAGTGACAGTGAGGGGACAATCTAAAGGAAAGAGCAGCCCATGCTTAACCCTTCCTTAGCTACTGGTAAAGTACATAATTARTACAAAGGCTCAGAGTAAAAGCCAGTCTTTTGCCCTCAGCTTTTATTTGTATATAATCTAGAGTCTGATTTTGCACCTCTCCTGAAATCTGCACACTCACAGGAAGCAGAAGTGGATGAGTCCTTCGGCACACAGAGTGAGGCTCCCGTGATCAAGTTACTCCTGAAGTTGGTCTGGTATCAACTGATCACTACAGATCAAATCAGACAGAAAGCCACCAGATAAAGGAGCACCAGTGTGCTCTGAGGAACTTTGCAGGGCTGTAATTTCTCCTTCTCCAGGAAGATTTGCACTTTGAGTGCATGAACTCTCTGTGGGGAGTGTCAGCAGGCAGTGAGAGGAGCCTGTCTCTTAACTTGCACACAAACTTCACAGGCTGTGCTAACAGGAGGGGTCCATGCGGTGTTCTTGGCCTTGTAAACCTGTTTCTACAGAGCTCTCATTGATGTAGCTAGAGCTGGGTTAGAAAATGYAATGGTAAAAGCAGCTGAGTTGGGTCTGTGCTCTGACTTCCACTGCTAAGGAGTTAGGAGCCCACATTTGGCTACAGCAGCCCAAGTTCTGTCTCCCCAATAGCTCATCTGAACAAAGCCACCTGTTAAAACTGACTGTGTGCTGGCCTCATTCACAAATACAAAACATGCAGCGTCCAAACCCTGCGCTCTTGAGCATGACCTTCTCCACAGCCGGTTCCAACAGCACAGTTTGCTGTTTACATGTTTAATTACAGCTCTGAAAACAGCAGCTCGTGTTCATGCAGGAAATCCTGCAGGTGCCTGTTTCCATAAGCAATGTTCCCATTTCATGCCCGGCTGCTCCCCTGTCCGTAGGGGCGGCTGCAGGAGGTTTGTTGCTGATGCAAATGACTCACTGATGGGAATTCTCCAAACCGCCAGAAAATGTGTGGGCAATTCCATCTGATTCTGTTTCTGTTGCCTCTATAAGTGGTTACACTCTTGAGAGTCAAAAAAATCGTCCTGTTTTTGCTGTAAGTTCAGATTTGAAAGTGCTCTGGGTGGATTCAGGGGCTGGGACGGAGGGTGGTGGCTGGAGAGTCACCTGTTGGATCACAGCTCTGCCTCCTCCTGTGGATTCAGCAATGCTTTCTCTTCAGTGCAAACCCAAAGAGCCTCATCTGGGAGTTGTGGTGGTTTATGCAGAGCTGGCTGTGTCTGGAGGGCAGGCAATGCTGGCCCCTCCTGTGGAAACCCAGTGTTTTCTGTAGAATCTGCATTGATTTCCACTGATGCCCTTCCCAGGACACAAACCTTGGCATCAGTCTCCCCAAATACAGGAGACATTTCCCGAGAGCCAAAGAAAACAGTGCCTAAAAAACCATCACAACACAATTGCAGAGACAAAACTCAGCACATTTAACAAATGAATATTAGAACTGCTTTGTCAGAAATCCCTGTTTCCTCTGTTCTTTCTCTCTCATGCACCTTTGCTCCCACTTTCTGAAGACTACATCCAAGACGCGTTAGTGGAAGCTGTACTAATCGTTTTAGCAGTTTCTGGGTCATGAAAAACAAAGAAAAGCTTATTAATGAGAAAAATGAAATAAGATTTCCCTAAGCTGATTGCCGATAAAAAAAAAAATAAAAATCCACGTTCATTTTTCTGTATAAAAAAGAAAACATCTGTCACCATTTCAGTGTCTCAGTGTCCCTGTGTGCGGTTCAGCTGAGGCTTGATCAATAAATGGCCATTTTCACACCTTCTTTCTTAATCTTTTTAGTTAAGCTCAGATAGTTGCAGACCAAAACAAAGTAAAATCAGTTAGCTGAGGTCTTCGTCTGCAGGACTCGGTGCTGACATTGTTTTGAAATATTAAAGAATATGTATCACTCCCAGATCTTCGTTGGGCCACRGCCATGCTCAGCACAAGTCCCAGACACACTAGAACAGAGTTCAGGACTTTGTGTTTCTAAACAGATTTCTTTGCCAAGGTTCAGAGCTGGATTGTGCAACCAAGTCCCAACAATGGCACGGATTGTACAATGCAGCCCCATAAATTAAGCTTCCACACTGCAAGGTTGTTGTTTGTATTTGCCACCAGGTTGAAAAATACCCAGCTCCTTCAGAGCAGTAATTAGAGTAAGCAAAAACGAGTGTTGTTAGCTTTCCTGACAGCATCAAGGTACAAGACAGGAGATTTTGTTCATTGCCAGGTAKGACTTCTCAAACAGCCTTTTGTTTCCATTTGACAAAATGTAATAGTTCTGTTTAAATGAAATAACATTTTTTTGTTAACTTCAAAAGATTGCTTTATACACATCTCAAAAACATAATAATTGTTGTTGTTACCTTTGATGCAGCCCACAGGGAGAACTCACAGCACGGAGGGATCAGTGTGGACGTGAGACTGTTTTGAAAGTTCAGAACCAAGAGGAAATGGCCAACCCATCTCCTGGAGAGAGCCTGAGGATCTGGGACAGCCTGAGCTTCCAGCCCTCTGCCACTCTGAGCCCTGGCAGCTTTGAGCAGCACTTGGGTAAGGTGGCATCTCCCAGAGGGTCACTCCGTGCCCTCCCAAAGTATTTCTTGTGCTGTGGCAATCGAATGAACAGTTCCTCATTGCAACAGAATTCTTGATGATGGTTCTGGCTAGGGCTGAAAAATCTTCTGGGGYGAGGGAGAATTTCAAATAGATGGTTCTCTTCCAGATTTCGAAGGTGAAAAAGGGGTGCATGAAAAATTTTCCTCTCAACATTCATGCACAAGATCATATTGGAATATTATTGAAATTGCATAAAATGCATAGAAGCTCTTTGCCTTTTCCATGCTGTGCTGTCACAGGTGTGAATTCAGCTCACAGTGACAGCTACAGGTGGAACAAACCCCATTTAGCTCAGAGACATTTCCAGCTTCATCTGAAGGTCTCTGGGAGCYTTACAATTAACTCTTCATAATTACCCCATCTGAGCAGTGTGGGATATTGTCCTGCCTGGACAGCAAGGGACAGGCACAGGACATGGGSAGAGTGAATGGAGGGATGTGCTGCAGGGTGCCTGGGGCTGGCCAGGGGTGCAGGGCATTGCCACTTCTGCCCGGAGCAGAGGTTTGCACGGGAACAGGGAAAGTTTGTGGCTGAAAGGGTTAAAAGCCGACCAGTAGCGTGCAGACCGCTCTGTCTGAAGAGATCTCTGCCTGCTCCCACCAAACGGGAGCAGATGGTGCATTGTTTTAAGGGCTTTTCCGAGACAAAAGAACAAGATCAGATAACCTTTCCTCAAAGAGGGTACTTACAAAAAGCCTCTGCTCTTATTAAGGATTCTTCATTGTTTTCCTCACAACATTTTATACATCATATTGGATTTTGGGGTGGTGGAGAAGCCAGCATTGTTTACTGTGCTTCTCCCTCCCCCCCAGGGACCAGGAGGGCATCTTAGAGATTGGGCAGCAAGGCTGTTGTCTGAAGTGTTTTACCCTAAGCGAAAAACAACCTATTTATTTACTATTAATAACTGAGGGCCCCAATTCTGCAAGGCCYAGCCACCCACTATTCACCACAGGAACAACAGGAGCTGCTGCCTCGTGTCTGTGCCAGGAGAACCCTTCCCCTTCCCCTTCCCTGTGCATTTGCAGGAGCTGCCAGCCCAAGGCTGGACTGGCAGCACTCCCACCATGGCCACGCTGCTGCACAGGAGGCACAGAACTGTCRTGCTCAGCACGAAGTGGCTCTGAAATATGGGTCACAAGTGGCTCTGTCACCCCCCAGAGCAGGGATGGGGCATTCAGACTCGAGGCTGCATTGTCTGCTCAAGGCATCACCCAGCAGTTGGCTCTGTCCTTTCATGGGACACAGGAGTCACCGTGCACACGCAACATAATGAGGTGTAATTCTGCAACTGCTGCCAAATGCAATATTTACCTTTCAGAGGGACACACGTCACCTGACCACCCACTGCTGTGCCAAAGAAAGATTTTCTGTAGTAAACCCACTTGGCAAAATAACAAATTTCMTTTCAAACATCTTAAAGCAGAGAGAAGATGATATTCGCAAAATATTTGCCTACTGCCTGGGGTAAGACAGTGAACTTGTCCTGAATTGTTGAAATTTCTTTTCAAACACAGCCAGTATAAAACCCAGAATTGCAAATCCTATAAGCTCATGCTRTGGTGAGCAAAAACTGTCTCCACAGGTAGTGTTRGGAAGTATTTCACATCRCACTTACATGAATTTCTCRTCAGCTTGGGCACAAACCTTGGTAKAAGCAATGAGCTGATAAGGAAGGGCTTTGCATATTGGGCTACTATGTAAAATCTTTCTGTCATTCCTGCCCAGCCACCAGGGCTCTCCCACAGGGAGCTGAGGAGAGGAGCTGTACTCTCCTTGCTACTCTAGCATGTCCTCTTAATACAGCCCACAGTATCCAAATGTCTGTATTTCTATTAAATAAGAAAACGATTTTTTTAAAACCCCAACATTTTGTCCATGCCACTTCCTACAGTCTAGGGAATGGCCTTTGAGTCAGATTGGACTGAATGAACCAGAAATCTCATTTCATCAGACAAGACTTTTTGTTTCCTTTTCTTTTGTATTTGAGAGATATCAACATTTAAGCTGAAACTARTTGTTTATAAAGTATTTTCTAAATGTTGAAGATTAATCATGGCTAGTGCTTTAAAATAATTTGCACTACGAAAGCAAATGGAATGTTTTCCATTGTTCTTGAAATGCAGAATTTTAACCTGAAGTATGAGGAAAATKTATTTTATATGTATCATCTTTCCCCTAAACTGCTGATTGACATATTTTCTTGTATCACTAGAGGGAGCTGCCTTCTTGCTTCTAGAAGAGGGAGAAATTATTAAATTAGTGGAATAAGCACAGAAATGTWTCAGCATGGCTTCAGCTAATTGTGCTCTGATGGAGAGTGTTGAGCTGAGGCAGCTCTTTGTGTTCCCTCCCAAATCCTGGCTGGGTTTTGTAATTCCCACAGCTCCAGTGAGCTCCAGCCCTGCCTTCAGCACCTCTGGGGTTGTCTGCAATGATGTTGTCAGTGACTGAGAGAGTTTAGAATAACTGATGAGGAGCAGAAGGACCATTCCACAGAAATTCAGGATTCTGGTTAGGTCTGGGTTCAGGCCCAGCTCTGTTGCTATCCTGAGCCAAGAGCTGCCCTGCAGCTCCTTGTGACAAGGGGCAGCAGCAGGGAGAGGCACTGCCATGTGCTGCAACATCTGGCTGGGAGCTGAACTCGGGCCAGCCCTCCACACCAGAGGATTTAGACATAAATACAAAATATGCAGAGCACAGGAGCAGCACAGGCCACATTAATCCCCTTGTTTGGTAAGCAGCCACTGTCCAGTGCCAAGCAGGATACCAGACATGCTCAGAGAGGAGAGAAGGACCTGATCCAGCAGCTGTGGAAATACAGATTCTCCAAGGTACTCCAGAGTGCAGCTCAGCCCGTGGATTGCCTGAGGGAACAGGCAGAGCCCTCACACTGAGAGTCTCTTGTTTGGGGAGTGCTCRTGGCTACCAGGTCTTATGAAAGGCCAAACTGCCCTCTGTGATCAGATTTTACCAATTTTWTCTTTTCTTCCTCCCCTTTCACCTGCCACCACTGCAGATCCTTTCCTGCACAGAGAGTGCTGAAGTCTGGGTGGTATTTCCCCTTACCTGGAGAGCRCCCTGAAATAATAAAGCAATTGAGCTAACATGGTAATTTTGGAGAGGGGAAGGACTGCCCAAATGGGGGCTAACGGGGAAATTCCTTCTGGATCTGCTGCTCCACTCCACAGCAGCATTTCAGGACACTTTACACCCCATATTCCTACACTTCCAGGCAATAATGCAGACAAAGTCATGCTTACAGTTAAAGTTGCAACTATGTCTTTTATAATAACTGGGTTGGTCTGATTGCTGACATGGGCAGAAAGAGAAAAAGCTGTCCTTGAGTAAAGCAGCAGTAAATGCTTCTGCCTTGCTTCAAGTGATTAGAAAAATGAGACTTTTAGCCTGGCTTTTTTAATTATATGTCAGGGAGATTCTACAGGGCTGTGCTGAGATTCTGCAGGTGCAGCGGAAAGTGATTTAATAAATAGCATTTTTTTCACAAGGCTGAGTGTATGCGCATTGAAGCTATCTGGGTAGGCAGTAAATGCCATTCATCATCACCTAAAAGGACATGAAGTTTAGCCAGATGGTATTTTCTTTAATGCAGGATGTTGCAACACAAGAAATGCATCTGGAAATAGCCACAATTAGGAAAATTACATTCAAAAGAAGGGAAAAGAGATCAGAGCAAACTTTTTAATCACTTTGAGATCAATACCACTGGTTGGGCTTTGGTCAGAATAACAAGRGAACTGTTCAGTTTGAGGCACAAATTGAAAATATTTATCAGGTTTTAAATTATATCCTAATAGATKATCATATTTCTGACTGGCCCAGATATTAGTATTAGAAGCTACTCAGAAAATTTAGCATCAATGAATATAGCTTGTAACTTTTTTTGTAGAATGACCTTATTTGTTAGTATTGAAGGAGCTTTTGAAAGTGCTGTCTTGTAGACCCACTGAAGAATTGTTCACTTGTCTTTTTTTCTATTGCATTGCTTAAAACCACGAATAAAACTTCCCTGTACAAAAYCCAGCTTTTTCATCCACTCCATTTTCCTAAATAGGTCATTGCACAAAATCATCTCTAGTTAACTAYCAGCATTAAGGGGTCTGACTCAGTCCTCAAAATTAGAAAGACTGGCTAAAATGAACATTCTTTCTAAAAAGATGAACTCTTAATTTGGCATGTCTAGATAATTTAGTATGATTTTGCCTTTCCAAACCACCCTCCAAAACCAGGAAAGGCCCATTACCAAAAGAAAGGATGAGATTTCCATCCAGTGTGTTGACACTGAAAAGGAGGGTGTTAAAAGAAGCTTCGTAGGAGAAGCCTCCTCCTCCACTGTAGGAGGCAAGTGAAATCTGCAATCAAGCTGTTTATAAAAACAGAGCAGCATCCTAATAGAAAATCTGCACCAGGCTCAAAGATTTAATATTTTATTTCACTCACACCCACATAAACACAAAACCCATCCTGGCATGYAAACAAGCCCCCATCTCTGCTCCTTGTGTGTTACTGACCCTTCAGTCTGKAAAGCAAAAACAAACTCTGCATGTCATGGGCTTATCCTGCACCATGGGGAAATTTGGATTCAGGTGACCTGGAGAGAGACAGAGATTTTATCTCAAGTTTCCAAATCAAACCTATTTCTATTTATGACCCACACTTCCAGTCTTTTATGACTCTGGTTGCTGTGACAGTGGCACAGCACAGAATAAACACACAACCTGTTTGCATAAGCTGAGCAATTCATCTGAGAAGCTCAAGCAGCCAAGAACATTTCACTGGTAAACATAATATCAGCTGCACTGTCACMCACAGGCAGGGGGGGTGCAGTAAGGAAGTAGCAGTGAAAAAGGTGCGCCTGGAGCAAGAGGGGAAACTTCCCCACTTTAAAATGAAAGATTTTTTTCCAGGGGTTTGTGTCCCCCTGTGACAAAACAGAGAGGAAGCAGCCTGCCCATCCCAATGCAGATGGAGGGGGCATGCAGGATGCTGCTTGAGTTTCCAAAGTGACATTTTTCACCTGGGAAACCTTGTCACAAGGTTGGGAAGTTTTTCTTTTGTACYCAGTGGCTCTGATCCTGTTGGTGCAGCAAAGGAGCAGCAGGACCAAGAGTGACAATAACCCACACTCTGAAATTCAGGCTTAGAGCAGGAATTGTTCCTCATTCCTCTCTCCTTAAGTCCTGACAGTTCCCAATACTTGCAGGACTTCATGCTCACACATTTCTTGACAGGATGTAGGTACTGACATTTTCCTTCTACARTTATGGTGGAAGAGGCAAATGTATGCAGAGAAGTTATTTCAGTAATAAAGGCAGATGTCAGATTTGGGAGGCTTCCAAAAATAGGCCCAGGGAGGATTCAAAAGGAAAATGCAGTTGGAACAATGTACACATTCCCCTTGTGATGATCCCCTAAACTTCTGCAGGTGAGGGAGATTTGGGTGGCACAGAGCTGGAGGACAAACACAGGAGACACCTGGACATTTTAAGGCAAACCTCCTTACTACTGGCTCACAAACTGAAGGTCAGTGGGAAACCTGTGTAAYGAGCAAAGGGAATTCCAGTTCTGCTGTCCCAGGGGAAAAGGTGTTCCCTATCCCCAGATTCAGCTGTGCTTGGGCCATAATCAGTTGGCATCAGCTGCTCTGAGTCAGGTTTATAAACCCCATGGACTATAAAGGTGAGGTGCCAGCCCTCATTTGTGTTTGGAGACCTCAATGTAGCTCTTGTGGGTAAGAGGGTGTTGCTGTACTTGCCCAGGGCAGCAGGATGTGGCAGGTGCTGGCTGTGCAGCTCCTGTCCTGCCCTTTGCCCCCCAGCTCTCGGGTGTTGTGTCACCTGGTCAGAGATAMCATTTGTAATGTGTCACTTCCTAACAGCTCCAGCAGCAGCAGCAGAAACATCGGCTTCTGGTGCTGAGGGAGAAGGCAAAGCAAGAGGTGGAGGAAAGCCACAGGTTTTTGAGGGGCCTGCTGCAGCTCAGTTCTGAGGTAAGTTATGATTTCAGACCTGGTTTACACCTCTAGGCYCCAGCTCTCATGAGAGCAGTTCTAAACACACAGCAATTTGTGAGCTGCTGTAGCACCTTACCCTCACATGCCCACAGAGTTTTCTCCCAGGCCATTAATTAATCAACTCTAGGAATTGTTGGCATAGGAAAAGCATTATCTACAACCAGGAGCTTTCCAAAGAAGATAAGGTTTAAATGTTTTGCTTTTCAAATARATCATTGAGGTGAGTGACAATTTGTGTGTGTGCAGGACAGCAGCAATTCCAAAGGCAGTGATCCTCCTGTGACAAGACCTTACCACACAGAGCAGACACAGAGAGGACACTGGCTGGAAGGTGACCTTGCTGCTGGCAGCTACAGGAGGTAGGATACAGTGAGGCACTCCAAGGATTTGGCCTGTGGTTTGACTATATTAATATTTTGGGGCACTAAAGTAATTGCTATATAGTGTTTTTAACTCTGATTTATGCCCAAACTACAGTATTAACACCTTTCAAATGTTATGGGATATCTTGCACTTTTAAAAAAGTAGAAACCCCTCTGAAACTTGTGTGAAAAGTCTAATTTTCTTCATTTGGCTTTACTATCATACTGTTGATATAAATTAGAATATTGTATGTGCATTTTTAAAGTTCATTTAAAGTGGCATAAAGACTTGACAATTGCTTCCAGGGTCTTATGAATGCAATTACCAGAAAGGCACCTTTGCACAGGTAAAACTTTTAGTACCACATAAAAAYGAGCAGCATTCTGGTTTGAAAAGATTCAATCTCCATGGATGGAGGACTTGGCTSTGAAAGTAAGGAATTGAAATAATATTTCTGACTGCAGTAAGAAAATATTKCCTTTTTCTTACCTTCAGTAATCAAGAGATGGGTTCACTGAGACACTCTGCATTGAAGAYAGAAAGAGATCCCAATCCAGTGGATCCCAAAATATTGGGAGAAAGAAAACCTTTAGGAGGAGGAGGTTCATATTGCCCAGTGCTTCAAGGAGGTGAACATGACATTAAAGGATTTAGTGGTATTGGGAAAATGCCCCCTTCAACCTGGTCTGGAACACAGTTTTCTAACTAATTTTGAGAATTTTGACCTGAATATTTATGTTCATTATGTATATTTTAACTATGRCCATGTTCTTTTGTACTCCTGGCCCTTCTAAGACAGTTGTGTTGGGAGCTGAGGCTGAGAGTTATTTACCCTATTGATGGGCCCTTTTTAAAATTTTTACCTGTTTGCCATGATTTCACTTGCAAGAGAGGTTGATGTCCATACCTTGCTCCTGGAAGTGAACAGCTGAGGGATGACTCCTCCAGCTCCTGCTGAGGGCAGTRCACGGGCTCGGCAGACAAATATTTGCCAAAGGCCCCTTGAGTTCAGAAATGGATGTTAACTTGTGCTGGGGAGTTATTTGTGTCTTTTCCTTTCAGATATTTTATTTTTGGTGACACTAACTCTTTGCCTTGGGGTCTCTGCCAGCAGATCACAGGCAGTCACAGCACAGCCATCACACCTCGAACCTGTTGTCACCTTGGGTGAATCTGCCCCATGGAGAGACCTGGGACAGCTCTGGGGACAGCAGTGACCAGGCCAGCTCCAACAGCSAGGTAACACCAGCTCTTCAAACAGTCTGAGGAGGGTTTCTCTCTATGGGTTGGTTGGTTTTTGGTTTTAGTCCCTCTATCAAACTGTTCACCTGATGACGCCAATACTCTGCTCTGTCCCTAGCGGAGCACAGCCATTCCGTACTTCGGATGTTCCAGCACCTTCCATGATTCCAGCCTGGCTGTGGTGGAGCAGTGCCTGAGGGCAGAGGAGCTGCGGGCTCGGCACCAGGCAGTGCTCCTGCAGCTCCGGAGGAAGGCTCTGCGGGAGAGGGCCAGGGCCGAGCTGGCCTGGCTGAGCCACCGCAGATGGTGAGGGCACCGCCGCTGGAGGCCTGCTAGGCCAGGACTGCTTTTCCTCCTTTCACGGGAACACAATCAGTGTGAAATCTTCTTAGAAAGCAAGTAGCAAGTAAAAAATTGAGAAGAAAAGAGCCTGCATGGTTTTAGTGTCTCCAGAGCAGAGTTGAGCTTCTATTGGAGCCTCCTCTGTGGTGGTGTGATGCATCAACTGTGTTGAGGAGTGCTCAGGGATGGATGGTGAGGGGCATCCCTCAGCGCTAATGAGGAATACGAGCCCTCAGGGACAGTGAAGGGCATCCCTCAGCACTGACCGGGCTGAGGAGCCCTCAGGGATGGATGGTGAGGGACGTCCCTCAGCACTGAGGATAAGGAGCCCTCAGGGATGGA